>VXAA01007177.1:502241-537451 GCA_013399115.1 Anseranas semipalmata
TTTTTTTTTTTTTAAATTAAGACCTATGCCTATGTTTTCTTTCAAAAGTTTTTCTTCAGAGACTTATGTTCTATAAACTCACATTATTTAAAACTGTAAGCAACGATTGAACTAAGCCACTACTGCACATTTCATATGGAGAAATAGTATTCTCATCCTTCAAAAGTACAATTAAGTTTTCCAAAGCAGTCTTCATTAAATCTCTCCAAGTGTTTTCTCCCTCAATACACTGAAAGACAAAAGACAATTATGGTGAAACAAAGTAACAGTTTTTTCACGTGGTTCATTTGAAAAATAATATCCCAGTAAAGCACGTAACTAGGAATTACATGCATTAAAAAACAACAAAAACAAACAAACAAACAAAAAAAAAAAACCACACTTCAGATAGACATATTGAGACACTATTTTACATGACATAGACCAGGCTGAATATTTCCACATGATTTCCACTGACATCGCATGTTATAAATTAAAGGAGGTACATTTACCTGTCTGTTTGTATGAAGTTCCCATGCAGACTCTAACTGTGTTGCTATGTTCCTCAGTGTTACAACTACTCCTCGAGGCATGCTTTCAACAGCTTTAAAATGATCATCATATAAATCTCTTGCCATAGTGCGTACCTACAAAACAATTTTCATACCTTATTGTAATATAAGACCACTATTATTATTATTATTATTATTATTTAAGATTCTAGAAACTTGATTTTTTTTTAAAGAGAACTACAGGATAGACAAAAATAGGTAGGAACAGAAACCTATCATACAACATACATCATAAGATGCAAAGGTTGCACAAGATACAATGATGAAAGCATAGAAGTACAGAGGAAATAAACAATCTTACTGAAACTTACAGAAACTAAGCTTACCATCATACATTAAATTACAGTGCAAAGGTAGCAGAAAAGACAGAGTTCTCACTCTATAGATCTTCAGTACTGCATCAATGTTTTGGTAATATTGTAGAGGTAAATGTAATTTTTTTTTTTAAATATGGTTTATGAAAGGTCTATTTGCATTCCTTAAACCAAATCCCAGAAGAAGTCCTTAAGTGACCTTATTCTAGGGCAGCAAGTTTAGTATTTGGAATATAAGACTAAAACGCAGATGTTATTTACACAGGTGATTAGTGTCCTACTCATGAAATTTCTAACAACAATTACCAAAATATTAAAACATTCAAATCAACTACAAAACATCAAAAAAAAAAAAAAATCAATTCAAAATGACAGCTGGAAGAAGTGATGGATGAATCATGAATTACATATGTCAGTAACTTAAAAAAAGGGTTCACAAAAGATAGGTATGTTGACCATTATGACTTCTCTTTTTTTGCATTAAAAAAACAAAACAAAACAAACAAAACAAACACCTACAGAATTACACAAACATAGGCCAGGAAAAGGACTGATTTTTCATATGTTTTTAAAAGAAAATTTGTTTTCCTTTAAAAGAGCGTGGAGTAAGACTGCTTCACAAAAGCATCTGACTTATAAGTGCTTTGTTATAAGTTAGGTTTTCCCCCTCAAACTTAGCATTAAACTGTATATAGCTGAAACTAGACAAGATCTTAATCCTCTAAAAGGAAATTGTATCTCCACATGCACGTTGAAAAATAAAACAAACTCAATTAAATTTTAAGTATAAAATTCACAGATGTTCACTAACCTTCTGCTTTGTCTTCTCCAGTTTAGATTTTAGCTTTCTTCCTCTTTTGCCAGTCCAGCCAGTCACAAATTCTGACCCTGCAATGTATATTTTAGAAAAGTCAGAATTTCCGACAGGTCTGAAAAACAACAAAAACTAAAAAACCCTGTCTCATATACACTAGCTCCTACCTGTGCATTACACATACCTACATACTTACCCAAAGAGGTTTCAGCTGTAAATGAATGCTTTGTTCCTCTGTTAGACTCAAACACAAAGCCTGGTAGATCTTCTTTCAGTATTGTAGCTTGCTGACCGTCTGAATTGTGGATAGCAATTTCTCCTTCTTTTAAACAGGTGAGTGACCAATTTCCCACAGTAAGTTTAGTTGGCCCTGGTGCTGATAAAATTGGCTGACTTGTGGTAGATGGCTTCACTTGGCTTCGTGCTCTTTGCAACTTCTCAAGGAATTCACTCCTACTTTCTATTTAAAAAGAAAAACATTTTTTTTTCTTCTAACCATAGATTCCACCATCATTTATGTCAAGCAATTTTTCTCTTTGCATGAGCAAAATAACTGAGTACATTCAATGCAAAATTAAGTTTGAAATTAAAGGTCTTAAAGTACTCTAAACTTCTTCCCACTCTATGTACTCCAAGAGTGATTTATTCCACAATCACATTAAAATGGACTATGCAACTCTTTCTAAATTATGCTACTGACAGATGTATCAATTCATTTTTACATTTATAATAGATCAAAGAAATCCATGACAAACTTTTAGTTTTGTAAAAATAAATTCTCATTATTGCCAGCATGAACTATTCATGCTTTAGAAATAGGAAATTAAATGAATCCTCCAACAGGAAAACAGCAATCAACTTCACTATTTAAAGCAAGTGGAGAAAAGATGGTAAGCATATAAAAAAACAGAAAAAATTCACAAAATTTTAGAGTATGATGATCAACATGTGGTAAAAGGAAATTTCAGCTGAGATAATGGCTATTTGCTCATATTAACTGTCGCAAAGGCAAAAAAAAAAAAAGAAAATATTTTAAAGTTACATTAAAACTTTCATTAATCTTCTTTGTAGAACTTCTACATTCACCCCAGAGAAAGTAAGAAAGCCACATTTATGTAACTTACCACAGTTACATTATGTTAAATCAGGCTATAATGTAGATGCTCCTATTCCTTTTTTAGTAACTATAAAAATTTTCAAGACCTACATAACTCAGAGAAATATGAAATAAATCTAATGGCAACACATGAGAATGAATAAGAAGCAGATATTTATATGGAGATATCATTTAATAGATGACAAACAGGCTCATATCCTACATTTTGGATACGTAGGTAATCTAGCTTGAAACTATTCCAAACAACTCAATTTTAACTAAAATATATTTTGATATTGTAGTAGTGACAAAACTGCATGCTACATTTGAAATGTTATTTAAGATAATTACGGAATATTTGATGAGTTCATAATTTAAACAAAAAAAAAACAAAGAAAAAAGTCTTTACAGGTTATTGAATTTTATTTTATCTGAACTTCAAGGTTAAGAATTGATCCGGATTTCATAAATACAACATTCGTAGTCCATGCACATGTAAAATTGCTGTTTTCCTTTTGCTGCAATGAGTTGTGCTTTAGGTTTTTAAAATTTGCCAGCTTTACTGTTGTACAATACTAAAAAAAAAAAAACCTTCTGTATGTAAAATAAATATGCACTCCTGAGGCATAAAATTCTCTATTGCTTAAAATTCACAGCATCCAGGGAGGTTTGTAAAAAAGAATTTTAAAAATTTATATGAGAAATTAAAATTCTGTTTATGAAATTTTTCCAAGTTTCCATAATTATATGTCTACATATTTATTACATAACACATTGCATTGAAAGTGCAATGATTATACATGGTTGGGAATAATTTCAGGCTCTCTTAGACAGAATTTTGAAACTCACTTAAAGAATTACCACTGAATTTCAGTTTTTGCATTGAATTTTTTTTTTCCTAAGAATTCAAACAAACAAGTATTAAGCTAATGAGGGGAGGGGTGAGGACAGACCTTCCAAAAGGTGCTCATAGTATATATACTTCCCCACATCCCCTCCAGCTTTCATCATGCAATACACAGCAACAAATTCCATTAGTCAACCCTCAATATTCTTGCCAGTCATAAAGTTACTAAAAAGTATAACATGAGATTAATCAGCAATGATTTAGGACAGCAGAACATATAGTATAGTTCAGGACTTAAAACAAAGATACTATTCTGAATCTATACTGTATTGTAGTACTTTTAGTTAAATCTTAACAAATACTAGTTTCATATCTCAAGTGAAAGAGAGGCTGCTGCACATGCTTAAGAGCTAGCTAAAGGTTAAACTTCAGGCAAATTACATCGCAATGTCAGCACTCTTAGTAGATATCTGCTTGACAAAAAAATTGAAAAAAGCCTGATTTAATCCTGGGTTAGCTCCCTCCCTTCCATAATACCCATGCTAGATATCTTGGTCAAAAACTTGGGATCTATTTGATCATACAAAAAAAAAAAAAACAAAAAAACAACACATAGGAAGATATACATCACAGGGATAGGAAGAGGCATCATCTTAAATTGATAATCTGACTAATCTTCACTCCAAATTCATCTGAGTAGTTCCCATTCAACTCATCTTCTATAAAAACAGTAAGATCCTATCCCATCATTTGGGAGGAAGCAAGCAGAATTGGTATCCAGGGGCTATGACGATTTAAGAAACTAACCCCATGGCTTTTCTTAAAATTATAGTGTATGATAAATATACCAACACAGAAACTGTTTGCCTTGGTTAAAGAATGCAAGAATACACTTTCTGGAAAAAAAAAAATCCAAAGTGGTTTCCAGATGCATTATAATCCAGAAACACACCTTATCACAATTTGTCTTCATGCCTCAAAATTCATAATGAATTTTCATTAGCACTTCTTTTCTATCCTGAATCATAATATGTTCTGTTATTTCACCCAATGGCTTGCTGAAAACATAATAATATTGCAAAGCATTTTATGTCTGCTGGTTCATAAATGCATGAACTGTTGCAAAAAAGACAAAAAAATAAAGGAGGGTTGTTTCTGCATCCAGAACAAGTTCTGTATTCTGTACAGAAAATTAAAAAAAAAAAAACGCAAAAAACTGTACATTGCCAGTGCATAAGGTCTGTTCCCTTATCCTCTCTCTGACAAACAATTAAGACATTGTAATTTGTTTCTCAGTCTTGATGAGAAACTTTCCATTACTTTGTCTTCAAACACATGCAATTTCATTCTGCTAGCTACAAGCAAACAACGAATCGCCATTTCAACCTGCTTTTCCTGGGACGGCCACTACAAAGTGCTTTTAATGACTGAGGTGAAAAAATTAAGTATGCATGGAGAAGAATCAAAACAAAACAAAGTTAATACACTGTCACTGGCAAGATGTTTACTTAACACAATTCACCAAGGAAGTCAAGTTATGGTCACATGCTATCTGATGAAAAGCATCACAATTAACTGACCACCTTCCACCTGTTTACATCCTTTACTATTTAGTAAGCCAATTCCTGCAAAACAAAATAGCTCCAATCAAATTATATAAACAAACAGAATAGTCTCAAAACTTTACTTGGATTTGAACCGAGAAGAAACTACCTGAACTATCAGATCCTCCTTCAGGGCTTCCGCTGGAATACATTGTGGCCAGTTTCCCATCCAAGATAAATCTGAACCATCCATTACTACCATTGGACAGCTCCAGGGCTGCAGCATCACTCCAGATATACAGGCAGTCCCTTCCCCTAATGATTGACCAGTCTCTCCAGTGATAGGGTTTACCCTGTTGAAGTTCTTTAGCATCCTCCTGTGGTTCATCCTCCTGTAATAAGATTGTATTTAAACACAAAACACACACTCAAAAATACCACATAAAAACAAAACAGAATACAAAAATCTTAAAAAGGACTGAAGTGGAAAACAAATTACTCAGACCAAAGGTATAGAAACTAAGCTTTTCTCTCTGTAAAATGCATCCTTAAAAGTATCCATTAACAGAATATGATACTTTGAAAAGGTTTCTTTTCAAATACAGATTTACTCAATAACAACAGCTTACTGACAGGGACATCCCACCTCTATTCAAAAGTCTTATTGTGAGAACAGAATGGTTAAGACTGGAAGGGACCTCTGGAAGTCATTTTGTCCAACTCCCTTGCTCAAGCAGGGCCACCTAGGACCAGCTGTCCAGAACCATGTCCAGATGGCTTTTGAATATCTATATAAGCAAACACTAAAAAACACTAACAAAAACAAAACAAACAAAAAACCTACCCCTTCAACTAGAAACTTAAGGCACAACTATAAATCTTAAATGAATGGATAACAAAAGTATCTGAGCTGTCCATAAATTACTGTTGGAAATAAGTAAATAACTTCAATATGCCCTTCAGCTTTTCAACATGAAGAAAATTATTTTCATTTTTATATTTTTAATATATTCCATAACAAGGTTTAAAACTGCCTGTGATTACTTGATACATGCACATCGAAAAAGATGCACTGCATTCAGAAAGGATTAATTTCATTTAGCATTCATGTTCAAACCACCAGATAAATACAAGTGTCACAATCCCCTTGACCACAACTAAGTAAATACAAATAAGAAAACTCAGCAGATAACAATGTGCTAACAGGAAATAAGTTACAAAACAATAATGACAACAACAAAAAACAATTAAACAAGTGTCATACAATAAGCATTAAATTAATACCCTATCTAGCTAGCTACCTTCCTGTGGACATTTTCATAATATTGACAATTGTATTAGAAGTGCTGGTTTTACAAGAACAAATAAAGCTAGCAATTCTGTACTTACTTTCTCAGGTTTAGACTCCTCTTCATTCTCATCATCTGATGAAGGCCCCGCCAAAGTTGACACTTTACTAATTACACCAAGTCTAGCCAGTTGGTCTAGAAAAAGATCACCGCCTTTATCCACCAAATCCCTTATGATTTGCAAGGCTAGCAAATGGCCATCATCATCATCCTGTAATAAATTGGGATGGAAAGGAAATAATAAGTGACATCTCTACTTAAAAATATCTTGACATGCTGAACTTCAAACCCAGTTACAGATGGATGCTATAAACACTTTAAGGTTAGCTTTTAATAAGCATGTGGAGTTAATAAGCATAATCCTCCCCCCCCTTTTTTTTTATTTTTTACAGTGGTTTCATGAAAGGACAAAATCTTCTTTCTTCCTACCTCTTGATCAAGAACTGTAGCTGTTATCTCAACCAATATTGTGGGCAGATTGTGGCCAGCATCAGAGTCACAAACCTCCTTCAGCAGCGCCTCAGAACAGAAATGTATCATTTTTCTAATGAGAGCAAGACTTGCTTTCCTTTAAAACAGACCATAGGAAAAGGTTCTTACCAAGCAGTAAGCAATCAGTAATCAAAGCGACAAAGAAGTTCAAGATAAAGTTGCTTTTGTACTACCTTTATGCATGCTTATAGAAACACTTTCTTGAAACGAGTTCCAGTTCTGGTTGCCAGACACTAAGTCCCAGATTAATTCCAAGAATAATCCACCTACTGATTTTTTCTATTCTACAGCACCATGACAGCCTAACATATTTTTGTCTCCTCCACCCTTCCCAAGTCAAATCAATTCCACATCCTGTCTTTATCCATTCTTAGTGATGGCAATTCACTTCTGCAACACACTTCATCTGCCTCCCAGGTATCCATCTCAGCCTTCTGTCTGTCACATACTTCCAGCATTTTGGTTAGATCCCTAGAGTTTTAAAGTCTAAAATTACTATAAAATCATGCCACTTCCCATATTAGAAAGTAAAATTAATATGGAATCCAATTACTTGTGTATGGTTAAAGCAGAATTTTTATTTGAGTGACTTTTAAACACATGATTTACCAGATTCAAAAGAGAACTTTAAAATATGGACAGCTACTACTTTTCATGTCTTCAACACAAGTTAATCATGCAGAAATGGCTAACGCAGTTGCTTTTTTCCTTTACTTAAAATGGCCTAGTTTAAGCTGCCCAAAAGCACTTCACCCATAAAAGTACCTATACACTGAGAACACAAGAGATTAAGCAAATGTTATGTTTGTAATATAAAAGGCTGAGAGGTTATGGTCAGACAATTTATTACAAATATTATGCCACCCATAGTATTCCATTTAAGTATCAAATTATATTGCATTCTTTTAATTCTCTCTATAAGAGGCATCTTCTCCAGTTCATAAACATCTAAGCTGTTAAGAAGCCTTCTAACACAGCTTCCTCCAGTCTTTCCGATTTTCCCATTAATGTGTCTTGATACCACTTCATTAGTTTTCCTCTCCTAAAAAGAGTACTCCATTACTGCAGCTACAAACACCTGTAAACAAATACACATTATCCACAGTGCAACATGCTACAAGAACACAGTATTCTTTGATCATGCTTCTATAGTCAAGAGCACGCTTCTCTCTCTCCCACTTCGACTAACCATGTTTCTTCCAAGACACCACTTCCCCAGAACGGAGGGAAAAAAAAAAAAAAAAAGTAAAAATAAGAGACTCTCAACACTCTTCAAACCACCACTTATATTAAAACAGGTATGTTTAAAAGTCTGTTGCATTACCTCAACTTCTGGATGTGCTAATTTTTACTGGAATAAAAATCTACCTTGGCATTTTTATCAGAGTATTAAGAAATGAAAAACATGCAGGGAAATTGACAATCACGACTATTACCTTATTGAAGGCAACATAGTTTGTTGAAATGTTTGTGCAAACACAGGCAATAATCTTTTCAAGTATATGGGTGCCATTTCTGGATCTCCTTTGGGTTCATTACATTCTTCCTCATCCTTGTTTGCATCTTTCTTCTTCTTCTCATCTCCTTTGTTAACAGGACACATCCAGTCCCCTGTAAAACAAACAAACAAACAAAAAAAAAACAAACACCCTTCAAATAAAAGTAAAAAGTTTACTAACACCTAGACATCTGAACATGAACACATTCCTAAAATGTAAAATTTACATGTGCAATACTTAGAAAAAAAAAAGTTGATTGATAACAAAGTACCACCAAAGACCACTCATAGGAAAAGATCAAATCCCTTAAAACAAATTAAATATGAACAGACAGCTAGCTACCTGTGGCTCCAGTGCTAGAACAGCCTAAAGAACAGGCAAAGAACAGTTTCCATGTAGCAAGGAAGGATGCCAGAGAAGCTACCAGGGCTGACATCCTCTGAACCCTCAGCAAAATCCCAGTTTAGCCCCATTCCACAGCTGAAGACCAGGACCACTGGCACTGCTCATGTCCACTCAGCAGGTTCTTCTGTAATCCCCCAGCCATTAAGAACGTGTGAAATACTAACATTTTTATATATAATCTGCAGGCTGAGGAAGGCTGGTCACAAAATACTGTATTTTTTCCATGTATCACAATAAAGTAAAAACCTAATAATTGAATTATATGCATTTCTAAAAGCAAGAGTAAGGAATTAAAAACTGCACTCACCTGGAGACTGAAGAATAGCTACTACTTCGCTGTGACCCCTTTCACGAGCTTTGTCTAAAGGAGTTTTCCCATCTTCATCTCTCAAATCAGGGTTTGCACCATGTCGCAAGAGAGTCTGAAAACAAGTATTTTCAAAAATTAAATAACATTAAGATTCCTTCTTCCAAAGAAGTAAATGTGTTTTTCCCATGTCCTTCCTAGACTTTTCTCACACTTGCATGCAAAGTTAGAACATTACATGCATAGAAAGTTAGAAAATGTGCTTTTTATATCTGTAAAGTTAATATAAAACTTTTATTCATATTACTGACCTATCATAACCAAAAATTTGTACTGCAATAAACACTGTAAAGAACATGTGAATATTTGACTGTGCACATGTTAAACATATATCAAAGACTTTTTGTACAGAACAAGGCAAAAATTCAGTATGTAAGGCTTTCTAACAGTGTATAAATCATACCTTTGCTACCTGAGGTCTTCCAAAACATGCTGCATAATGTAACGATGATGACCTCTGTCCTCTGTTAACATCAGCACCCCTTTCACAGAGAAATTCTACCTGTTAAACAAGAAAAAGCAAACTAGTTTTTCCATCTCTTTCTTTACTTATATAACCTAAGCTTTTAAGATTCTGTAAAATTAATTTACCATTTCCTGAGTTCCAAAAGCTGAGGCCCAGTTTAAAAGAGTTTGTCCTACATCATCCATAAAATTTACTTCAAAAGCTGAAAGATACAATTAAATAAAATAATTAAAGCTCTGAGCATTAAACGTTAAGCTTCAGCAGTGTTAAGTAAATTGTAGGTCTTAACATAGCATAGGAATTATTATTAACAAAAACTGTTGTGGATAGTGAACTTGCATACAAAGAATTTTAAGGTACACCTAAGTTATGACACCATAGATATTTTATTTATCTCATTTTCCTTTTCAGAGAATTCTCGCTTACCTCCTGTGTCAATAGCATCTATTAGTGCGTCAGTATCCTTACTGCGGATGCAATCTATCAGCTGCCGATGAGAACGTTCCCCAGAACTATCCAGTCTTCGCAATCCTGGGATTCTGCCTGTAGATCCAGCACTGGATTTTGGCAGGGCTTTTCTCCCTTCGAACAGTAGCACCAAAAGAAGATCTACTAACCGCATGGTATCCAGTACACATCTCTCATCACCCTGCAACGCACTTTCTATAGAATCTGGAAGTTCAGATCTTAGGAGATCCTGGAAATAATTAAAAGTCTGAACAATAAAAAATATACAGGGCTTTAGAAAATACTATCAGAATTGGGTTTCATTTCCATATGAAATGTTTCCTTTTTTTCCCCTCTTGATAAATAACCTATGTGTGTGTATATACAGAGATTTTTTTTTTCCATAATCAATAGATCTATATATAAAATGACAACACAAGTCTTGCATATATTAAAATACATGAAGGAAAAAACCCTAAGAGAACAAAAAGCTGTAGCATAAAATGATTTCTTACATGTGTTACTACTGGAGAGCCTCTACACAGGGTTGACAACAGGCTTACAATAGTTGACACCTGATTACTTAATTTAGAGTCTGCAGCTGTAGATGGTGCTCCAGTGCTACTCCGGCCAGGTTTGCAAGCTGAAGATGGACCTGATGCTGTCCCACCAGCAGCTGCCATGCGAGACAACAACTCCTCAGTTAATCCATGCTTAGCTAATGGGGCTGGGTCAACTCCACGACGTGTGAATCTGTCAGCTAATGAAGCAAAACATCTCAGAGCTCCATCTGAAACCTAAGAAAGAAGTGCAAGTGAAAAGAAAAGATGAAAAATCTGTTACTTAAGGTGAGAAGATGCTAAGAGGATATTCACAAAAATACAGGACACATAGAAGAAGCTGATTTCTCCAGGTTCCCTTCAAAGTCAATGAATGGAGACAGTTTTTTTTTAAGCTAGCAGCTCAAAGTCACCGAAACACTCACTGAAGGACTTTATTGTCCCCCCCCTCCTTTTCTGATGATATATTGAAATCAAGGAAACTATTTTTCTTTGTCTAAAATTCAGTGTTATATCTCCTTAATTACATATATACACAAAGACCAAAACGAATATAGAACATATTTAATAACCAAATTTCCAAATTAAAATATGTTGGAAGCACATTTTAAAACCAGCTTTTAAGACCCCACGTAGTTATACATTTTGTTCTTACAGGAGACACATCTATTTATAATCCCCAGTAGCAATTGTCTACTCTGATAATATAGTTAAAAAAAATAATAATCAAAACCTGCAGCTTGTTGTTTAAAAATTGAATGCAAAACATTCTGGTTGTTTTGATGACAGAAACTGTTAAAACAGTTTTCTAATAAAGCTGCAGAAGGGAAAAAAGAAGTGCACTGAGTTTTTGCATCAACTTTCATACATTTACTGAACTTCCAATTCGTTCTTCAAAGTACAGTAAAGACAATGAAAAAAACTTTGCAATCTTCTGTATTTATAAACTATTCTAGTACAATTTCATAATTATAATACTAATATTATAATATGACATATTAAACTGACGCTTTCTTTAAAAAAATGCTATGCAACAAGCCATTAGCTGAGGGACCAACTCAGAACTGCCGAAGTATTAAATTGACAGAGAAATTTTTGATAGATGAAGTTGTATTTAAAGGTCTACATGCTTCTCTTAAGCAAAATAAACTTTGTACTTGGGCCAAACCTACAAATAGGACTAACTGGGAAAAGCAGTTTTCAATCTTTAGGTAACTCAGACTGTCCACGGAGCACCTGACCCAGGGATACGCCAAGTTTTCTGTGACAATAAAAATACTCTTGGCCAACTGCCCACGAAACGGATCCGACTTCTTTTCATGCTGGTGTTGAAAAGCAAGGGGGTTCTTGCCTTTAACATCTCTCTCATCTATACTACACATTACACTAGAGGTGCCTGCACCTGTCATATCAGGGAGCTTGCACAGGCACATCAAGGTGAGCTGCTTCTGGCACATTTGCCTTCCTTAACATGAGGTAGCAAACCAGACTTGTCTCAAGCAATCATTTAATGAAAAACAACAATACCTATTCCTTATCAAACTCTGAATTACTACAGTTTTTAGGCCCTAAAATGTCATCAACTTCTAGTGCAGCCCGTTTTCAAAACGATTGTCAGCTATCACATACCAAGGACTTGAAGACAGTTGCTCATCAATACACAGACCAAGATTAGAGTATTATTAGCCATTCGGCCAGACTTTGTTAAGTTAAAAACCATAAATCTTCATTTGTAAGGACTTGAAAAAGAAAGATTCTCTTGAATAAATGCAGTGCATGCTAAACTTCTGGCGTGCCAAACATTCTGATTCATCAGTACTCTTTCACAAGAGATTTTTTCTTTAACTTACAGCGGTGACTACTCATGTCCTCTGACATTGTGCTCTCATTCTTTGACAACATGAAGTATAAACAACTCTATCAATCTTTATGTAAATCATATATACTTCAGCAATTTTTACCAGAACTGCTCTGGTAGAAATACACAAGAAAGGTTCAGCTTATTTAACAAACCACATCAATTATCGAAGCAAAATAGTTCTGTAGAAGGTATTTACTTTTCTTCTCACAAACCGTGAGCTAAGTAGAAAGGTTAAAAAAAGCAAACATAGATAAGCTGTTCTCGGGGCCACACTCATCTGGTCTGAACCCCTCCCTCAAGTGCTATTACCAGTTGGGTGTCACACAAAGTGACTAAATCCAACCATGTAAAACAACAAGAAAAAAAAATACAAAGGAAATTTTACTGGGCAAATCCAAACTAACGACCAACATTTGTCATAAATCCTGAGGCTTCTTTCACACAAAACATTCTCAAGGATACTGGTACAGATTTACTTACTATCATCTTGGTTACTCCAATCTTAAGCAAACCTATCTTAAAGCTTAACTGCTAAAAGATTAACTTCTTGAAAATTTGAATTTTTGTTCAGATCTCCAGCAGTCCCAGAAATTGTTTTTTTTCCAAACATTTTAAATTGGGAAACAGGTGAAGACTACAGACTTATGGTCTAAATTTCAGGGTTAGCTTGCCTCAGATGATCAGTGCAATAATAAAGTTATATAATGTCTAAAAACCAAGGTAGCTTGTTCTCAGATGGTTAGTGTGACAGCCCCCTGCCAAGTGGTTCTTCCAAAAAAGATCTGAAAACACATCAAAAATGTAGCTCACTGGCAAAAAGACAGTCTCCCAGGAATGGAGACAGAGGTGGGGGAGAAACTGGGGAAGAGAATGGCACTGACAAGAAACCTGGCCAGGATGCAGCAAGGATTTGGCTAAATACCAATTGCAAAGCATTAGTATGACATGCACAAAGGGATTCTACTAGTAGGAAGATCATTCCTTACATTTCCTAGATTTTACAAGGACTACGTAACCTCTAGTTTATAAAACTGCAATAAAGAAGTGGTGTTGCATCTATAGTAATACCATTTAAACTGGCTTCCAGTGTAATATTTTAGCATTGACTGTGAATGCTTTTATTGTTTCTCTTAGTCTGGCAACAGAAAAACAAAGTTGACTTTCGTCTTTTATTTATGCTCAATTTAATAGTGACTGAAGTGCAGACATAGAACAATAATTACTTCTGAAGGTATTTCAAAAATCACTGAAAAATGTACAGGACATTTTTCAATTAATATTTCAGAGGCTGAATAAGATCATATTCACACAACAGCACTTGCAGTCAAACACTAAACGGTATTTTTATTCTCTTGTCATTGCAACTGTAAAAGAAAACTACCACAGTATCCAAATATAACAACTACTATGTAAACATATAGTTGTGAAGACTGTATAAAACTACCTACCCATTCATTTATTAAACATAACAGATGTTAAATTCACAGTATATTGCGCCAACTATTGCATTACCTGATGGTCTTCATGTTTTAATAAACTAGACAGTGATTCCACACAGATCTCCAATGAAGAATCCTGAGGCTCCATTTTGCCACAGAGCCTGGATACTACAGCCATAGCAGAATGCAAAGTATCTTTATGAACAAGGTGTCCACTGTCACGAATGAATGTCAGAACGCAATTCAACCCTCCAGCTTCGAACACAGCTCCTGACTCACGGGTACAGATTAATTCTAACACCTACAACAAAATGAAATTTAATTATACAAAGTACACATAAAAATGCAGTTATTTGTATATATCCATCTACAGAACTGGTTAAGTAAACAAAACAACAACAACAACAAAAAAACTCTCTTCCTCAACACCCATAAGGGGCCAAAACCTCTGGTACACTAAGTTGGTTTCTTAGATACAGAAGCAAATACAAGAAAATCCCTTAATAGCATGGTTTTAACAGGTGTTCATGAGAAACAGCTAGATAATAGCATCTTTTCCTGTGAGAATTATTAAGTCTTCAGATAACACACAACTGAG
This sequence comes from Anseranas semipalmata, assembly GCA_013399115.1. Lineage (NCBI taxonomy): Eukaryota > Metazoa > Chordata > Aves > Anseriformes > Anseranatidae > Anseranas > Anseranas semipalmata. Next base: position 516,891 of record VXAA01007177.1, read on the forward strand.
AGCTCTGAATCTTCTACGAGTCCTGTTACTTCAGTGATGTACTTCCAAGAACAGCATAAGTAGGAAATGTACATGTAAAGTCTGAGGCAATAGTAAGCAAGGAATAAAACTACGTGCTATCACATCGACATGAGTTAGGCTAGACGCAAGAGATTCTGAGGGTCTTGTAAATTCTTCTGAAAACTTCACAAGGCTGCACTGGAGCTATGCCCAGCAAATATTTTTTTACAGCAAGTAAATTATCTGCATCTGGATCAATGCTTCATTCCCTTTTTAGCATAAAATTAGCCCTCAGCATTCTAGTCATGCAAGACAAACGGGAAAATTTTCTTCTAATATTTTTGGTTTCTATAGAGAGAGAGAGAAAAATATCTATCTATATTTTTTTTTCAAGGAATCTAAGCTTTGAAAAACACCAGACTGACAGTAAAGATAAAAAGCATAGTTGGCATGTAAGCTTTAACATACTGTGCATGTTTTTGCTTCACTTTTTTTAATGACACATAGCATTAGAATACAAGGAAATTCTTCTAGAATAGCAAGTTTTCCAGCTCCTTCTTAAAAAACAGAAGATTTTGCAGAACACATACCTTAACACACTGCTCAGCCAAATCTCTGCTGGTTCTGTTGTTAAGTTCAACAACTACTAAACGATTACAAAGTGCCTTGATAGCTCCATCAACTCCCACAATCCTACGGGTGCACTCTGCTGATACATCCAGATAATACGTTATAGCACGAGCTGTTACTTCTAATACATTGTCTGGAGCACTTTCATCAAGAAAAATTTTGCACAGTGCTGGTAGAAAAGTTCGAGGAGGGCATCTGCAGGAAAAAAAAAGTCATTACTACATTGTTTGAGTTCCTCTACATTAAGAGATTTCATACACTTTCACATTAATAGATTGATGCTTTTCATGATATCACAATTTGCTAGATTAGTTTACAGCTGGTCCAGAGCATTCAATTAGAAAGCAGGAATCTCATATACACCCCAAAATTCAAATCAGTGATCTAAAAAGATGCTGTATACAGGGAGAAACCCAACAGAAGAAAAATATTCTTGAAATTCTGAAATCATATTGGGAAAAAATTATACTCTTGGAAAATCATTTTAGGACTTGTATCTCACTTCACCAATCAGAATGTATTTTTTTCTGAACAGAGCTTCAAGGTTCATAATGATAGATAGCTGCATAACCATGAAATATTATGTTCAATAGTAGAGACTAAAGATCTTGTGTTTGCTACATAATTTAAATCCCTGAGGAGCCCTTCTTCCCAGTGTCTTAAACATTCCCACTTCCCTTCTTGTCCTATTTCACTTTCTCTCTCTTCCCCCCAACCCCACAGAGAACATAATTAATTAATTTAGCTTGCTTCTACTACATTTTCACTTCATATCCATGCCTTGGTAGCCTCTGGCTCTCCTCCTTACCGTTAGCCTCATTTCCATATGCAAGAAGGATGGACAAGACATTCCTGCAGCTCCATAACAAGACAAGCAAGCTACAACTGCCCTCCTTCCATCCCTTCGACATAACAGGATACAAACCATAACGGATAATCACCCTAATGCTTCTCAATACTGTGGCAGCTGTGGTTAAGATTGATTTGGATCAAAAGTTCTGCGACATGGAACTATACTTTCAGACAATTTGTTTTGAAACAGCATACAACCACTTAGCAATGAATAACCTAATATAAAGATTGTTCACTACAGTGGTAGAAGACTTCAAAAGTGCTGGGGGGAATTAAATGAAGGGGATACATGCTGTGACAGCAGTCAAAATAACCGGGTACCTCATTCCTAGATGTAGGAAAAGACCATAACTAAATCTAAAGGAGGCAAATATTTGAAACTTTTTCTTAAACTAAGATTTTGGTCTGGAAAAGGAGACCTAAAACTTTTCTAAATCCAAAGAGAGAGAACAAAAATAATAGTATGCATTTTGGTCTGGAAGACAGGTGACACACTTACTGGTTAATCATTCTGTAGACCAACCCAGAGGTCACCCAGTATTCTATCCGGTATGTACGGTGATTCACATACAAAGGCATCACCAAATCCTGGGACAGCAACATGCTAATAGTTTCCTTGAAGATCTGGCCATGCTATATGAAGTTATGAAATAATACTGACTGACAAATAAATGCAGTGCCCAATGATCCTTACTGATGTAAGTGAAGCTTTGATAAAGGTAAATCTCATAATTACTTATATTAGATAGACTTATATTGTCTATCAAGCATATAATCCCTGTTGTTTCAACATTATTTGCTACTCAACTCCACATCTTTCGTAAAAAGTTAGCACTGTAACTGCATTTTCAAGACATTAACCACTTAAAAAAAGTCTGAAATTTATACTCATTATTAGGTAACTACCATACAATGACATAAGAAGCATCATTTCAGTACGTAGAATTTAAATCAGGCTGTGCTAACTGTTCCAGTGTTTTAACATTGGGTCTCTTACACCTTGCATTTTACGCAACACAGACTTATCACTAAATCATTGCTATAAACAGTGTTCTTCAAACATTATGTTGCAAGAAAATATTTACCAAGAAACAAATCTTACAAAAACAAACAAAAAAACATAACAGGGGAAGGTAAGGAGCTCCACAGCCTACTGTAATAGTAGCAAGTAGTAGTAAACCACTGTCCTTTCCAAAGAAAGCAGCAGAAAAAACGCCCCTAGATTTTTCCAAGGAATTAAAAGTAATAAATAAATCTAATGCTTAAAGATTTTTTTATGATTCAACAGTTTATAGAAATACACAGCACAAATGCAACTTGGAATTTTTTTAGTTTTTGAAAATGGAAATTTAAAAGTTTGGAAGAACTCCAGTCCTGTCTTTAAAACAGCTGTCCCGTGAGAACCAACTACCCAGCAGATACAGCAAAAATACAGACAAAGTTACTAAGTGCCTATCATTTGTACTGAATTCTTTGCCAATACCCAAATGGCAATGCATTGTATCAGCATGTTTTCGTCTAAGAGCACAGCTCACTGGCAAAAACTTAAGGTTTTTGTTTGTTTGTTTGCTTTTTTAAATTATTTTTTGCCAAAACATCTAGCTAGATTAGTCAGGAACCATGCTTTTTCAATTAGGAGGCAATAACTAAAAACCTCATCTTGCTGTTAGAGCATTTGTTTTCTGACCTAGAGGAACGATTTCTAGTCCTCCAATAAGGAAACCAAGTTGTTTCGTAGGGTTTCGGGAAGAAACTGTAGCTTTGTCATACACTTACCCTGTAAAAACTACTGGGTTCTCAAAAGAAAAAGACTCAGACTTAAAACAAAATTTTTAGACTACAGTAATGCATGTTAAATTCCTGTAAGAGCAGCAATAATGCTAAGAACTTTGGGTTCTAAAAAATTACTTATCCCTTCTGAAAACAGCAACAGATCTAATTTTAACGAGAGCTTTCACAGAAAAGTCCTCCAAGCTACTTCAACCTCTGAGCTCTGTGCACTTGGCATTTCTTTTAACAGTTCCATATCATTTTTTAGTTTTGTTGGATACTGCTAGCAAGCAGAAAGTTGAGAGTTAGACTACATCATGTGGAAGAGGCAGCAGAAACATTTTAGAAAGATTAAAGACAACAATGAAGGCAGAAAAGAAAAAGAAAAAGAAAAAGAAAAAGAAAAAGAAAAAGAAAAAGAAAAAGAAAAAGAAAAAGAAAAAGAAAAAGAAAAAGAAAAAGAAAAAGAAAAAGAAAAAGAAAAAGAAAAAGGAGCAATGCTGAAGCTTTAATTTAACTGCTAAGGAATCATCTTTTTTTCCTTCTCCTTTTTCCTACAGCATATCAAGAAGCAATACATATGAAATCATGGACTTGTAAGTAAAATAGAACAAAACACGCTGGCTTTGTTGCATGAAATTCTATGCACTATCCACCCCAGTAAAAACCAATTTACTGCAAACTAACCATCTGTAATGCATATTATCTTTAAATGTTTCTTTTTTTCTTTTTAGAAATTAATTTATTGCATTTCAATGCAGAACTTGTTAAATAATTTTAAACATTAGTTGCCTAACAATGAAAAGTCTAGCACTTGAATGCTCTGGACCAACTGTAAACTAATTTACCAAATCATATAATCTATGTGCAACAGAAAAATTTGTTCTCAAAAAAGCTAAAACCAGGATGGTTCATGAAGAAGCATTGGTCATATAAGGGCTGCATATAAAGAGAAAAGAAAGCTTTGTCTTTATTACAGCTGATACAAACTTAGAAGTAACAGAAGCACAAACTTCATTTTACTCAGATGTTGCTATCTGGAACATGGCAAAAATCAAACCAGAAGTTTCGTCTCAGTCTCCAAAACAACAAATGCACATTTCTTCTCACTCCTTCAGCACAGAGAATACAGTTATCTTCCCCCTTACGTCTCTCTCAACTTAAAGAATTTGGTTCAAGTTCTACACAATACAGTAAGACAAATAAAGTTATCCCTAAAGTCACACCAGGCAATAAAATGTGTGCAGAAGTCTGAAATATTTCTGAGAAAGGCAAAACAGAATCAGGCTTTATCAGCCCTAAGTCTCTGTCAATGAGACTGCCATGAGTAGTTTTATTACTGTTATTATAAACACAGCCTTAAGAATCTGTTATATACAGCTACTATTTTTTTTAAATAGCTGGCAAGAGGTCAAATGTATTTTTTCAAGCCCTAAAGATGACAGCAACAATGACAATGACTTTGAAAATAAATTCAAGTCATCAACTGTATGCTCAGATACAAAAGACAAAGATTTGGCCAATGCAGTGCACAAAATACTTAGATATAATTTGCCTAGATAGGACCTCTATGCTGTCTGTCCACTGCTCTTTAACACTGTTTCAGGCCGACGCATTGCTATACTTTGTTCTATGCAGCACAGCTCTTTAAGATTTATAACCTGTAACAATACAAGTTATAAATGGAAGAAAACACATTTATTATGCAAGCAAAGTGTACAAGGTTCTTCACTACTTGCTTATAACAGCTCTTCTGCAGCTCTTCTCATCAGCTACAGGCTTTTTATAATTCTATGAAAAAATAATTATCAAGTTGTATTTGTGTGAATTTCTGAAATACATCTTCAAGAAGCCTTGCCCATGCCTCTTTAAACAGTCTTTCACTCTGTGGCTCTTAAGAGTTTGAGACAAGACAAAAAGCACGTTAGTATGTAAATTATTTCCTAGAATTTAAACAATATTCTGATGGTGCAGAATGTGATGAATAAGATGGTAAATTTCTGTGTTGAACTAAGCCAAACAACGGAGTAGAGGAGCTTCTGGGGGACAAATGTAATTGGCTTTCGTTAACATCACATAAGCAAGCTGGCAGGAATGCATACACATACACTCATACTCTGCATGTTTTAAACGTTGCTTTCTTCCCCCTAATCTTATTACAGTCTTGTGATCATTAGACAAAATAGATCAACTGAGCCTCACCCATGGCTAGCTCTGAACTTCTCTCCTCACTGCACTGTCTTCTATTCAGAAAAGTTCCTAATAAACCGTTTAGCACCTCCTCCTAATCTATTGCCTGTGACATGCAAGTCATTAATATTTGCCATATTATAGCATCTGAATGCTCTTGTCACCTATCAGGATCTCACTGCACTAAGCAGAGAGCAAAACAACAAAACTCTAGATGTACAACAGGACAGATACAGATGGCCAGAACAACTTAGGCAAAATACCTGCAGTGTGGGGGACACAGGGATATGGCCAAACTCTTTTCAATGGTCTGTGGGGACAGGACAAGGGGCAATGGCCACAAAATGGAGCATAGGAAGTTCCGCACCAATATGCGAAAGAACTTCTTCACGGTGGCTGANAATGCGAACTAATCATCCCACATCATTCGATCTTATCTCGATATCTCAGCAGTTTTGAGAACTGTGATTTACTGTTTAGCGTACCACATCTTTGCATTGGATTTCCTTACTCCATTTCCTCACAGCTTCTTAAAGCACGCCACTACCAGTTTACTGTCATCAGCGGCATTTCTGCTATTTTAATAGAGAGGCTCTATGGAAGGCTTTTCTTTATTGCAGCTTGTCCAAGAGGTATCAAAAGAATGAATTGCACTGCTGCCATTAAGCCCCCAGTTGCTACCCAAATTGCCGCTCAGCATATGCGTGCAAAATGAGCAGGGAAGAAAGATGCCCTGCTTTGCTTTACTCAGAGCAATAACATTCAGAACAAGAGGAAGACACACGACCTACATGCCAAGCATTACCAGTCTTACTGAAGGTTGCAGAAGAACTCAGCCTGCCTTGAGCTTGGTGCTGTAATAAAGACGCATCTGTTGCCGAAGTATTTCGCCCAGCCTTGGAAGATTAGGTAGAACCGAGAGCAGTGCTCAATAAGGGAGAGTAAATTTATCGCCCAGCTAGATAAACCAGGCTGACTGCTAGAGCTCTGAACAGAGGGATTAACACACTTGTGAAACATCCTCCTGCGGGGGCGGGGAGGACACAAGCAAACTTCAATATTCTGCAGTAATAATATGCTGTATTTATTTCGTGGGGAAAGCCACATACAAGTGCTCCGCTAGACAAAGAATGGTCCCTTCCGCAGGGTTCATGCACACGCACGTCCCATACAGATACGTTCGGATCCTCGTCTGCCTGCGGAAGGCCTGAGCAGTCCCTGCCAGGCAGGGAGCAGGAAGCACCAGTCCCGTCACGCACACAGAAGCCGGGCGTTACTAGCCTGTAATAGCACGGAAGGAGGGCGTACCAGCTCATCCCCAGTGCTCCAGCTGTTTGTCTTCTCAAACGGGTGGGTAGAGTAATTACAGCATGAAATTATACAGCTGTCACGTTTTGAAAAACTTCGGTCATTATGCTGTAGGTATGGTGCGGATAACTGTGTTACGAACAGAAGTACATATGTCAGCTTTATAGTCATCACCCCCTAATCCCCAAAGCTGCACTAAGCTATTACATGCGCCTCTCATGGTTACAACTATGAGTATCTGCCCTGCACGTCTAAGAGACAAGAACACGCCTGTGTGAGTGGTGCCAGAGAAAGGACTGGAAGGCGGAAAGAGCACCAGGCCGTGACGGGAGATGGGACGCAACAGTGCCACAGCCCCACCACAGGCGGAGGAAGTACGCCCCTCCGTTCCGCACCGCTGAATTCCTGCGTACTGGCACTCGACTCCCAGGAGGAAGGGAAAGTCCTGCCCTTTCCTACTGTATGGTCTGTAAGCCTCAAAATTGTGCAAACGGGCTCTCAGAGTAGTCCTTGAGTTCTCACTTGATCCAGTCTTGGGTAAAGACAACTTGTTACTGAAGCGTGAGCAGAGGCAGCACAAGGAGGAGAAATCAACTGCATATCTGGAAGCAATTCCAGCAACCAGGTCCTGAGAGGAGAATTTTCTAACAATCAGCCTTTTAATGTAAATAATTAAAATGAAGCATCAGGTATGTAAATACACTTAACACAAGTAGGAACCAAACAGCGAGTCAGACAAGCCATGTCTGCATGTATGTTAAGCCTTAAGTGCAAGATAAATCCCTACTGGCTTCCTTAGGCAAGCTGATATAGGTGAAAGGCACCTAATACTGTATCAAACACGTGCTGCAGAAGATTAAGACCCATCAATAATCTAGACCCCAGTGCTGTTCCAACTAAGGCTATGCTCAGAACTGAAGCATCCTCCGACAGGTAGCGAAGCAGAGCATTCAGGAGTGTCTGTGCCACAGTGGCACCCACTGGATTCACCTTTAGAAAGCATGGGAAAAATTACAAGACTGCTAAAATGCTCACCAGGAGAGAGGTTGAGGGCATAACTATTGCACTAAATGAACTGACAGGACAGGACAGCAACCAACATCCAACTTTTACTACAGTTCCATCTACTGATAGATGATGCTTTCAGTATCTAAGAGAAAAGAACACAAACCCTTCACCACTGCAGGCCTGAACTCCTAGCGAGGGAAAAAAATAAAAGCAAGTGCAATTTCTAATCTTAAAGCATCCCAATATCAAAACTGGTTTCACCACGTTGCTTTTATCTGGGCTGTATAATAACTAAAAGAAGCAACATATCTCAGAAAAATAGAAATTATGATAGCAAAAAGATAGATTGTTGTTGCATCCTCGGAGTTGAAAAAAATCACTGTTCACAACAGCCTATTTGCCATGGAACCAACAAAAAATAGCTGCGAGTTTGCTTCCATATAGAAAAAATGTATTTTGTAATAGTTCTTATTCTTTCGAACTAGAAAATAATGCCTAATACGAGCTAATAGATAGCTTTAAAGTTCAGATTGCTATTTAGACACTTCTAAATGAATATGAAAACTGAAGAAGAATCTTTACTTTTTAGCTTTTCATTTCCAAGTGTGCCACACCAGGCACTTCCTGAAGTCCTCTTCCAGACAGGTGCCTTTGAAAGTGATTAGAAGCAAGGACCAGGGTCAGTGTGTTAACAAGGTTACTCTGTGCCCAATGCTACAGCTTTTACCAGTTACAGTCTCTCATTTCTGCACATCCACCCAACTTTATTCCTCTGCTCCCACGATAAGAGCTTCTGCTACTATCTTGCGAGTCTCCCACACACCCTGTTTCAAAGAGCTTTACCGGAAGACTGGTTTGTAAACAGTACTGTAAGAAAAGAAAAAAAAAATTACTATTCAGTATCAATATTTACCCTTTATATCCTATTCCATTAAGACTACGGTATTAGAGCATTCTCTGTTCCCTGTACATCAAGAACAGATCTAAACCATATCTAGAAGTGCTGATTCTATGTCATTTATTATCTATAAAAAAATAGAAATCATCATGCTTTCAGTGACAAAATAAGCTTACTGAAGACCAAAATATACAAATTCTTTAATACACATTCTTCTTCCACAGGAAATTTAATTGATCTAAAGCACTTTCCAAGTGTCACAATTGTACTGATAAGATGTCAAGAAAGGCTAGTGAAATTTATCAATATAATTATTTTGCTACAGCATTTACAGCATCATATCAGCATAACCCAATATGCCAACACACTTATTTCTGAATCTCTGCCTCCTCTTTCAGGAACAGGAGCAGAACAGGGATGCAGAATTCTTGCACAGCTAGAGCAGTAAGCTCCTGCCAGTGCTAAGCCTTTAAACGCGAATGAAGTGACTCAGCTGATTTTGCACCTTGCCTGTGTATAAAGATATCAAGGAAGTAAAAACAGGCACCGTAAACTCATTCCTGTAATTACTTTTCATATTTTAAATGTACCCAAAAGCCTTGCCTAAAACAGGAACAACATTGGTAGCTTAAAGACTACTGTTGAGTTTAAACAAAAAAGGAAAAAAAGGAAAAAAAAACCAAGCCATCCCCCAAATGGTTAACACGGCTACTTCTAGCATTAGGGCGGGTTAGGCGTTACTCAATTCCAGAGTAACTGCTGGATGCAGTAGATGCAGAGCCCTCATCATGTGACAAAACCTTTGGCTTCAGACTCCAGGTCCATGTGACTTGTGGCAGAAAACCAAGTTCAGCGGCCTGCCTGCCAGCACTTAGCGCATGTCAGCTGCAGACAGCAGCCAGAAGTGTAAAAATAAGATATTGTCTATGGCTACACTGTTTTAATAAATCTTTAATACATTAAATAATGTTTAATAAATTAAAATACTGAATTTAAACCTCATTAGTAACTTGGTTTTTCAAATACACCAGTTAACTACAGCAGTTGTTTGACAATGTGCGGTACAACTTTAGTTTCTAAGAACAAATGAATGCACAAGATGTATGTTCTTTAAGCAATGGTAATTCCGATTTATTTTTGTTTAATGACTTTTCCTTTCTGTGGCAATTGCTACGGGATGAAATCTCAGATCTCTGACTTTCCCCCACAGTTTCTTATGTGGAAACAAAACCATATTTCAGCGAAAGAACCAAAACCCACAGCAGATTAATCAAGATCATCCGTAAGAGAACTGCCTGCACACCTGCATTGCCTGTATGTATTCTTCTGGGCCCATTTCCAATACATATTAGACATTATTTTCTTATAATGCTGTCATTTAAGCATTAAGCATTTAATCTGCTGTCACAGAAGAAATAAATCCCAGAAAACTTCCACGTTTGAGACTTTAGAGATACCGTGCTATATTTTAAATTTACAAGGAAGAAGAAACTAAAACTTAACTGCTAATTGAAGGACTTCTACCACATTGTAAAATACTACATTTTTCTCTACTCTTAACCACAATCAGGCCAATAGAGCTATGGAGGTAACAACTCCACGTTGTATCTATTCCAGCAGAAACTCCGTATTAAAATAAATAAAAAAGAAAATAATTTAAAATTCAAATCTGACATTTAGAAACACTTTCAAACTTCCTTTTACCTAAATGAAGAACAGCTCAGCTGCAGCATATCTCAAGCCCCCTGTATTCTCTAATGCTTTTTCCTAATTTTGTGCAGGTATTTGCAAAGCAAGTACCCCCACAAACTCAGTGCATCTTTTTGGCCTCCAGGATAACCTATTCTATATGATTTTTCATGTAGAAGAGGAGTCAACAAGAATAGAAAAATAAAAAAATCAAAGACAAATATTACCTAGGGCAAGCATCAACTGGGCAGTGTATTTCTAACCTCCTGACTTTCTTCAGTAAAGAACAGAATAATTCCATTAAATAAATAAACAAACAAACCAGTGAGCCCAAGGTGATGCTAACTTTCAAAGAGACAACGTGCCGTCAGTCAGATCTTACCTTCATGGTAAGAAGTACCTCTCACAAGTTGTACAAGAAGCAGAAGGTGTTCTCTCTCAAAATACTAAGTACCTCATACCTTTCAGTGTACCATTAAAAACAAAAAAACACCAAGACAACCCCTCAGCTCTGTGCACACTTTAGCACTGGTATGACCGCTGAACCCTGTTCTGAGAGTTTGCTCTTAGGAAGGAACACGTTTAAACACTCTACTACACATTCAATAAATATCAACTGTATAAAGTGAAAAAAAAGAAAAGCTGCACAAGACGACGTAGCTTCCACAAGCTAAATTCTAAAGGAATATCTTTGCTCTTAAATTTAAAAAGAATGTGTTGGGTTACATTCTGCATTTTTCAGTATCTTATAAAAGACATGCCATGCCACAGGGTCGTAATTCACTTATGTTTGTTTTCCTATCTCCAGCATTTTGTAAATATTTTACTGAAACTTGGTCCACCATAGCTGAATAAATTGAAGAATTTGAAGTTACAGGTACTTCTGCACATTTTCCACTAGGAGCAATCTCAATCGTGCAAACAGATAATGGCTCAACTACACATTTCATCTGTTAACATTTCAAAATGAAATGAACAATTAAATCATAAAGTATGGTTCTCTAAATGTGCCTAAATATGGACATCTCCTCACTGACTTCTGATGGATTTCCAGGTGTGCAAAAAGAGAACTGACTTAATCTAAAAGTGCACTCAAATAATTTTAAATAAAGTATGCATCCACCACAAACAAAGTATTTCCTTATTTTACTACAACTTTTTTAAATAGATGCTGTATTTATACAAAACTCAAAAACAAAGCATGCTAAGCCTGAAATATCATCGTTAATACAAACTATTTCAATTGAAATCAAACCAACAAAAAGTAATAAATTTCACAGTGCCACAGAGAACTGAAATTGCTAGTCAGAGCTAACCAGGCCGATTTTGTGTTGCATACATCAGAAACCTTTCCTCTTAAATGCTCTCCAAGGAGCCTTGTGGAAGTAACCAACTCATGCGCAGATTTTAGTCGATGAGTACAACCAGATCCAGATGATATTCATGTATAGTCTCACACCAAAATGCTTCTACTTCCCCATTACCAATATTCTGAAAAACCATGTGCTCTACGTCTCATAGATAGCCTCTTCAGAAGAGGCCAATATTGAGGATAATTTACTAGCACAGTCACTCAAGAAAGGATGTCATCTATTTGAAATTCCCGTAACAGCTATTTTATTGGTCTCATCCAACCTATTAGGAGATGGAAACTTTCGAAAGGTTATTAACTTTCTTAAAATCCTGCACCCATCCTTTGTGCAGTAGTAGCAAGAACAGATCACTTAACTTCTACCTCACACACACAAAAAAGCAGAAGACAACAAAAGGCACCCGAGGATGATAGTAATGATACTTTAAGGGGGAAAAAATGAAAAAAGTGGCAGACTAATAAATAAAAGCAAAGACATCATGATGAGTTATACAGAATTGTCTGGAGTACTCAGGGGCACAGGCTCATTTAAACAAAATGTGTTTAAAACACACACAAATGCCATGTTTCTGACCTCAGTCTGGGTAATGCATCAAGCCATACCTAAATAGTGAGCAACCATATCCTGGAAAGCAACTCTGAAGATAAATAACTAAGACCACACTTCCTGTACAATGTTTTGGAAACAGCTAACTAAATTTTGGCTAATTGGTAACAGTAAGAAAAATGTACTACTGTAAACAGCATGGATGAAGCCAAGACTGGAAAATATTTCTACAAAGTTTTGGAAATTGAAGAACTGGAGAGGGGGAATAAGATGAAGAGCTGCCTAGATCCTTGTGTGTGCAAGTCCATTCACAGTAACAGTGGTACCGACTTTTAATCCGAGAGGAAAAGGTGCACCAACTACCCATCACAGATCGCAGAAGTCTCGCCAATTCAAACAGAAAAGGACAAGCAATTTCAGCAACAAAGGCAACCAGTCAGTAGATTAGACAGCAAAACAGGGGGTTAAGTTCTTTTATCTGATACGTTTAAAATGAGGTGGGATGCCCTTTTGGGAGTGTTAACCACATGCCATGCTTCTGTCAAACAAGATGCTTGATTCAGGAATAACCAAGCAAAATAAAGGGGCCTATGACATTACAGAGGATGTCTATTTGGATGATCTAATCTTCCCTTCTGGCATCTGTAACCATTAAGATTCTCAAAATGACTAGACAAGGCTAATTAATCTCTGTAACACCCGTGACTATGAGGCCATAATTCTCGTTTTACAAAGAGAAACCAGAAAGAGGTTTTTGTGTTAAAACTCTACCATTGCAAAAATAAACAAGAAAAAAAAAAACAACAACAAAAAACAGACAGACAAAAATCAGAAATAATTCTAAACATTATGCTGTAACATGATAGCTCCCTGAAAAATACTGCGCATACCCCTGCTGTCTCTGTACTTTCCGTCTCAGAAAGGCAATCTGTGGAGTGCTGAGATCCCACTACATTCAAGTCCACCCGCAAAGTGACTAACTCCAGCACTGGCATTTCACTGCTGCCACATCCTCTGCCTTCGTTAGAAGGCAAAAAGTTAACAGGAATCACATGAGTCTTGCCATTGCAAAGCCTACAAAATTTCATTGAGAGATACAGCTGCATCAGCCCCAACCAGTAATTCACTAAGAATGTACGTTTCCCATCGTTTAAAACAATGAAAACTGGTAGTCTATTGTTGACAGCAATATGTGTCCCAATTTACTGATGGTTGCACTCCAGGGAAAAAAAAAAAAAAAAACAAACATAAGAATGGGCTAACAAAAAAAAACAAAAACAGGTTAACCTGTAGGGGACAGACATCATGAATGACTTTTCAAACCAACTTAATATGGATAGAGCTGCCCTCTCAGGCAGTTAAATCTGTTAAAGGGCACTTTACCATTGTCTGAATTACAAAAATGCTTTTAAGCCAACACAAACTTTAAAAATAGGCCTGAAAACCAGCATTCCAGATTCCTTTTCCTGTCTCTAGAAGGAAAATTGCTTTTTCTGTCTGTATCCAATTTTGATTTACTGGAGTTATACAATTGTTTACTAAACAAAAATAGCACACAAAGAATACTGAGTTCATCTCCCATTTTGGAATTTTCTCTTCACTATGAAACACCAAGTGAAATTGTTTTTTTGGTTATGTTTTAAGCAACCTAAAGTGAAATCATTACAAACAAAGAAGCCTGTAGTTTTAAGCAATCAGGCTGAGGTAAAGATGAACTTTTCCATGTTATTTTACCACAGTGTTACTAGCTCATACCAAAATAGCCCTTGCTTCACTAGAACTTCATCTTACACTTGTTATTACATGTTAGCAAATACATGGTTGAGAGATACATTTTTTCTTGTGAATATATACTTCAGGAAAGAACAAGGTTTAATGTAAAGCAATGCAAGTTAAAATAAACATATTTCATCTTAAAAAAATTAAACTGAAAGGACTTCTACTTTACACATTAGAACGCTAAATTTTGATCCTTTGTGTAATTTTTGTTTGCATTTGTAAAATAAGCTGACGACTCTTGATACTTCATTGTTGACCAAATCTGTTAATGCTAAATATACAGAGACAACTTTTGGCAGTGCCAAAAGGGAAGATGTGCTTTCTCTTCCCGAGCTCAGCGTTCCTCTGTACAGCCGCACGCATGCGTTAATAGGCCTGTTTCATCTGCTCACAGTGTAGAAAAGGTTTTACTCAGGTTTTACTGTTTGTTATATTACTGCCTTATTTTACAGGTTTTCTTCAAAATTAAAGAAAATAATTAAATAACATCTTTCTTGCTGAATACTTTTACTCTCGCGTGTAAAGAAAATAGCAGCAAAAAGCCCAGATTTGAGGAGTTCCCATCTTATTTCACCAAAATAAAGTGAAACAACCTAAGAGAGGGAAAAAGACAAGCGGACAGACATGCGGAGAAGGCCTATATTAGCAATGTGGGACTGTGACTAGCAGTCCCTACAGGTCTTTGAAATGACCGTCAACAATTCAAGCGATAAAAATACCATTTCAATAATCCTTATATAAAATGTATATTTAAAACTCCTGTTAAAGTTGACTTAATAGCACGTGGTTTAACTACAGTTTGGGACTACCACTTACAAACACAGCGAGTTTTCTCACACTCAGCTACTCAGCAGAGCCACTTCCATTCACTCGTTAGGTTTCTGCAGTTCACACTACTGGCTGTTGCTGCTGCTCAAATGTTAGCCATTCTTCACGCTAAGTGACTAACAGTGTCTGTGACTCATTATCACCAGAAGATGAATACACCACTGATTTTTTTTAATGCTAGCATATGAGTAACACTAAAAATAATTTAACCAGATGCAATTTGTAAATCTAGGGAAAAGTAAAGAAACGTCAATTATTTGGCACCATTATCTGTTACTGGCTGCACACCCTGCAATCTGTTGCGATACTGCTAGAACACTGTACAAAATACAACATCACACTTTTATTGCTACTTCCATTTTTCTGATTTGGTCAGAAAGACTAGTTTCAATATCCGTCACTTTCGTATAGAAACGAACTTAGTTTTACAATACACCATTTCATTGACAATGTTTGCAAAGTAACCCTATTACTTCACTGCAATAATGCGGTATAAGATTGTGAATCCATCTTTTCTTTTCTTCCTTCAAATTTTATTTAAGTTTGCGATTGTTCCTTGGTAAGCAAGACAGTATATAATGCTACATAAAAGACACTGGTGAGATCAGTCTGGAAACAATGCTGTGCTTTCAAGGAAAAGGCATAGCATTCATGTCAGTATTTTTCATGTGTCTGTTTCATAGCTCTGCCAGTCCTCACCATATGCAGCTTTTAATCACCAGATGTACTTCAGTAAAATTATGAGCTTTTTCTTCGCTTACGTCATAAGAGGGAATCATTTCTTATGTAAAAGAGGACTAAAATAATTAAAGTCACTCTCATTGATCCCTGAGAAAACATGACATTTTATTCTCCAACAAATTAGCCATTGCAAAATTCCACATTCTATCTTCCAGTTGTTGAATTCCACAGATGAAAGATTTTCTTAAAGGTTTCTTAGTCAACATCATTAATAGCAATAAACAGTTCAAAGATCGTGAAATAACATCAGCATGGCATACAAAAATTGGGACTGCTCTCCTTGCATAACAGAACAAAAAGCATTGTAACGTCTACAGACTGGTTTTCTTATCACCAGAAAAATATGTCCACATTATAAATCATGCATACACTGAAACCATTTTCAAAATTAGTTCCTGAAAAATGTGTTTGGCAACACTGCTGTCTCCTATTTAGGCAAGCAATTACTCCTTTAAAAAACATTACTGAAAAGCAACTTTAAAATATCACCAAGCATTATTTTAGTTACACTCTCTCAGCACATGACAATGTTGGCTTCTTGAACTCATTTGGAAAAGATTTTAAAAATACTTTTCAAGACATCATCTATTTCTTACAAAGACCTTCAAAATAAAGTCACGTTGAAATGCAGGCCGTGTCCACTGAAAAGTTCTCTACTGAAAAGCGTATACCTTTCTCTGCCTCTCCCTTATTTCCAGTTATCCAGTTCCAGCTTCAGTGCTTATCAGTCACCTCTATACTCTGCTTTAATGCACTGTAACAGCAGAAAAATATCCAGCTTCTTTAGTACATTTAAAGATTAGTTTGCTCTTTTAGCAAGTTAGAGGAGTCCTGTAAGCCCTGATGCTGGCATGAAGCAAGTATATTGTTGGGAGGAATTAAAATGGTGAGTGATGATAAATGGAAAGCAGTAGCTCTTCCTTTTGAAGGTGATGTTAGCTCATACTGTGGAACTATAAATTCAGTGTATTAACAGTGCCAATTAAAAGTAGCAGTTTTAACTTTACTGTAAAAATCACACAAACAGGCAGGGAACCATGATAACATTTCCCCAATTTACATTTTATTAAATGTAAATTTAATTCTTTGGGTTTTTTTTTTGTTGTTTGAGGGAAGCTTACAACAACAAAAAAAAGATCAACAAGTTAGAAGAGCAGTAAAATTAAATTAGACTCCAAACAAAAAACGCCAAATGGTATTTTAAATGTTTCTTCTTTCAGACATCAGAACTAATTTTAAAACCACAACACTGTAATAATGGAGCATTCATTATATATACTTTTTAAAAACAAAAGCACTTGGACTATTGAATTCATTTATTTTGAGACCTAAGTCTGTTCCAAATAAAATGCATAAAACCCACAACAGTTTTATATTTTAAAAGTTGACATTTCATTCCTGATTTTCAAATACACAAAAGATATCCTTACAAATGCTTATTCCCAAACTTCTACTTCTATTCAACATTAAGCATACCGAAGTAGAAAGTTCACTTGAATTTGTCAGAAAAATTCATTCTTAACTACTAAATTCTTTTTTATACAGGCCAATTAAAAAGTCACTAAATTAGCTTTTCTGAGGCTGAAAACGTAGTGCTTTCATCAAGGGACAGACAGAGAGGTCAAATACATCTCCCGGTTGTCCCTTTCAATTCCAAAATTTTACCTGTAAGCTCTTCAAGGCCAAGGTCAGCCAATTTCAAATTCTAAAGCAGTGTACAAAACTTTGATCACTGTTATGCAACTGTTAGAAATCCTAGTTTTAGAGATCTATTAACTTTACACTTCTTGAAATAAAGGCTGTCCTGAAAGATGAATGGCTTTTAAGAGATAAGCCTGAAAGTTGTTCTATTCTTCAGGGCTAAATAAACACTGTAACAATTACTCTCCTAAATGCTCCTAAACCCACACTCCCATGAAGCAGGATATATCAAAAAGACACCAGCCATACCATCAGACACAAAAGAAATGAAAACCAGATTAATGAAGATGGAAAGGAAGAGATATAAGAAGATCCAAATATGAAATGGGGAAGGGAGAAAAAAAAAAACACACACACACACCATAAGAGAGGTCTGATTAAGGAACAGATAAAGGAAGAGAATATAAAGAATTCTAAAAAACAAACAAACAAAAAAACACAACAACAACAACAACACTGCATTAGCTACTCGTGAATTTTAAAAACTTGTTTCCTCTTCTGCTACCTCCCTTCCATACTACTCATGGGCCCTCACAGGAAGTAGTGTAACAAATGCACAGCAACACCATTAAGAAACAGAAGTGGTTACATCAGCATTTTGTGCTGCAAGAAATACAAAAAAGCAGTGAGAGCAAGGACTGATCAGAGGTGTACAAATGAGTTGAGAAACAGGGTGGCACAAACAGCAACATTCTTCAAAGAACGGACAAAATACTTTTGTAAAGAAGCTACTGTATCTCTTGAGAAAAGCGTTGCAGAGTAGGGATGCTTAAATATATATACAGGCAATCATTATTGTTTTAACTCAAAAAAGTATTTCTCTACCAGAAGAGAAAAAAAATAAAGAAACTTCCACAGCGCAACTCCGAATACATTTCTTTAAATTAAACAATCAAATCATGCATCAGAACAGGCACTGTGAATCACTCACAACACTACATTTTTTAACTAGAAAACAATACTTCACACATTAGCAGATACTCTTCAGTAATACACACTCAAGTTCCATCTGTAAACACATTTTCAAACTGAATGTTTCATATATTAAGAATGTTAAATTTTTTGAATGCCGAATGTTATGAACGCTTAGTTTTATATACAGCTACCGAGAGAGGAAAATGGCATTCCATACAGAAAGACAAAACTGCTTACGTTTCAAAACAGCGATCCACGTTGTCTGACATCAGAAGTAGCATGCATAGCTGTTCCAGCGCTATTAGCTGCATATCCCTTTCATCTCCCTGCCCCATCTGCAGCCATTCCAGCAACGTGTCCGGGTCCACATCTGCCATGGTTAAAAAAAAATAAAGCCGCCTCTGCTTAAATTAAAAAGTACCAAAAATATCCTTTAATTGTTCGAGCCAGACAAACTTGAGTACAATTAATGTCTCTCTTCAGCCAGCCCCAGGCTTTTGCAGTTTTCACCTGGAAAGAAGAAGAAAAAAAAAAAATTATCTTCACAGTCTTGGATTTACTCCCCTCTAAAACATATAGCATATTTTCAGGCTGACACTAAGAAAACTTCCACATATTTGGCCAGGAAGTATTTTTTTCGAGCTTTATACATGAGTAAACACCAATAAATTGGTTCTGTTTCATTAGAAACAAATCTCTAGTTCCAGTTGACAATCAAGCAAGCCTTAAAGCCTACTCTTATTTATAGGATAAGTCAAAATTAAAAATGTGAGTAGAAAAACTGTGCTTAACCCTTTTGCATATTGTCAGTGCTGTCATGCCTATCCCCTTCCTTTTAACATCACTTTATAATAAAAACTGCTCAACTTCCTGAAAGATGGATTATGTCTTCACTCAAGTATACTAACATAGAAAGATGTCAAAAGTCATGTTTAAAATAAAAATCCGCAACACAAAAAATTGAGATGCACAACTAAAGATGAAGAATCTTTGCAAAAGTTTTATGAATCCTTCATCCTTTAAAGCAGCATTACAACATAAGGAAAAGAAGCCTTTTATGTCAAAGGAGAAAAAAAGGGCAATTTCAGGATCACATTTTCAAGACCTTCTTAAGGAAAAAAATTATGCAATTCACAACTTTTTTTCAAAAACGCAGTGAATAATTCAAATAATTCATGTACATATAAGGGAAACAACATTATTTGTTAGCCCAAAGCCACAGCTGTACATGCAAGCCAAAGACCAAAAATGTCCCTTAAAAACACTAGGAGACATTTTTGATCTAAGTGCTTACTTTTTACTTTGTTTCACTAACAATTAGTCAAATTCACCTCCCATGCCTAAGAACACAGCAAACACAAATATTTTCATATAAAAACTAGAACAAAGTTTAGAAATCAGCCTAAAAAAAAAAAAAGATTNNNAAAAAAAAGATTTTTAATACAGCTTATAAAAAAAAAAAAAAAGGAAGAAGAAGAAGAAGAAGAATTAGTTTACCAAACTCCTTGGTTAAAAATGAAATACTGGATAGGGTCCTCACAAATTTGGGAGGCAGGGGAGAACAAGGGGGAAGAATCTCGATCTGGACAAAGTCTGCTGACTTGTTTACTTGCTGCTAATGAGTTAATAGTTAAAAAATAACTCCACCAAGGGCACATGAGAATTTACAAAAGGGAATCAGAAACTGGTATTACACAGAGAAATGTACACTGTATTAGCAGTGCTGTTTCATGATAGCTTAGAACCCCAAGATGTGACAAAATAAAAGTATGACAAATATGATTTCCTACAATTTACAACCATAAAGCCATTACAGATCACCCAATTACTGCTTGCCACTACGTATATTTTCTCATTGCTGCAGTCTTGATAGATTGCAAACTGTAAAAAATAACGTTATTAAATTCATTTTCTGTGCTTTAAACAATGCCTACGACACCCTGAGCTGTCTGCAGACCGTATTTCCCGTTCCGAGACTAAACACAACCAACTTCAAGCGGTACGAGTGCGATCGTACGGCAGTTACAGTACGTCTCCTTAACGCGATTAAATGATTAACTCCAAACGGGGGGCGGCGGGCGTTAAGGCACGGGAGGAGGGAACGAAGGAAGGGCGAAGGCAACAGAAACAAGAAAATTCAGAGAGGCAGCGAAAGCGGGGTGAGTTCAGCGCGGGCACCTGCTGCTCTGCCCCCCGGAGGGGCTCCGAGCGGGCGGAAACGAGCGGCCGAACGGAAAGCGGAGCAGGGCGGGCGGCGGGGGCTCCCGGGGGGCCCGCACCAGAACCGGGGCCAGGCCGCAGCCAAACGCGGCCCCCGCCGCCCGGCGGCCTCC
>VXAA01007177.1:544377-581420 GCA_013399115.1 Anseranas semipalmata
GGCAGGGGGTTGGAACTGGATGATCTTTAAGGTCCCTTCCAACCCAAACTATTCCATGATTCTATGATACTATGAACTTTGATGGGGTCAAGTTTTATTCTTTGCCCACCACAAGTGAATGCAGCAAATGATGCTGGGGGTATTCCTCCTATTTTCTTTACTTCAGTTTTCCTTTTGCTGCTGTCTCATTTTTGTGAACTTCCTTAACTGAAAGATTTTTAAAAAGAGGGAAGGAAACAAAACAAAACTCAGAGACCTGAAATTCATTCTATTATGTTGAGTGGCAAACTACAATATAAGGAAAAGGATGAGAAACACAACCCTTCCCAAGACATTAAAAATATATGTGTATGTTCCTGTTTAGAAAGAATTCTTAGAAGAAGCAGATTTTGAATGAGAAGATTTTATGTCTCAAGTGTATTTATATCAGGTCTGTATTGGATTAAACAGTACCTCTGGCAGAAGGAAAAAGTGGACATACTGCAACGAAGGCTCAAAAATATTACTGATTCTCACTATATTTCAAACTATGACCCAGACCAATTAAAGAGAACATTTTTGATCTGATAGAAGAGAGCTTTGTGGCAGAGCTGCAAGTTTGTAGGCAAATTCATACATAAGCAGTCATAAGAGGAAATTGATATCAATATCAAATTATTTTCCTAAGAGCTTTCACTTACTTACCTAACACAACTAGCGTAATGAAAATATTAAGTATACTTATTTGTTAAGGCATATAATGCATGGTTATTGATCTATTTTTTAAAAGTTTCATCATCTGTGTTTTGACTCCTTAGGAATTCAAAGATCCACATGATGTGTAAGTGAGTAGCACAGGATAAATGATTCATACCCATTTTTCTTGTTGTACCCTACATTATACCTTTTGGCAACCAATTGACTTACACCAGTAAGATGGGATTTCAGTGAACAGGTCACAGAGTTATTCCTGCTACTGCATAGGATTTTGTATTTCAGTTCTTGTGTACTCAGTATCAACACCTAAAAAATGAGGCTAGATATCAAGTGGTTATGATCTGATGTCCACCCCAAGTTCCTGTAGCTAAACTTTTTCTATCAGTGTCCTTTTTCAATTGATTCTTAGTTATTTATGGTAAGACAACAGCATTGTTCTATTAGGCAAGCATTTTGTACATGCTTTTACTATTGTTTCTATGTTGTAGAGTTAATTATATTTATATGCTGTAAAACATTAGCTCGTTGGGGTTTTGTCGTTCATATAAATTTCTGTGTAAATACTGATCTCAGTGGACACGGGTAACTTATTAAAATGACTAAGTATTGTGTGTGTGAGCCTGCATCAAAGCAAGAATGTGCTCTACTCAGTTTCTTCATACAGTGCCAGTGTTAAAAACAGCGGGCCAAATTATTTGTAAAGAAATGCTCTTCTACTGCAGTCAGTAAGGCTTCACTAGTTTGGGCCAGCCCACAATTTGGCTTAAATATTGACACCTATAGAAAAAGTTTAGCTAAACTTAGTCTACAGAATTATATTTTTTTAAAAGATTCTTAGCTGGCTTGATGTTTTCAGATGAGACCCACTGGAGCACTTAAACTACACATTTTGATTCTAGTCTATCTCCAGCAAAAGATTTGTCCGCTAAAGGCTGTGTTATATGATAACTCAAGAATGTGGTTCCTTACTGTTCATGTAAGGAACAGCAAGTTGCACATTTAAAGAGTACCAAGAGTAGATTGTGAATTTGTAGAATTTCTGCTTGTATTTCCAGGAGAAAAACATTTGGATTGCCCCTTGCAATCTAATTTTAGGGAGCCTGAAACAGAGTTATTTTGACAGAGAAATGTTGCCTGCTTACAATGTATTTTCATAGTAAGTACTGTGCTTCATTTACGGTGTCAGGAGTTACTGTTGTTAGAAATATTTGTCTACCTAATTTTTGCACTAGCTTTTCATGTACGCAATTGCAGCTGCTTGACTACAATGACCGGTGTATGTCCCAGTCCCTGCTCTGACCCTGATGGGAGAAGGAATAGCCTGGGGCTGCTGAATCTTATGCTACTAATTCCCGGGTATTCGCTTGTGGAGAATCAGTGTCATTGGTGGGAATTTTTAATATCAAAATGATTGATAGGCCTCAGCTAAGATTTAAACCTTCCTGTCCTGTAGAGGTCTGTAGACAGAAATCTCAGAGAAAGGGTACAAAGCAGATCAGAGAGCAATGTAGTCCATACTGATAAGCTGTTTAGTAATTTAATTCTGAAGTCCCAGACCCCCACTTCTACATGTTAGTGGTCTCCCAACTGTATTGAACTATCTCTTTACCTTGTGCGAAGAAAGCCAAGAGGAAACAAGGAGCTAATCTGCATCTGCACTCCATGCAGAGTGTGGATGTAAGCCAGCCTGCATCTCCCAGCCCAGGGATGATTCACCAAGACAATGAAGATATACCCAGAGGGAAAGATTCGGTCCCTGTACCGGAAAGAAAGGGAGCACAGCTAGAAAGGAGCTAGCCTTTCCAGCTTTACACTAGTCAGAGCTTCTTTCTGTACTGGGAAACTTAGATAACTTAGATAATCAAAGCCAGAATCCAATCCAGTCTCACAGGCAGGGCTGGTGGCTCTGCCTAGTAAGATTGCCCAACATTTAACATTATTAGTAATTCTATGGGAAAGTGATAAGCAATGCTCTGAAAAAAACTGATTACTGGCCACAGAAGTGACATGCAAATATACTTGCAGGTTATCTCAAGCAGGTAGTCTCAGGAAGCAGCCTTAAGACAGATATTTAGAGGAAAAATGCACCCTCCATCACAATATTGTACTCCACCAATATATGAAATTCAAGATTAATTCAGCAGGTGTTTGCACATGTAACTGCGGGCAGAAGTTAGCCCATAAGCACATTTGAAAGTCAGAGATTTCTTCTCATGATGTTAGGCAAGGAAGATGAGACTTCTGTATTCAGAGTCAGGCAATTCATGTACACTTTAGCAAGAACTACGCTGTAGCAACAGGATATCCTGTTTTAAATAATAAAGATAATGACAGACTTCAAGATTGTAGCCCCATCTGCTTTTCCTCTTTAACTCGATTAACAGTGATAGTAAGAAACAGGATCCTGCGACTGATACCCTGGTATCTCCTAAAACGTTTAGAAGATGCAAGCATCAAAACATTCTTAACTGTGAAGTGATACACAACTTTTTCTATCCTTTAAGCAGAATGTCTGGCTCTCTACTCTTTTCCAGTAGTAATCCATACCTAGCATAGGATTATTTGCTCTAACACAGCAGTTTTAAATAACCCATAGGGCTGCTTCAGTTATGCAACAAAATTTGGAATATAAAGAGAGTTTGTATAGTTAACTACAATCTGTAAATGATAATTGACCACTTGTAGTGACATTCCAAAACTAGAGAATTTGAAAACACTGGCAGCATTAAAACACATCCTATATTCAGGATGTGTGAAAGTAGCTGATGAGAATTGTACAATGAGGTACATTGCACGTTTATCTTAAAAATACTGGACATCCTAGGTTAGTATGTGGTCAGTACACTCATAAAATGGCTGAATTCTATTTAAGGTGGTGCTGACTCTGTGCTCATTTCAGGTTGGTTCAGTCCCCACCCCCTTCTGTAGCAGATTTAACAGCTTTCTTCCACTAGCAGAAGCCGGCACAGTGCTCCTGCACACTAACACTTCCTGTTTTAGCTCGGTGATGCTTGGTGCATTACTCTATCATAGTACACTCAAATCACAGATGAGAACTGAAAGCAAACCTATTAATTAATACTAAAAGCAGTCCTGTCCATATGAGTTGCTATTTATAAAAACATAGAATAGCAGACTATAAAATCATGGAAAATTTTGGACTAGACACTAATATATCTTGGACTACTGATTGTGAAATATGTAGCTGCTTTGAAGAAGGACATCGATGATTCTCTTTATCTGATGGCCTTAAAGATAGTTATAGATAAGACTGGCAAACAGAATTAAATATTTGGATGAACTGTATTAGTAGAAATTATGTAAATCAAAATAATACTTTTAGTATCATTTCACGGTGATGTTGCTGGGTTTCCTTTCAGGCAACTTCTATTGGTAGACCTGTTTGGCACAGTCACTCCCAAGAGCAATCTGGACTGATAAAACATATTTTCTCTCAGGCCCTTTCACGTCAGATATGGAGCATTTCTGGGATTGTAGCAACACCTACTGCACCACACCCTTGAAAAAGCTTTGCAAATACCCCATACCAAGAACTCCAGTTCTCTTTCTGGAGCAGAGTTTCCACAGAAGTTTAAAAGATTTTTAAGGAAACGCATCTACAATGCCTTAAAGAGTTCTCCTCCAAAAGGATAAACTATATGGAGAAAATAATTCCTTCAATTTTCCATCCTTCAAACAAACCTCTCCCACATCATCCTTCAAATGACAGACACATCCTACACGTAAACTTGTTCTATTAAGATCAGGCAGAACTGATAGGAAGAAGGCAGGAGTATCAAAGTACTTCCTCTGTCTCACAGGCACACTTAAATACAAGGTTTCATTTGCCACCAAATCCACAAGCTCCTGCTTCCTCTCGTCTACCAGCAGGATAACTGCAGCAGGATAATTGCTCAGTTGTTCCATACAGTAGCTTCAGGCCTGGGAGCAGCAATGCAGACTGTATTTACCTGATAGGCTGTTGCAAGTGTTTCTCCAAAAATCTAAACCACTTCAATACCAATGATTTAACATTTCTGAAAATTATCCCCCTCTAGTATTTTTTTTTTAGGAACAATGCATGTCTAAATCCAATTTGCTGTACGTTCAACATTTGCCTTTGCAGTCTGTCCAATCTTCTTTCCTCCCCTTCTCCCTTTTTCATTCCAGACTAGTGTTTACATGCAAAGTAACTTGAAATTCTAGAAAATTCCTGTATTTTAAATCAAGGTTTGGCTACCAAAATGTTTGAATTTTATTTAAATCACGCTGAAGTGTTGCTCAGGCTGTCATTTTCAGCTTTCAAGACACTTGGATCAAAATGCTCTTTGTAGGATAATCTAATACTCAGCCTCACGGCAAAGATCAGATCAGCCCAGAAAATGCCTGAAGAAAGCATTAAGTGGTGGACTAAAATGAAAATATAATGGAGAACACATTTTTCACTTTTTTAATGTTTAAGCCAGTGCTACAAACTTCAGCTTAGAAACCAAGCAATATCAGTGACTAACCAGATATGACAAATACTTGAGGAAATGTTAAAAAGGCAAAGCTAATATTTTAACTACTGTTTCACAAAAGCATCCCATCTTCTGCACATCTGTCTTTTTAATCCTATTTTGAACAAGAAATGGAGTAGTGTGATTTTAGACCAGGAAAAAAAGCTTCCCTACACTTAGTTTGTGTGAACACTTTACCATAGTAGTGTATAGTCTAAGAACATTTCAGAAATGTACCAAGTGTCATATGTAGCACCTTAATATAACTTATTTTACCAGTGTCTCCTTTTATAAGAGACACCCACATGAAACAGCTGCCATCGCTCACTAGCTGAGTAACTGGCAAGAACAGATCCAGCTGTGACATTACTTAGGAGGAGAGCCACGTGGAGTCATGGAGCATCCAAGTGCCTTTCTGTACGACAGATATGTGCTCTGTATTCTTTCCACATATTCCTTTAACTTCTGATTTTGTGGTCTGTACATATAACAGGTTTTGGTACTTGAGATAATTTTGCAGTATTATTCCTTATTTTACTACTTCTATCATTTAATTTACAAGTAATCTTATCAAATTGCTATTAAATTTTTGGAAATTATGTTTTTGTTCTCAGAATAGTTATTTACCATTCTAGTCATCTAGTTACTGGGAGTCAACATGACTGAATGAATTGTAGTTCAGCTAAGAAATAGAATAATGTTGTATTTATAAATGGGAAAAAAAGTTTAAAAGCTCAACCAAATCATCACCATCATTCTACTGTGGAACAGTTACGTTCTCAAGGTCAATTCACTGATATTGGTGTGACTATCAATGAATTCAGAGCCTTTGATTTCTAGAGAGCATTTGCTACTAAGTAACTGTAGGACTTCTTAACCAGATAACTTGTGCAACTATTTTATTTGCATGACAACAGTCCCTATGTCCTCAATATATTTCTATAAAGGGCAATAAATCTGTCACTTTGCCAATAATTTAGACCTTTTCAGATAGATGTGTGTAAGGGGGAAGCAGACAAGGGCACAGCAATACTCAGTCTTCACAGAATGCATTTTCTTACACCTCCATGATTTGTTTCTATTTCCCCTCTCTCCCAAAAAGGGAAATATGCACATTTATTTGTGCTTTTGAAAACCAGTTCCCTCTTAGGCCCTACTTTGTGCAGACTGTGTTATCAGCAGCTTAAATTTCTTCAGAACAGGGGAGTAAGAACTAGCTATAATTAAAGACTAAAGGTATTTACCCTCTCTTCCCTGCCCTGAAGGAACGGAGCTGCTGCCAGCAATTAAAGACAGTTGGCAGTTCCCCCATGAGCAGGAACCAGTAAGTGCGCTCTGTTCGCATCTACCTGCCCTAGAAAAGTTCATTTGCCACTGAACAATGACAAGCACTTCACAATTCTCTTTCAATTCTTTCTAGTCTCTTAAAACCATCCAAAATGGCCTTCATTTTCAAAGAATAGCCACTTTTTTAGGTTAAAATCCTAATCTAAGAACAGTGACAAAAATTTTGCAACCCTTGTAACTCCTCCATAAGTAATTTCAAAATCTTTTTTGAAAAAGATTACACATATAAAGTGTGTGTGTCCGGATGTTGTAACCGATACTCAAAACAGAAGATAATGAAAACTGGAGTGAGTGTCTGCTGTTGTAGTTGATTAGTTACATACTTTTCAAACTTGTCTTCTTACTTTGCATACTATTTAACAATTTTCATTTTTTGTGGAACAGGTACTGCTTTCCAATGAAGTTTCTGTCATTGCTCCGACAGTTTTCATGGTTTGTTTTGAGACCACAGAGAATATGATTGATTTGTGTCTGTTTTGCATATTTGGTTGACAGGTGTAGATTCCCGGTATTACATGCAAGTAACTTTACATTACTTCTTATAACAATGTAATTAACTTGCCTCATCCTGTGCTGCATAGTACAAAGTGTTTTGCTTTGATTTACATGGTTGACAGTCTCTTTTATTTCCTGATTATGAATAATCGACATTACAAAACAGAATAAGCAAAGCTAATATATCATAAAATTATGGGAACTTTACAAATCTGAGCAGTTTCATATGTAAAATATTTATAGGATTCCAGTCAACTATTAGGCTGTGAAAGAGCCTAGACTAGTAAACACTGGGATTCTGGGATTTCAATCTGGTTCATCAGATTAAACCATCACCCTGGTTCATCCTGGGTGAGTGCTCTAATCAGAAGTGTGAGTCATCAAAAAAAAAAAAATCCGGTGAAGTTATATGATCGTTTTAATGTGAGATCACAATAGCTTTGTGGCAGCTTAAACAAACCCAGTGGGTAAACCAGCTCTTGCCATAGAGAATTCACCTAGCCCCCCAGGAACACTCTTTTGGTACTGTGGGTGAACCTAGAATATGTGGGACTGACTGTCAGAATCCAAGTGAATGCCCACATGACAGTCCTCACTGAGAATTTAAGTGAGCGTCCTTTTGTTAATAGGAGAGTTTCCGACATGCTGCTGCATCAGCAAGCGGGTGCCATGATAGCATATCTCACACAAGCCATTTTGAAGCATTCAGTCTACCGGGTAACTGATTTAATTACTATTTTCTCTTTTTTCTCTTACTACACATGCTGTAGTAGCATTTGTTGTTGTCTCTTGTTCTGCTTCCCCCTTTCTTCCTCTCTGTCCTGTCCTTACCTTTAGCATTCATTTGATTTGAAAAATAATCCCTCAACAACATCGTTGCTTTCTCTGCAGCCTTTGTAGTTGCTCCTCTGCTGCTGCTTTTCCCAATGGCCTGCCTTATCTTCACAGAAATCTCTCTTGCTTCACTCGTCTGGAGCATATTGCCTGTGAGCACCT
Organism: Anseranas semipalmata; assembly: GCA_013399115.1. Taxonomy (NCBI): domain Eukaryota; kingdom Metazoa; phylum Chordata; class Aves; order Anseriformes; family Anseranatidae; genus Anseranas; species Anseranas semipalmata. The sequence goes on from VXAA01007177.1 coordinate 552,411, forward strand.
TTACTGAGCAGAAGTCACTCAGCAAGTCACGGCTGGGTGTTGGCTATCTGAAGGTAAGGAACGTAACCAGAAAAGATCTCCAACAGTGAGTTTTATGTAGTTCTGGGCCACTAGTGTGAACAGAAACTTTCTAAAATGCTTGCTTGTCTTGCTCAGTTCTTGCACTTACTACAAAGACATTAGGTACAAAGAAAGGTAAACAAGATTCGCTTGTTCTGGGGGCATTATTTGTAGTTTAGGTACAGCTTTACAAACCTCAGAGTCAGGAGAGAATCCCTTACAGTTAATACACTCTTTACCTCCTGAAGGAGAAAATTAGGGCACTGAAAGCCATTCCTTAAGTTAATGTCTGGAACAAGCCAGTGAGGAATACCGTTTTGAATCCTGACCATCAGCTGTGAAGTTGATTCAGCCAAGATGCACGGCAGCCTAGGAGGGTCAGTTTGCAAGGGCAGCAGCAGGCACTTTAAGAGCTGGTGTGTCTCCTCTCACTTGTGTATCAAAGACACTGTAACTTTTTGGTAAATTTATATAATGGAAAAAATTCTCACTTAACTATACAAAGGTGGTCTGTTGTATACAGAAGTGCTGCAGCCATGCCGTTCATTTCACGCTTGACAAACAAGGTAAGTTCCTGTTCCCTCTCCACTTTCCTGCTCTCAGAAGCTGTGCAGTAGGAGTTTCATCTTGCACATCTGCTTCAGAAGTCTCTCTGCTCTATAGTCAGCAAGTCCAACATCCTTTCCTCTTCTGACTTGGCCAGAAAAGCTTCAGGAGTCTTTACAAATTACCATTGTTTATCCTAAATCTTTTCAGTTCATGGTTCTGAATGTTGTTGCACGCGCAACACCGAGCGGATAAATGTGCATGGAATGACAGGCTTAAACAACCACCGCTCTGAAGGACAGAAAGGAGAGACAGAGACATGTTTGCATTATGGCAAAGACAGCTTTGAAGGCAAGCTCAGCTCTGTGCAGCCTTTGGACTTACCCACAAAGTCTGGTTGCATTTGACTACCGACAGTCTTGGCATGGATGCAGGCATTTACTGAGCAACACACGTACAGGCAGCTCGTGTTTGTGAGCTGTGCTAGCTCTATGCGCCAGTGTGATCCCAGACCGGGCGACTCTTGTGAGCAGGAACATAAAGAAACCTCCTAGAAAGGTAGGCAATTGCCCACTGGGAAGAAAGAGTATTCACGCATAGCTTCCCCAGGTTCAGCTGCCTTCAGACATAGAGGGCTACTTTGGTAGTTCATACCATGCCTGCTTTCTATTGCCTATCTTTCTGTTTGCACCTACGGGGTATGTGTATGGCCTTTTTGCCACGTCTCCAAATCGGTGTGGGAAAATCAGGGCTGCAAGTCTTTGGAGCCCTGAGGGTCTGCATGTAGGTACCTATACTTACTGTGTATTTCAGAGGGATCCTAGAACCAAAGATCACTTGTGGCTAGAACTAAAGATCACGCATTCTTGAGTGTCTTTCTCCAACCAGCTTGAGAATCCTTGTTTTACAAAAGTAAAGCATTCCCAGATTTGTTGGCCTCAGAGTGGAACTAGGAGGAATATGGAATAAAAACAGTCAGCATAGCCTCCCACAGACCACGACTGTGTCATTTGATTCCCTTTGGCAAGTCACATCTGGCTTTTCTGCAGACCAGCACAGGCCTATACTAAGCCAACTGAGTGATTTTTTTTTCTATGTTCCTCTAGTTGCATTCAAGGAAAACATAAACGTTAGACAATAGTATTGTTTAGGCACTTACACATCAGGTAGAACTGTTCACAATAACAACAGAAACAAAATAGATACAGTTTGGGCAACATGACCATTTTAAAATGATGGCTGCAGAGGTACATGAAACCTGGATAAGCGCATTTGTTTGTTGCTGCAAGTAAGTAGTGAGTTGTAGCCAGATCGCATTTTGTCTCAGGTTCAATCTGAAAAACCATTTACTTGCATTTTCTCCTCTATTACCCTCTTCATCTCCCAGTGTCATCCTTGCTCACTTGATAAATATATTTGATGAAGTATTGTAAAAGGAAACCTGACTTTTCCTACAGACAAATTCTTTTATTCCTCTAACTGCATTTCAGGTAAATTTGGTAGCAAAAACTTGAACCCATTATCCTTGTATCTTTGTTTCCTGTAAAACGTTCTGTGACAATACTTTTTCCCTGGTGTTTGCCATGAACCTTACATGAGAGAAGATGAGGGTAAGAACATTTCCCTTCATAATGATAGGTTGTATTTTCAAATTATACAATATTTCTATTTTTAGGTATTAATCAAAATTGTTTCCAGAATCCCTGAGGCCTGTACTTCCACAGAAAACATGTCTCATACAAAACCTTCTTTTCCTTTCTTTTTTTTTTTTTTTTTTAGTTCAGAATACTGAGAACTGAGGCAGTAGGCAGAAAAAAATGCTTATAAAAATACCATAATCAAAATCTTCTCCAGAGAAGGTTATAATAAAAAAGATATTTCCCAAAAGTAGCAACGGGGCATCTCAGCAATCCTACATTGCATTTCATTGGCAGTGAGATAATTCACATGAATTTTAATACATGAGTATTAACATTGGTTTAAAAAAATGCAATTTTAGGCTAGACAATTGCAATTCATAAGATGTGGCAGCTTAGAATAGTATTTTTTTTTAATCTTTTCCATTACTAAATTCAGCTTCTTCCCACCAAGTTTCAGAAACACACTCTCCCCATCTGCAAATTTCTTTACATATATAAACAATGGGCTTTTCTGTATAATAAGTGGACAAATTGGCACGTATACTAATATGCATATGGAGAGCATGCTCTGCTGCGTCTGGTACTCATCATCTCAATTTGTTTTCTCCTGTGAGTGCTGCCGCTCACTAAGCAGCTAGGGTGCAGGCACAGAGGAAGGAGAGTTGATGCCCCATTCTGCCTTCTAGAATCTGATTCTGCACTTCAGATCATCAGGACTAGAGAAGCGGGAATAAGACCACAGAGCAAAACTCATACTCAGCTACAGCATAAGTGAATTTGGGTTAATCTACCATAGATTACTTAAGGAGGTTTTGGAAGCCTGCTTTTGGTTTGACCCGTTTCTCAGAAAAAATCTTCAGCCCTACTTTTGCTATATTTAGATGTCACTTCCCCTTTCATTGTTACATGCAATAAACCATTTATTCTGCAGAGAATCCAGAGAACGTTTCAGGAAAAAAAAAATCTACAATTGTACATCAAAAAACAAAAGAACCTCCACAAAACATTTTGGAGACACTGGTGGCATAGCACTGGCATTTTTAGGGTTGCCTTGCACAGACAACATAATGTATCTTTTTTATTCTATTCTACATAATTCACTTCAGTATTAAATGTCTAAAATATCTAAGGGGCAGATAAAGCATGTAATAGCTGGTCAAATACGCTTTTTGTTTTTTATGTCCTTGAAGCTGTACGTCACTGTCATTAAGTAGCTTGAGCAGTATATGTGCAAATGAACTGCTTGTTACATGCTTTAGCTAATTGGAGTCCTGTGTGAAATATCTTCTGCAACAGCTCAGAATGCTGCTAAGAAGAGAGAGGTATGGACAAATTGCAGTGCATCTTTAAACACTTGGCTGCATGGAAATAGAGTTTAGCTTTATTTTACTGGCTGTTTTTAAGGATCAATGATTGCAACTCAATAATGATTTCCATATGGCTTTATTTTAAGAGAAACTTTACTTGGTAAAATGTCAAATCAGGCCACATGGGTTGCTTGTGCAAAAAGCAGTGTCTAGCAGTGCCCACAGGATCACAGCTTTTGTGCAGTAGCCAAGCAGCACTATGAGGACATGAGGCTGTGACTCTTCCTGGGTTCTTTAACACCATGTTGCAGAAAAATAGAAAAATAATCTACCTTGCTGCATGTTGTTTTATTTAAAGACGGAATGAAGAGTGTTAATTTTCTAAGGATTTTTTTCCCCTCACTTTCTTGTCTTGCTTGGAGTATCATTTGCCAAATTTTTCAATGAAAGAAAACATGGGACATTTATTAGTAAATTGAAGAGGCATTGACTTATTTAAATCGCTATTGGTTAGGAAACTATGCAATTGTAGGAGACAACTTCTGACCTACTATCTACTAATAAAATAGAGTTACATTTCAGGAAGCTGAAAACAAGAAGGTTTATACCTAGCTGTGAGATTAGGGATGAAGCTTTAGAGGACTCTACGTCACAGTGACCCTCCATACGTAGTGATTGCCACTGATATGTCCAACTTCGCTCAACTTTAAATTGAAATTCCATAAATGCCTAATCCCTACTAAGTAGTATCACTACTTATAAATTAGCAAACTATCCTAGATCACTCTACACCAATTGCAACAACTTGCCTGACTGCTTACTTGCCTTGCTTACAGTCACTGCTGTGCCAGTTCTGGAAAAAAAAATTTCCTTTGGAAATTCTGATCACTGACTGACTTTTATTATCAAGAAATGACTATGCTTCCTGTACATTTGGTAATCCTGTTTTATGGTGATATGTGCATCACTTTACTGATGCTCCTCTCAGCCTGAAAGTGACTGCTGCACCTTGGAACATACCAGATCAGAGTCTGAGTTGTACTGGCCTAAACAAGCCCACTAGAAATGCTGCCTATTCAGCTGGAGCACCACAGACATGTTTCAAACTAAAGCCAACTACATCCCAACTGTGCAATGCTTTTGCCTGTTTTTGACTAATTCTGTTTTGCTGCGGTCAACAGAAAGTTGTCTGCAAATAATTATTGCATAGCACATATATTGCATTCTATGACGTACCCGTATTTACATATATTCTTAATGTTGGGCATAAGCAGGATCTTTTGTTACACAAAAGCATTTGACTTTAAACAAACAGTGGAAACACAAAATAAATATGCATGCAGGCCACATGCTTTACTGCACAGAAAATTTACTGGAAGTTTACTGGTGCTTATAGAAAGATGGCATGAAAAACAATCAGGAAGGAGGCACGGGGCACAGGAAACTGTAGTGGTAAAAGTTAGACTTTGGTTTATGGCTAAACATATGTTTGGCTCTTTATTTACGGCCAAACATAAGAGCCTGAATGCCAACCAATGCCTAAAAAAGAAGAGTAGAATTACAAGCCAAAACTACTCTGTGGTCTTACTCAATTTTTCAGGAAAAAAAAGAAATTTATGCAAGTTCCTTGTAAATAGACAAGACTGCATCAAAGATATCTGATATAAAAATAATTTTTATTTTAGATAACTGAAACTAGATTCTACCTCTAAGATTCATTTATAAAATCTTAAATGAGTAGATTTATTCATGTGAACATGGAACTTGTTTTAAATGTACATAATAAAGCACAACTCAGGGCAGATGTATGTTTACTGTCTATGTGGATAAATTATCTGGATGGATTAAGCTCATGCATATATCCTAATTTACAGATGTTAGCAATTAGCAATGGTTCTCTTTACCGAATCTTGGTTTTGTTTCTGCATTTAGAATACATAGATATGCTGAAAATGGAGCTTTTCCACATGTGACTACAAGACTTGACCAAGAAACATCAAATCACATAATTATGGCACTTTTCAGTCTGACTGTTAGATATCAGCTACTGCCATGAGATTGCCTAAGAAATCTATGACTAAGCTCTTCTGAACTTTAATTGCTGGCCTTCTAACAGCATTGCTTGGTGCTCTTGCAACTTGACTGTGTTTCTTAAAAGCAAAGTAAGATTTCATCAGATTGTATTATCAATATTAAAAATGTTAGTAGAAAAGGAAAAGGGGACTGCTGTTCACACACGTCACTCAAATGAAAAAGTAACCTCTTGTAGCAGCTAACTTGCTTAGCAATATAGTTGTCCACTTTGATAGTAACCATGCCACTAGTGTCATTTAAAAGTTTCAAGTCCAATCAGAATCTACGATTTTCCAGAAGTGGCCTAGGGGAAAAAAAAAAAAAGAAAGAACGTACCCAGTCAGCTCTGAAGGGAAAAATAGTAAAATCAAGAAATGACTAAAGAGATCAAGATCAGTAACTGCCAAATTTAACATAACTCCCTTTTGGCACAGCCAGCAATAACTACATATTTGACTGCGATGAACAGGTGGAACAAAATGTCTGCTTCTCCAGGGAAAGATAGAAGGCATCTAAACCATCTTCTCATAGTTCACACATTTCAGCATTTGGCACAGAACAGGTATGTACATCCACAAAGTACATCTCCCTGATCCTACTTATTTACCATTGTGCTACACAGAACAGGGGAAGAGCTGCCATATCACAGACCTTGGTGCATCTGGCCCAGACACTTCTTACTAGTTTCCTTGTAACAGCATACAAGCATTTCTTTCGTTATAGCAGTTCTGAGAGTTCCTCTGCTGTTGGGTAAGATGACTAAGACAAATCTTAAATGAAGAAAATTAGCTTTATTTATGTAAATTAGAAAAATGAATGGTTAGAACTTTGGTCAAATGGTTAATTATGTACAATTTACAATTATATTTATATACAAAATTTAATAAAATACAGTACATCACACTTTTCCTGAGTCACAGTGTGTTTCTCAGTTCTCTCTCTTTTTTTTTTTTTTTTTGGAAGTAATTAGAATCAAGAAGGAAATACTATCCTCAGTTTGATAGTGTCTGGTTTATACAATACTGGTATTAAAAAAAGTCAATACTATATATAGAAAATACTTTATAGCCATTGCAATTTTAATAGTTATTTTTCTATATTAAAATATGTTCCTTAATAAAAATGTTAATTAAATACTCCTTATTATGAGTTTGTTGTACTTTATTTGACACAAGACAAGCTGACTTTAGATAAGCCCATCTCTCACTGCAGAGATGGATAGATTTAGGTGAGTTACATGTGTACGTATAACTGATCATCTAAAGATCAGGAAACATACATCCAGATAGAACAGATGTCTGAATTGAGGCACAGTATATTAAAATTGCTGTCCTATCATGGACAAGATATGTAAGCTTCAATTGCCTGGCTAGCATAATACAAAATTAACACAAGTATACAACCTGAAAAGTGAGACTATGTCAAGCAGCAAGGCACCAAGCCTGCAGTTACTTACATATGCATAACAGTCCCACTGTGTAAAGCACTACTGAGTCTTCAGTGAAGAAGCATTGTAAAACCGTATTTAACTGCATTTGTTAAATCTTGGCCAGCTCAAGAAGTTATTAGGATTAAAGCTATCAATATTACCTTTACTGAGTTGAATTTTTTGAGATCAACAATAATTTATTGTAAGGCTTACAAGGATATTTAATCTGTTTACTTAACAATGCAGTGTGTTAAATTAGTAATTAGGATAGATTACCATCTGCAAGTAAATTTATATCCCAGTTAAATCAAAAAAAATTATTAGGGTAACTTATTTTGGACAAACATTGATTAAAAAAAATATTTTTCCTTCATGGCTAAGTGTGGGCTGCTCCTAAATATATCTATGGTAAAGTTCACTATAGTTTTTTAATATAGGTGTGTGCATTTCTGGTATTTTAGTCCAAAATAATCCAAAAATACAAATTAAATGACCTCTGATAGATCTATTCATAGTGTTTAGAGATGTTTAAGAAGTCTGTTAAACTAACAGAAAGTTATCTAGAGATTTGTTTTCTCTTAAAAACTTTCTGTAATTTTTCAGTGCAAACTGAATTACATACGAGATCAAGTCACAGACCTCCTTTGATAAGAATTAAAGGGGATGTTTTTGGCTGTTGATATCGAAGTGCAAATACAAGACTTTAAAGAAAATTGGTCTTTAGCTGAATGCTTGAACTTTTCCCGGGATTCTTTGCATGTTTAGCAGTCTTCACTTTGATGCTTTCTTGATTTCCTTTTACAGCTGATTCAAGCCTGGCTTTCATAGTTGGAGAGGAAGCCATTAATTTTTTAAAAACTGATGAGTACTGTGGACCAATCTGCATCAGGTTTTGCAAAGCAAACTCATGTAGATTTTTTGTTGAATTTGTAGCAGAACCCAGGGCATTTTCATCCAAAAGAAAGGAAATGAGGATGGGAAGAAGGCAGGCCACCAAATGAGCACCTATAAACATTGAAAACAGTACTTAAACATACACTTTTTAAAAAACAGCTTCACATTTTAACTAGAATTATTTCTCTCTCATAAATCAAGTTAACATTTAACACAAATTATAAAACAACAAATGCTATTTAACCTATACGATAAAAAGAACCGACATTCTAACAATTTTGTTAGCAATTATTGTTCAGGACCGGTTTCCTAGTGGTCGTTTTGTTTTATTACCTGTGGCAACTTTAAGCAAGTGAAATGCTTTGGATACTAGTAATAGAAGTAACTTACGGTGCTCTTCCTCAGCGGTAGCTGTAAGAGCTGTTAACACCTTGATTCCCTCCTGAATGACTTGAAGTTCAGCGGCATTTTCAGGTTTTGCTTTTTCTGTTTCCTGCAATTTTCCCACAATGGATGATGCTAAAGAATGAATATAAGGATACGACACAGTTTTGTTTGGATGCTGAAAGATGGAGTGCAGTAGCTGGTAGCATTTATACTGTACCTAAAGGGAATAATCAAATTTGCAGTTACAAATTGTTATACCTAAAAATACAAGTCAGAGTGTTTTAAAACTCGCAGCTTGTCAGATAAAATTTCAGGGAGGGAGAAAAATCTGCCTCACAGCTTGAAAATTCATCAGGTTGCAGGGTGCTCATGCATAATAATCGATAGGAGCATTATAACTTGTAACCACATTATTAACAGAAACTAGATCATGCTTCTTATTTCCACTGAGTCCTATGTCTTCCTAGATTTTTGAGTTAAGGAAAAAATACTATATTTGTGTTAAGATTATGTGTTAATACTATTTTGAAAATATATCTATTTTTTGCTGACTGAGAATAGGTGCTTCAAATGTAAACAATACCTCTGTGAAACTGTAGGTACAATCTTAAAAAGTGTCAAATGGTGCAAGCAGCTTATGTGTCACTGGAAGTCAGCAGGACTGAAACTGTGAAGTGCCCACAGAATTTCTGAAAGGCTCAGATGTCTAAAGCACTTAAAATTTGCAAATGCATATCATTATTTTCTTGAAGTCATATTTGGCATTCCTGAGTTTCCTACCGGGGAAAACAATGTTGATAATACTAAAAATGTGTTAATATATAAAGAAGTACTTTTCTTACAGCTGAGTATCTCTCAAGTTAAAGGTAGCTTTGTTTAATTTTTAGTTACTACATGAAGATGTACTGAGAAGGAGCAAGAAAACTAGTTAACAGTGAATTCTCACATTAGTAGAAAATGAAATCTAATGCATTTTCGGAGCTGGACTTTCAGAGTGAGGAAGTCCCAAACACCTAGAAAAGCCATTTGTATTTGCAATAATAATAAATAAAAGTTTGTGATTTTTTTTTCCTGATACGTTGCTTTTTTAGATGAAGAAAAGTAACAAATGAACTGTGGCACTATAATCTAAAGCAAGTACATAAAAATATTTATACTAGGTCAGAATGAAACATTAATCTAGTTCAATATCCTGCCTCCAGCAGTGGCCTAAAGCTGATGCTTATGGGACAGTAAAAGTTAAGTAGTGGTACCTCCTCAACGTATTCCTCCAGCTCCTACAGACCTACAGCTGCAGGATTTCGTAAGCAAAAGATACTATCTATGCATTTACAACAAAATTAACAAATAAAATGAAACAGATGCCTGAAAAACTATGTAACTGTATCATGTACTGATCAATGTGTAAAGGTCAGAGTCTGAAGCAAAAAAATAAAAATAAATCATAAGAATACAGAACTGTATAAAGAATAAAAAATGATAAAAGGTAGTGCTGGAAATGTTTTTGCTAACTTGTTCAAACTATTTTAAAATACAACAGATATAGGCAGGCCCTGAAGCAACTGAATGGAAAATAAGCTAAAATGCATTTGATATGCTATTGATATTCTCACAGCTTCACCAGTACTTACAAAAGGATCTTTTGAGTCAAGTGTTATTTTAAACTTCTCAATACAACGCTTTTGAAGGCACTCTACGGTAGTAACTTCTGGACTGGTAGACATAATAAACACTGTAATAGCAGTAAGCAGGCTAACGTCATCAAGTTCTTGGAGAAGACCATCTACTGTCAAAAAAGCAACCAGTCTGTTAGATTTGCATTAAAAAGTAATTCTATGAATTCAAACGTTACAAAGAGATGGACAAGAAATGTCTAGGTCTCCCTAGGATGACAAATACATGACACACTGATGCACTGATATGGACTTTTACTGTAATAAAAGCCAAGGCCAAAATGGGAATTCGGGAGTGGTGATATGCATATTTAGGAATACCAGCATACTACTATTCCATTTTTTTCTTTGTATAAAATGCAATAAATATCTTTGCAAAGCTAGTATGACATGTTCGGGTACAACTACCTATTTTGACAATTATATAAAATCTGGATTAAGACACACACACCCTTTCGGTATGATTGAGGTCATTGTTTCCTCAAATAAATTAAAAACCAGCACTATAAACAGAAGTTCCAATAACAAACTCAAACTTTGAGATTAAACGGAAGGAATGACATAAGTCATACAGAATTTGGAAGCTGAAGAAAACAGTACACAGGACACTAACATTAAGGCAAAAAGTTATTTTTCTTGAACTATTGTCTTAATTCCCTTTGCTGTCAATACAGATGCTAGTTGGGTGCAGTACAACTGTCTTTTATGCTTGTCTTTGCACTGAAGTTATAACTCCTGTTTATTCCATCACACAGTGTAACTACATTGTGGCATTACATAATACAGGAATAAGCCTGCAATCCCTTTAGAGATTTTGACTTCTCATATGAACTGTAGAGACAGGATTGCACTATAGTTTCAGCAGCACTTAGTTGCAGGAGAATTAGTTGGCTACCAAGTTATTAGTCTTTATTTAAGACAGCATAAATTTAATGTAAATAAAACCAAACAACCTTCCAACCAAATTTTTTTTTTTTAAACACACACAGACACACAAAAAATTGTGCTTACCTTGATCCCAACAGTCAAGCACTGTGACCAAAGCACTACGCAGAAGATCAGTCCAAGCAGCCCGACTCTTCTCTGCTCGAGCCATTGGAGAAGACAAAAGTCCTTTAAGAGCTTGCAGAGATGCGGCAACTGTCGAAGGTAACTGGCCATCTTGCAATTTCACAGCAGTTTCTTTAAGTACTCCAATAATTAGGTACAAGATAGTAGGAAGAACGGAAACACTTCCTGTAAAACAAAGCAAATTAATTTTACAGAAGTGAAAAAAAAAAACACAGGGACCTCTGATATTAGAAAAAAAAATGAAGAACTTTTCTTGGATTCTCTTTTTTTATTTATAACTTACCATTTTTAATCAGTTATGTGAATGGAGGCATCGGTAATTTGAAGAAAATTTTGAAATACTACATGACTTGCTATAGGAAACATGGAACCAGACTGCTTCAGGAAGCTAAACCTTCTCCTCTTTTAAATTACGATTATATACATCTTTGCCTTGATGATTTTATTATATGAAGCACCGAATTATGTCAGGTTCAGAGAAAAGCAGGAACAGAAAGCTCAGAAGCACTGATGAACATCAGAAGAAAAGTTATGGAAGTTGTGTATACTACACAAAGTAGTGAATGATTGAAAACAAATAACGAGAATTTAAGCATATTTTGCAACAAAGACAATACAGTGAAGAAAATTAACAAGGGGTAATTCCAAAAGTGGTGAGAGGAAATATTTCTCTCACATGACGCGTAATCAGTCAAGGATCTCATTGCTCCAGGAAGCGTCTAAAATCAAGAATTTAGCAAGATGAATAAAAAGAGGATCTGAGATTAAAAACAGGTAACAAAAATTCCTAGAATGAAAATAGCAAAAAGTCTAACAAATATTTTGGAAGAGAGGAGACCTAAGAAGAGAAGTAGGTTGTCCCACAGCCTACTAAACAAATCATCTCTCCCTGAGAATCTGATAGTTGACCTGCTGGATTAAAGGCCTGTTTATAAAAAAAATAATAATAATAATACTGACAATTAATGGGCTGCAGAAAGAAATCATATCATTGCCCTACAACAATAGCAAGAACTGTTAACTATTCCGCTTGGAGTACAATATCCCCAAAGAAGAATCCTGTAATAGAGCACAAAGGGAAGAAAAAAAGAAGTTTCCAGAGGTGGTAAAAGCAAAAATGTGCGTAAGGAGTAACACAGATAACTGAGGTGCAAAAAGAGGAGTAGGGCAGACATGGCTTACCGGCGTGGCTGTAACAATACTAAAAGATCATATGTATGAATATGATATTGTTGGGGAAAACACCACCTCTTAAAGTTTGGTGTGCATCCAAAATGAATCATGGGGTAAAAGTCAACTAATCTGAGGAATCAATCATAACTCCTCAACAGTTGGTTGCTAATGTTTAAATGATGGCTTTAAGTGAGGGCAATATGATACATTTCCCTTTTAAATTTAATTTGTTTGCATTATAAGTTCTGGAATAGAAGATTCAAGTAGGATAGAAGCACGTAGCTATTGTATACTTCTCTGTACAAAACGAATCTATTAATTGCACTGCTACACGTGGAAGGAAAAGAAAAACTTCTCTTTCAGTTACTTTGGTAACTTTTGTTATCTAACAGTCAAAAAAAAAAAATTAGAACAGGAAATTGTCACAAGCAAATCACAAAACTTGCTGCCAGATTTATCCAGCTGAGAAAATTAGATAGTAACAAGGTTGCTCAGAAGAGCTCAATATTCTTTCATTTAATCTTTCCTTGTGATGAAATAGCATACCTTCAGGAGAGCAGACTGCAGGAACATCAGAGAGAATAACTAATGCTGCTGATACCAGTCTACTTCCATCTTCTGACAATAACAGATGTTTTCCTGATTGAACTGCAGGGCTACAAGTTAATTTAGGGTTGAGCTGGGGAAGCTGTCTGACAAGAATACAAACACACAACTCTAGTGTTGCGAAGACTAATGATTTCCCAGGCACCAGTCCTCCTGTATCTTTGCCTTCTCCAAATTCTGGTAACGTTTCCTTTTCTGCAGCACCATCATCAACTATAACAAAAAGAAGAAATATGGCAGAAATCTGCAGACTGTACCTAGTTTCCAAAAAGTTTACTTCTTAAGACCAAATACTTCTTAATCACCAAATGACAATCTCAACACATATATATGTGTGTGTGTGCATATGTATTCCAGCTTCTGCTGGCAAACATCCATCCTTCTGGAAAAGCAACCTGTGCACTGATTGTGAAAAAGCAAAAGTGTGTGCAATATTTAGACTTCAAACATTCTGAGGTACCATACCAATATAATGTCATTTTGTTGTTTTTCCTCTTTTTTTTTTTTTTTTTTTTTGCTTTTAGAAAAAGAACTTTAGGAAGTTACAATCAGAGAAACTAGTGGAGCTTGGCTTGTAACAGCTGTACGTGCTGAGTTTCTCTGTTGTTTTACAGCAATTGATCTCATCTTTTCTGTAAGATTCCTCCCCCCCTCTCATCACACAAGGCTATCCCAACTGCAGTTTCTCCAGTTTTCCTCCTCAGTTCATGACCTCTAGTCACCTCCAAAACCACCTACTATCCATCATACCACCCTGATTTTTTAAGTCAGGCACCTGGACTGACTTAAGTGAACCCGGATTAATGATTAACTGTGAAAAACTTCAAATAAGATGCATGTTGGATGCATCACCTTCAAGAATCTCACATTCCAAGAAAGAATATATCAGCATCTTGTGCACTACTGTACCTTCTGCACTTCTCCGCTTTTCCTTCACATGTTCCTGAGCTGCAAAAAGAATCAGCCTAACAACTTCAAGGGCAGCAAGTTGAATATCAGGTGATTCTCTGGTCAATATCAGTCGATGCAAAACATTCAGCAGCTCTACACCCAGCTCCTGCAGTAAGGAAAATGTTTAATATATATCCCCATTTTGATGCAGAAATTTTAGAAATAGGCACTCTGGGCCAAAAGGTTAATACTTGTTAAAGCTAACAGTATTACTCTTACTAATCTCACTAAGGAACACAACAGTACTATTGATACAACCACAGGAGTTGGCATTATACTAAAAGACCTAGCTCCTAGCTCCTAGCTCCCATTCTCAGGGGCCCAGCTCAACTCCCCGCCCCCTCAAAAAAACAAAAAACAGTAATCACAGTAATTTAGAGATAAAGCACTTGAAACTATTAAAAACAAATCTTCTGGCTTTTTAACTCTTGAAGATGGGAATACTACATTGTATTGGGCCTTTCTCTATCCCTGCTACAGTAAGTATATTTCCTTGGAGAGAGCAACATAATATACTTTTATATACTTTTTATATATACTTTTATATACTTTTTACGCTTTTATAAAACTGGACCGTTTTTGACAGAGTGAAGAATGGAGTGGAGTATCTGATAATCAGAAATTATATTTGTTTCCAAAGAATAAATTACATTTATTTTCTCTAAACATCTTATAGCGTCACGCCATTTATTCTTTGAAAGGAAAAGGCGATTTTGGGAAGACTGGCCCAGGCTTGCCAAGTGCCACAGGACAACAAATGAAAGTCTGTATGGACTCAAGTGGTCTGAACAATAAGGAGCTTCTTCCTGAACCCCTGAAAGTTAGCTTGTGATTCTGATCATTAAGACGCTACCTGATCACCACCTATTTTAGACCTTGGCCATGGGACATCAAAGAGTGCCTGTAGGGCACGTAAGCAGGCAATAATATTCTCCATTGCTGCATCTGATCGAGGAGAGCAGAGAAATTCCACACTAATTCCTGTAAGGATCAGAAGGAAAAAAAAAAATTCTCACAAAGTTTTAAAAAGTAATTTGGTCAATTACTAAGTAATCTAATAGTATGTTCAGCAGATATATAAATAGTATTTGCATTTTATACTAAGTGAATTGATCTCCTATTGTTAATATTTTGGGGAAAGAACTCTATTTCCCCCAAAACAATGAAAGAACTTCAACTTCTAGGCAATATAAGACACATAATTCTAACTGGCTGTTAACAAAAAACTAAATAAATTAGAGCAATTTCCAAGTAAAATGCTGATGTCTGATGAATAGGTAGACAACTCATAATGAGTGAATATTTGCCTAATTAAATTGATTTATGTAATAGAAGAAAATAACAGAGATTAATAATAGTTCACAAACTCCAAGGCTGCGGCTTTTTCTTCTCAGAAATTAGAAATAACAGAAATGCTAAAGATTGCAGCTACCACACTTGGATCACCACCTATAAGTAAATTACATGAGGCCTAAGCTTGCAAATCCTAGACCAGGTAAAATCAATCACTTCTTTCTGAGGTTTCAGGACTCTTTAGAGGACATTTTATGACACTGGAGATAAATTTCATATAAACTGTGACCCATATTCTCATCCCAGTTGTACAGCTGTAATTCCAAAATGTGTGATGACTTGGGAAACTGATCAATGTCCATTTAAGAACTGCTGTGCCATAGAAAGTGTCTATGTTTAAAGTCCTTTCAGGCAATTTGAACTTGCATGTTTATGAGCACAGCAGTAAGCACTTGCTTTGGACTTGTTTAGGTCACGCTGAACTACCACATTTGGGAAAATACACTACAATTTTGTCACTAGGACTTAAAATTCACCTGACTGTATATTTTTCTAAGAGACAATATTCAACAATGCAGTTGTGTGAATAATAAAATATTTTTTGCCACCAGTTTTATCTATTAAAAATGACTTTTGATGTTACAGAATCAAGACAGATTATGCACTAACCCAAGATAAGATGAAATCTGTCAGTATTCACATCCTCAGGAGATTTCACTGACAGCCTGGTAGAAGAATCCTGACACATTGTAGTTGGGGTGACAGGTCTAGAGAGATTAGTGACTCCTTCATCTGGATCAACAACAATGAAACCTGTGGTGGTAAGCCATAATGCCGTAGCATAAAGTATTAGTGCCCAGGAGTTGTAGTAATGAGGTCTGGCATTTTCAATCGTCTCTGCTGTATAAAATGAACCACCTACAAAAAGAGAAGTTACAGTTTCAAGGATGTCATTTATTATCAACTATAACAACTTCTCATTCACAGGAAACTGAATTCTTCTTATTGAAATGATATTTACCGTATTTTATGACTTTTATTTATTTATTTAAGTGTGGAATATTGAAATTTAGACTAATGATGACAATTTATTTAGATTTGGATAGAATCCAATACAATTATCTTTTCCTTCTTTCAACCATAAAAATATCCAAACAATGAGAATACTGAGCAAATTGCTTTTCACGTCAGTGAAACTTCTGTTCTCAAAAGCAATCTTTTTCTTTAGATAGGTATTCTCTATACAATTTCATCTTATTGAGATCTAACACAAGTCAGCTAGGACGTTAATGACACGTACTTACAAGTGAGCTATGAAAACACGATTTATTTGCCTTCTTACCTTCAGCAGGTAGCTGTGATGCATATTCTGAAGGCAAAGTTAAGAGAGCAAAATCCTGAAGTGCAGCAAGCCAGAGTTTGCTTAGTGTTCCAAGATCTGCCTGTACCAAGTCCAGAAGTCCACTGGCTGAAGATGTTATATCTCTGTAGCTTTCTTCTGCAGTGTTTGCAGTTTTTGAAGAGTGATTGTGTGCATCACTTTGATTTTTTTGCCTTTCAACTGCAACGATGTAAACCTGTTTATATATTTGGAGAGACATTCACAAATATTAACACCTGGAAAACTACTGTGATTGTGTCTGCCTGTAGAGCAAGAACAAAGTTTCCTAGCATCTATGCCTGCTTCAAGTCCAGTAGACTTGGATGACTTGATTACAGGTCACAAAAACTCACCCCCAATTTCTTTTGTAGTAGTTTCTCATATCCAAGATCTAGCAGAAAGTTACAAAGGGTTTACTTTGGAGACTTCTAGTGACCTTAAGTATAGACTGGAACAATCTACAGATCTTCAGTTCCAGAAACTGTACTTCACATTTATTCTGAATTTTGTCTCAGCTCCTGACCAGTGAAAGGATTATTGCTATATGCCATTAAGAACCTTTTCTCCATGTAATGGTTTTAAATTGTTCATGGCATACCTTATCTTTTCCTGAATAGGCGAAATAGGCTGACCTACTCAAATCTCTCAGTGCAAGCATATTTTCAAGACTTTTATTCCTACTTGCTGGCTTTTCTCCGATGGCTTTCCTATTTTGCCAATATCCTTTCTTCAGTATGGACACGAGAAGTTGGTATGTGTTTCTACAAATGGCCACATAAATGCCATGTATTGCCTACTTTCTTCAAAACACCTCGCTGCTTATGTACAGAAATACCATATTAACCACATAATGTGATCATATTTAGCTGGTTATCCATTCTCAGTATCAAGTTCATTATCAGTGCTTTCTAAGACATCTTCTAGAGATTACCTACATCGCTCATGTTTTTGATTTCTAAATATCTAACCTTGCATTTACATGTATTAGAACAGGCATTCACATGACCTGACTTTAAGGCAGTTAGCCAAGGCAGTACTGAACTTACATCGTTGAAAGAACTACCTGTGAGAAATTAAACGCCAATAAGCAATGAGAAAAATGATAGTTATTTAAAATGGCTATGTTCAGTGGGCCATCACCATAACCATTTATACCTTGCCAATTTAAACTGAATATTGAAGCATCAGAAGATGTTAAGAATTCTATGATTCTATGAAATACGAATAGTATAATGCAAACAGTTTAACAAGCGGTGCTGTTGCTAAGTTTACAAAGTGTTTTATTGATCACATTTATTTTCAACCTGGGTAGGGCTGGTGTTCATGTACTATTTAGAGGTAGCAGCTAACAACAAAAAACTTCTATTTAATGAAACACGTAAGAAATTTCTGAAACCACTCCGTCTGAAAGGTTCTAATTCACCTACCAGAAATCAAGACTATTGTTACAGAGCTGTTACACTAACCTCTGCCCAAGCCTTAAGCACAGCCAGTATCTCCATAGTTGAGGTGCTTTCATTATATTGTTGACTTTGTGCTTCTTTCCCAGCTTGCACTTTGACCAAAGAAGATACAAGCAACTGGTGAACTCTTCGAAGGTCATTAAGATCACTTACTACACCACTTGCTATCCAGGCACTGCATACCTAGTATTGTAAAACAGTTAGTTAGAAACAAGAGCCAAACACCACCAGATACTCTTTTTTCCATCTGTAAAATGATGTAAAACAGTTTTCATTTCTATTGAGACATAATTACTATCAGATAATAATCAATATTAAATGGCATTACAGTTCAGTATACATAAGTAACAAAACCCCAAAACATTAGAAGGATGTCATAACCAAACTATCAACTGCCACAAAGTTTCTCAAAAAAATTTAAAGTGCATAAAATCATCAGGATTTTATGTTATGTTATATAGAGGTAACATGGGTGACAGTATTCTGGGTGAATTGAGAATTTGAGACTAGATGATTTATTATTTCCTTTTTCTTGTGTGATGTATCAAGCAAAAAGAAAATTTCAGAAGGTCTGTTACCTAAGACTTCTGACTTTCAACACTTGCCTGACATGCTTTTGCTGTGACATCAGGAGGAGTTTCTGGAGCAAAGGCAGGCCTAAGTGCTGCTCCAACCTAAAGAAAATTTATACAACACTTAATACATAGTGAGCAATTAAGTAAATAATTACTTTCCATAACTAGGCTTTGTTGCAGTTTTCCTTTATAAAGCATAGTTTCCTTTTCATTTTTCAGACTTTTGTGGTGAGGTTAAAGAGCAGGGAGACAGTTGCAGTCACTTTTTTTTTTTTTTCCCCTTACAAAGAAGACATGATTCTCTTTGAAAGGGGTCTTCAGAGTGGTTTCTATTCTTTGCACAATCTAAAATTGAAACAGAAACTTCTTCCTTCCTGAACTCTTGACTTGATGAGTAGCTGTCAAAAGAAAAAACAACATTCCAAACCATGAAAGACTTGCAAGACACCCCATAAGTGACATTTTGTTACTCAAAGAATACAGCTCTAAGGAAACAAACAGCTGAAGTTGGTCAACTCTGCAAAATGAAAGAAGGGGAGAACACAAACCCTATTTACCTAATAAGGAATACACAAATCCATACTTACCAGGTTACAGAGATTTTACCTACTGCCATTGCTGAAAGCTATTTTCCCTAAAGGCTAATGAAAATTTCACTTGCTGATTTAGGTGATATCTGAAAATTCAGACTTAAGCCAGATGCTCTTTGGGATGAAATTACAAAGTGTAATAGACTATGTATACCACATGCAGTGCAGTCCTCACTGAGACTGTCAGCCTCTACAGTAATATATATATTATAGATAAGTACCAATATAAATGTTAGTCTCTGTAACTTAAGAAATAATCTTCAAACTAAGCTCTAGTATTGATTCCTGAATAAGCTTGGGCTTTCATTTCAGTCATGTCATTTTTAGAGTCTCTTACTGGGTGGATCAAGCTCCTACAGAAAAAATCACAGTGATGGTGGTTTACATAATTTTATGGACATACTGAAAGAGCTCAGTTCTGAGCTGACATTGAAGATCAAATATCACTGTGTGCTTTGTTATATGCCAAATGACCAAACAAATGACATTTTTGCAACAAGTCTGCTGAAGATAATACAATTCACTGATGATGCATCTCAGCACAATAAAGGTACAGGAATTATGACTGTCCATCTTAAGTTCATGAAAATAAGTGAAAAGTAGTTGTTTTTAATGACAGGTAATGACAGTTTGTTAAGAGCCCCTAAAGCTCAGACTTCATTTAAGGAACTTCTGGACAAGACTTCAGGAAACCACTACTTAAATCTGGAAAAATGCATTCTCCTCTATTCTATTGGAGATAGAATTCTATCCAATTCTATTGGATATAAGAATGCACTCTCCTCATCTATTTCTTTTCAAGCTATTATTATGGAAAACATTTGACAGGATAAATTTTAGATCAATTTTAACGGTTTCACATCTCTTCAACTTCTGTGAAACAGTTGATTAGAAGATCTACACATAGTATTAGCAGAAACACTTTAAGGGTAATGAAGCTTAAAAGGAGAATTATTACATCTGTTTGTAACCTGCCTGATAATTTTGGATGGCAAGGAAAATTTTTTTCCCTTGGTAGTTCCTGACTAACTCAAGGCAATCCTCCTTTCCACAGAGTGCCAACAGAATAGAATTCTAATGCCAAAGGCAAGATCAAAGTGGGTTAGAATGTTTTCAGGGTCAGAATCTCTCCGTTTCTATGAGAGAAACTGATGTGACTTATTCAATGCCTGTTAGAAATTGAAGAATAGGCACCAAATGAGGCTTAACACATCTACCTATCATATTTAATGCAAGTGAAATCTGGAATGCAAAATGATCACGACACCTTTTCTATAAGTCTCAACCGAGACTTAACTGAAATAGACCTTGTGACAACAATCCATGCTTATACTTCCTCTAGCTTATTTATTGATTAAGATATCCTAGTGTTATCTCTGCTGTGCCAAGGCTACTTATTTCTAAACAGAGTTGTAAATGATAGTTGTTCCTAATATTTCTTGCAATACTTCCACACTTTCAAACCAATGTTTTCCAGAAACAAAACAAAACAAAACAACAAAAAAAGAACATTGTTGGGTTGTTTTCTGTTTGTTGTAATCAAATAGGGTAGAAGGAAAAATGTTGGAACTTGAAAAACTTTGGGGCTAAAACATCATCTACTGACTGAAAAGATGCTTTCTAGGTAAGTTAAGTTCAAAAGAAATTAATAATAGTTTCGATAACAAACTAATTGAAACCTGGTTAGAGTATTACCTACCACAAAAAGCAAATTCCTTTAACTCTAAACTTTTCCAACTTATTAGCAATGGTGCTTACATTGGCTTGATATTGCTCCAGAATTACATGACCTGGAAACTCCGGTTCTGGAACAGCTGCAAACTTCCGAACAACAATTAGCAATGTTTGAAGCCCAGAAAGACGAAGTTGATCACTGTGATCTGTGGCAGCCATAAAAGCCATACGGATCAAGTCAGCTAAATGCAATACTAAAAAGTCATCTGAAAACAGAAATAAAAAAGTTTTATTAAATTTAGATATAGACATAATATATTATATAATATTGCTCCCAACATTTTCAAAATGTGTATTTCACATTCTACAACACATCAAGGATTCACTTAAGGCAGTTTACGCATACAACAATCTTACTTGGACATCTTATGCTAGCTGATATAGGCAACTTTCCATTTGAATGTAAAAATGTACTTAGAATAAAGGATAAATATCTTTGTGTGAGGCCCATTTTCTAAACAAACAAACAAAAAAAACCAAACAAACCAGTTTTGAGGAAAACACCTCTAAATAAACACAGAGAGGTACTGAAAATTGACACTGTTTCTACTGGTATTTATGCAAATTAAGGAAAGAAAAATGTGGAGGTTTCTTTTAGTCATACTCCGAGATAACCAAACTGTTGCTGTAGGCTGGTGCCAGATACCACTTCTGACTGCCAATGCTCAAGCAGAAACAATGGTTCCATACGCATGGTGCTACAACCAGGAAAATGAGTGTAGATGCTGCAGTGATATGCCAATATTTTGACTAATTTAAGTTGCTCTACACCTTAATCAATATAGGATTCAAATCAGAGTAATTAAAGGTTTCAATGATTACAAACAACACACTTATGATGAATTTCATTAAGATGCAAACAGCTAACACTTATTTTAAGCATACTTTGCATTCTGTGAAATTCTTTCAGTGCTTAAGACGTACCTCTTGAATCACGTTGTTTTCTTTCCTGAGCCAAAGTTATGTCAAAGTGTGCACTGCCCGCATTTTCACACTGGCTTATAATTTTACAAACACATTCTGCAGCAAAAACTCTGGTAGACCATCGTGGATTACTGAAAGGATGGAACCTCTCATCACTTTCAGGTGTTAATATAGATGCATCATCCACTTTAGCAGTTTCTTCTTCTTGAGTGGTATCTACTGAAGCTACTGTATTGAAATCTGCAGTTAGGACACAGGGAAAAAAAGTGAAAAAATGCAATTTTTTTTTACTGTAACTGAAAATTACAGAAGGACTTACAAGAAAATCTCTTCAAAGTTCATCTCTAGCCTCCAACTCACTATGACTCCCCTTTAACCTTGGTGACTTAGAAGTTGATGCTAGAACTAAAAATAAAGTGCAACAAAACCGTCTAGATTTGTTTGATACTACTTGCTGGAAGATAAGATCAATACCATGAAAGTATATGAAGAACTGCAGTGAAGGAAAAAAAACATTTAAAATAAGCATGACACCATCAGAAGCTACTGCCTTTCCAAATCCAAAAATCCAAATTCAAAAAAGTTTTCCTTCTGCATCGTAGGGTGAGAAGGTGAGAGGGGGGTGGGGGTGAGGAAATAATCTTTTCACAATATTCAGCACAGCAATTAATTCTATCTGGGTGGGAGATTCATTAATAATATAATAGGTCTGCGTCATTCCTATCATCCACAGAAGAGATGCTCTGATTATTTTTCTTGTAGGTACTTGTACAGGATCTACAAGCTCAAATGCATTCTGTACTTCCCTTCCTGGGACGTATGGCAATAAGTTAACATTAGGATAGTAAACCAGCTAGAATATGATCAGTCAAGGCACACTAAAATGCTTACAGAAACCTCTTCAATAGTGAAAAGGCATTCAAAAACAGAAAAAGTCATATTTGTTCTAAAAGAAATAAGTTAAAGGGTCCAGTGTTTCAGTATGGAGGATGAGATATACTTCATGAAGTCAAACATTCAAGAAGTGACTTTATGCACTGTTGCAGGCCTTATTATTCTCATTGTGTTTTCAACTAGAGTCTATTAGTACTTACCAGCTGAGGCAGCAAGAACATCCTTACAAAGCTTCAGCCAAAAAGAGAGCTTTTCGACTGCCATTGAAGTAAGCATATGACTCAGAGTCTCTTTGATATCTTGGCACAATCTTTGATCCAATTCTTTGTCCAGCAAGCCCAGCAATGCCCCCTCCAGGCCTATTTCTCTGATGTTAATATCTGCTAAGAACAAATCCTGTGAGATGAATGCTGTACATTACAAAACTAAATAAGTACCACAGAAACCCCACTGAAGGTTGCACACCGAGTAGCTTGTAAACAAGTATCTAGTCCTCAAATACTTTTAAAATAATAGTATATATTGCTTTAATGCCATGTCTTAGTCATCTGGGTACAAAACAAACTGAACTTTTACAGATAAAACTACCAACGGGAAAAGAGTTACCCCAGGGAAAATAAAAAGAATCCTATTCTGAATTTCACAGCACTACTATCACCATAGTATCTGAGCTCCTGAAAAAAAAAAAATCATCTTTGGCTATCTGATTCATCACACTGAACCATAAGGTAATTCTAAAACAATGCTTTAAATTTAAAACAGAAGTTAAAATTATTCTCCAGCACAGCTCAAAAACAAAGACACAGAAATAATTTCTTAAATCAATATGACTGATTTTAGTTGCCCAAAATTACCAATTTCAAAAATCAGCATTGTTACAGAATGGCTATAATCCATCTTCTGAATATTTCCAAATGAGTTTGAATTGAAATGCAAAGTGAAATCATTTATTACTATTAAAAATATAAATAAAATAAAATAACATTTTATTATAATAAATTATCATTTATTATTTACTACCATACTTGCACAGCAGTGTACATAAGGATGAACTAGTAACCATTTTCAGACCTTTCAGAAGAGAAGAAGGCTCTAAACCCTCAGGAAGTTAAAAATTCTAGGGAACCCAGCTAAGCATTACTTAGCTAATTCTCTGAAGAGGTCAACAGAAACTTTCTTCAGCAGGCCTTGCATATCTTCCCTCAATGACAGATTTTTAATTTAAGGAGATTAAGGACTATTAAGCTCTAGGGTAGATAGGCTTGGGTTTCTCTGGAACAACATCTGCATTTTTTAGTTTAGTGACCCTTACTATCTACAGTATATGAAAAACAATAGTATCTTGGTAAGACAGTAGTATTTTATCACTAAGAAAGGGTTTGAATGCTTCCAAAATTTGGTACTACATAAAAAACTGAAGTAGAAAATCTTTGGGGGTTAAAGACTTCAACGAGAACATAGCAAAGTTTTCATACCCATAGTAGAGTGTGTTTAAAATTCATTATCAGTGTGTCAAGCTTTTTGATCCCCAAACTTCAATACATTACCTGGAGTAAAATCTTCTCTGCTCTCTTTAACTAAAGCAACAGCATATTCTGATACCTCTGCAGCTTCTCTTTGTACAAGCTGATGTAAGCAAGCTACCACTGCACGTCTCAATAACAAGTAAGAGCTACAGAGATTCACCTGAAACATGCAAAAAGAAACAAGAAGGTGGCTAAAAAGCCTTTATAGCAATACCTTAGTAAGGCTGGTAATTCCTGAATTATGAATTTCTGAATTACAGTTATGAAAATCTGTGAAGTCAGTAAGCATGGAATTGATGCTAATTTTGCTCAGTTTCTTTCTCTCTCTCTCTCTCTTTTTTTTTTTTTTAAACTCCATATAAAAGATTCTGCAACTCCTATAATCAATTTTAACATATCGGTACTTTTAATATTTTCTCACTAAAGATAACTTACAAGACTGGTTTGGGGCCAGATGCAATTCCCACTGGTATCAGTAGAAAGACCCCATTGATTTCAATGACAGCTGAATTGTGGTCTCAATGAACAAGCCTATTCCTTGCCTACAGAGAAACAAGTTTATTGCCTACAGAGAACAAGTCTATTCCTTGCCTCCATATAATGGACTTGAAAACTCAGTGCAAGAGATATATACTCTAATCATCATCATATGTAACTACAGAAATGCCAATGTAACCAAGGGTGAGACAGTCAACCAGGCTTTAGTAAATCGGAACTCCATGCATAAAAGGAAGTTCATAAGAAAGGACAAAGAACACAGCTGTAATTTCTTTGCAAGAAATATTATACTGTCAGATCACGTATTGTTTTAGAGGAGGTGAGAGGAAGGGTGAGAGTTACTGGTGAATATATCACACAGATGAATCAGCTCTCCTGAGCAGTTTCCAGCAAAAAAGTTTAGGGAATCATCATATTTTTAACATCACCAGGCCAGTGTGCGTGTGTTTTTTTTTTTTTTTTTTTTTTTTAATTTTGAAAAAAATACATGATAATAGATTGGCTATTACAGGAATAAACAACACCCCTTAAATAGGAAAAAAAAAAAACACAAAACACACCACTAAAAAATAAATAAATAAAAATAAAAATCACCACCAACAACAAAACCATTGCCTCAAGGTTTTTTGTTAGAGTGTAGCATTTTGATTTTTAATTTGCTTGCTTTCAGTTTTAAGAACATTCTGAAGGGGATCCCAAAGATAAATGAACCAACTGTGTGGTCAGGCAGGATGGCTACACCAACATTTAAGAAACTTCTAATTTAAGCTTAAGTTATCATCAAAAAAGTTATCCATTGCACTAAAGCAATTGGGTACCCTTAGCTGTCACCATCCTTTAACTAAAATAGACAGAGCTGAGTGTCTGCTGCAGGGAAACCTTGTGGTAAGGTCATGCTCCTCATTTGTCAGCAACAGGTCAATGTACGTTAACCAAAATAACTAATCTGTATTAGTTAGTTAACATATAGTTAAAAATAATGACTTAAGAGCACAAAGAATAAGTGACACAGAATTTCAGCTTTATTATGTTAACAAAACTAAGTGGCATCTTCTGAATTTTGGTACATGCACATGAATCTACGATACTCCGAATTATATATTTAATGCACACATAGATACTCTCTCTACATAAATCTTCTAAAAGAAAAGTAACCTGGCTCAGTAAGTATTTCTGCAACATACTTTAATTGAAACTTTACAAACACAAAATGAGGCTTTTAATGAAACATTTATGCAAGCAGGCTACACATTCTACTGCAAGTTGGACGTGCATAAATTGCATGCTCATTTTTAATAGGGGAAAAAAAAAGAGAGGATCCGATTCAAGCTACTGGACAAGGCAAGATGCACATTTTTCATCTCTCTCATTCTCCCACATTCTGAGAAGGGGACATGACTAAACAATAGACACAAATATGCAAGCACCACATACAAACTTAAACAAACAAACAGTTCCCTTTCTGCACTGAACATGTTAAGATCAAAATGATGCCTAACTAAGCACATAAATGAAATGTATGTGTGCCATCTGCAGAAAGTTAGGAAGGGTCTGGTTAGGATGACAATCAAATGTCACTTGACATGCCAAAAGAAATTACATTAAAATGGTTAAAAGAAAGAGAGAAAAGATGAAATAAAAAACAGCACTGCAAACTGCTAAAGTTCAGGATTAACAAGGCACGGGGACCTACCAACACAGAATTATCCAACAAGATCTCCTGCACAAAAACAGATGACAAACCAGTCATGACAAAACCAAAAATATAGATATCACAGTGATACCAACCATGCAAGGAGACCATTACATGTAAATTCAGTATATTAAAGTTCAGAATGTTATCTCAAACATACCAAAAACCTTATCTGCTTAGATCAATTATTTTATATTTTATGTTGAACACACTTAAATTGCAAGCCAGCTGCCCTTAAAATTAGTACTTAAAATAAATAGTACCAAGACAACATCATAGTATTTATTGGCATTGTATACTTATTGTGTTTCAAAATGTCTTTAATGTCTTGCAGCTGAAAACTTGAGTGTTCACTACATCGTACACTTCCATAGATAAGCTCCCTAGAAGGCTGTACTTACAAAAGTTAACTTTAGAGCTAATGTTAGACACGACTAAAAGCATATCACTTCTGTTCTGCGGGAGCCAAGAATTTAACTGACAGTACAAGCACCTGTTAGATGCAAAGTCCCGTGAAAAAACACCCGTCTGACAAACAAAGAATACTTTAAGAAGCTGGAGAAAGTAGAAAGGTAGATAATGACAGGCACGTGTACACAATAAACTAACTAAATAATAATAATAAAAAAAAAATGAACTGAACTGGTGAAGCTGCTGCCTGCGTCCTGATTTGTTAGTGCTGGCATAAGTCACAAACTGAATGGTCTAAATTCTCTGGGACTTGAGCCATGTCATGCCCTAGGGGGTGGAGGAGGTAGCTTGCAGCTGCAACTCTGTTGACATGCCCAATGCTACATTTATTAAAAAAGAAAGAATGCCTATTTCAGAACTTAAAAAAAAAATAGCAAGCAAGTTTGAAGACAGAAATTTTCTGGAAACCTTGAAGGAAGAGGGTAGAGAGGAAAGTAGGAAAGTTCAAAGATCACTTATCTGACCATAGATTCTTTGCCTCTCTGTTTTTCTGCTTTAAATAAAGAATGGAGTGGTGGATATCCACGGTATCTCGTGCCCAACTTTTATACTTTACTTCCTCTTAAGACTTCAAAATGCCTTGCAAAGGAGGAGCGTCACACCTTGTTTACCACATGTAAAAATTTAAACTCATGGAGAATGACTTGCTGAAAGTCACCCTGCATGCCAAGTACAGTCAAAGGCAGATCTCAGGTCCAATCCGATGGCTTACTCTGCTTCCCTACCAAGATCGTGATGTAGAAGGTGGAAACTGTGTGGATGCATGGTGAGTTTTGCAAATGCATAGCTGCACACGCAGACATCTTCTCACAGACCTGCAAAGCACACATTCAAACCTTCTCTGTTGATGATATTCATGACTGACATACTGACATTTCCTGAACTGTCAGTATCAGCAACACCGGCCTTAGTTCTATAAGAAGTTCTTTACAATGAGAAAAGTTCATCCATGTAAGGCCACTGACTTAGGTGGAGTCCTCTCCTGTGAAGCTCAACATAGTTTCTGGGGTAGAGGTGAACGTGCATGTGTGTACAGATGCTCGAACACATATACCGAAGCCATGAACTGTGCTTCTTGATTTATTAATGTATTTATTATTGTAAAATTCATAAGGTACTTTGTGAAATACTTTGAGATAATTTGTAAAAATAATAAAAATCAATAATGTCATATAGACAAAAAGTCTTCATCATGACACCCTATTTACTCTTATCTACTTGCTATTAGTTAGAGAGATCATACTGTACATGGAAGCAGACTGTAAACTCCATGGACTTTCACATGATCCCAAATGCTAACATATCCTCTGTGCTAAAGGGTGACTCACATCATTTGTTGTGACACTATCAATGTAAGAAAAACTGCACTTTATCTAGAGAAGAGAAAATTGTAGCTGACGTATTCTAGAAGAAAGAGCGCTGAAAATGAGTTCCAGTTCTTCTGCAACTAGCTTATCCACGCCTAAGACAATGTGAAGCTGAAAGAGCTTGTCCTTCACTTTTTCCTGGCTCCCACAATCATGTTTGTAGACAAACGGAATGAAGATAAATGGAAGATATCTGAACTTTATACAAAGCCAATATATAGTCACTATTGATAAACAAGTGCTACTCAGGGGAAGATGTGAATAAGAACTGTGTTAAGATAGACAACAGAGATTTAAAACACACACACACCCCCACACTCTTATTTTATTGTCATCTTTTTTTTGTTGTTGTTCTCTCTGATTTACAGTGAGACTAGACAGAGATTTACTTAAAAACAAACAACAACAACAAAACTCTAGCCCCTAAAAAGACACAAAGGCTAATAACTACCAGAAAATTATTTTTATTTTCTTGATAGAACTAAGTGTTTGGGAGCTATTCAAAGACAGAGATACATTGGGGAAAAAACAAACAAAAAACAGCAAACAAAAAGACCCACCTCTTTGTCAAATAGGGTTGAAAAAGTTTTTTTTTTTTCCCCCAAAGACCTAGTTTCAGACTATTACTTATGTATGTGTCAGAAAGTTTTAAACTGACTACCAAAAAATTAGTACTCTAGATCATTAGTGCTACAGAAACTACAAAATAGAGAAATCTACAATTTTTCACAATCGTGGAAAAAACAAACTAAAACAAATCTCAGGAATTAGTACACACAGTGGTCCCCCCC
>VXAA01007177.1:581464-598806 GCA_013399115.1 Anseranas semipalmata
ATTTTTACTTATTCCTTCACCTAAGAAATAAATGCAACAGAGGAAAAATATTGGTCAGCATAAAATAGCTGGTAAAAATCCAGCAGAAAGTTGTAATGGATAGTATATTCTGCCAGACAACTGGCCTGAATAAGAGCAGCAGAATGCACTTTCAAGCAGTTCAGAAGGCCAAGATTTCTACAGTGTGCTCTTGTAAAGGGGAAGTAGAAACTGAGGAAATAACCAAAAAAATTTGAGAGTACTTGCCTATAGGAGGATACGAAACACCACACCACCACATAATGATCACTTACACTGGTTAAAGAAACAACTGCATTTTTTTAAGCACTTCTGAACACAATATTTCAAAATACAACTAGCATTGTATTGATATAGACTAGTAAACATATACTCACACATAGGCAGCTTACAAGGCTAGACAAGTTGACATGTCGAGGAGCAAACATGTGAAGCTGCTGAAGGCAAGAGATGGCTTGAGCCTGAACAAGGCAGTCGGGATTATCTTGCATCACTGCACAGCCCAGGAGACAGGAAGTTCTTAAAGCTGAAACTGTTGCACTGCTGCCTATGTTCAGAAGAAAAAAAAGCTTGCTTTTGTTTGTTCTTCAAAAATACCAACTTTTCTTTCAAAACATGACAACCTGCCTTTTTCCCCAAGCCACCCATAACTCTCATCCTCTTGAAGAATACTGTTTATATCTGTTATACTTTGATATCAATGAGTCCCATTGCTCTGTTGAAATTTCAGTGTTCAAGTAAGTCAAACTTGATGCATTATTTGCATACTTCATTTTACTGGCCACATTTTACATGTCTGCATCGTAGCTAAGACATAGACCGGCAACTCTTGACATTTAACTACCTTGTTTTCATGCTAAATGTAAGAATTATCAGCCCAAGGCAATGCTTGGAGAACCATTTCAAACAAAGGAAAAGATGACAAAAAGAAACACTGTTTTTGGAAGACCAGCAGCTATGGTCATCTTGATTGCGTAAACTCATGGTCTATGAAGTTCTGTCTTACAACAAGGAAAAAAAATTAACAGATGCTTATTTGCTTATTAAATTTGAATTATACATTCAAACAATGTTTAGTAATTTTGTTGCTAAATCAAAATATGCTGGCAATATTGCATATTGCATACCTTGCAACTCGGGGCCCAGCGTGGTAATAAGGGCATTTAAACAGCGACCAAGGCTTTGGTGAACTTCAGTGTAAGTAGGAGGCACAGTCAACAACAACATGAGAACAAGAGATAAGGTAGGTTCCACATGCACGTGATACAAGGGGCCAGCTAAATCTACTATCAGTGACAGAGAATGTAGCGCCCATGCCTGTAAAATAAACAAAGCAACTATGTAATGCCTATATGACAGAATAAACAAAATCTTTTTAAAAAAATTGATAGTTCAAAGAAATCCAGTTCATAAGTGTAATAAAAGTTGTCCTTTTATGTTCCAAAGGGATAAATGGAGAGGTTTTAGAAAGAACCTTTAAGAACTAGGTGCTTAATAAACCATTTTGAATATTTTACGAGGAACTCTGGTCTGCAATTAAAGAACTGTTTTAAAATTGTCATTGTTCATTTCTAAAAAGGAAATTAATAGTAAATTAATTTAATGTTATTATTCCTCAAGCACATTGTTTGTAAAATGCCTTATAGTCCCATGTGCAAGAACAATAGACTCACCAAAAATATTACAACAGAGTGGTTAAAACATTTTTTTTTTTAGTCTCAATTACTTTCCACCAATAGCCACAACTGTTTCATGTCAACATCCAGTGCTTTTCTAAGTAAAGATATTGTAGATAAGGCTTAAAACAATTTAGTTGAGATCTAGACAAACACAATCATATTGAATACACTCAATGTCTCTTAAAGCTATTCTGACAGATAGCAGTTTTAGCCACGGAAAAATCATTTGAATAAATCTTCAAAACATCTTGCTTTATTCAAGGAAGTATCTTCATCAAGTTCTATAGCATTCAGGATACAAATCCTTGTTATTTACTAGATAATCCTTCATGGAAAAATGCTGTAAAGCATACATCGTGTCAGAGACCAAAACTGACAAGAACTGAAAAACCGGGCACTGTCTAGTCAAGGTCAAGATATAGGTGAACATGAAATTAATCAATTCCTAAAACTTCAGATCTTGTTTTTGAAGCCAGCATATCTTTGCCTTATGATCCGTATCGATCATTAAAAAAGAACCTCTCATATCTCATCACTGTTCTTGCTTGGAAGGTAGATTTTGAACATGGGCTATGGTTTTCATTGCTTTTGCTGCTCCAGCCATCACCTGTGAGTTATGTCTAACAGATTATGAAGTGTTATTCTTGCAAGAAAGAACTTTTACTCTAGAATATAAATCAGTTAATTTGTAACATAACAGTTTTAGATAAGTGACAAATACCTGTACATCAGGAGAAGTACTGTCCTGAGATAAGGTATAAAGGATTCCAACACATGCATTCAGGTGCTGAGTAGAACCTATTCCTCCTAGGTATCTATACAGACACCCCAGGGCCAAAGAATGGCCTGTTCTTGATACCACATCTCTAGCAGATTTTAGCCTGTTAATTATAAGGAAAGAAAGCTGTTAATGTGATAACTAAGACTGATACTATGCAATAAGCACATCTACAAATGGAAATTCTAGTACATAATTAGCAAAGTATTTTATTAGACATTGACATTAGAAATTGCCAAAATTCTAAGTTTATCATCTATCACCTGAAAGAAGTACCAAAAATATTTTAGTTATACTTAAACAATGTCACCAGAACAGGAGCCCATCTAATTTATTTGAAAGTCTATGTGCTTACTTAGAGACAATCATCTTAAAGTTCAGTAAAACTAAGAGCTACATACAGAAATAAGGCAATGCTTTTTACTGTTATTTTCTTAAATGACATCAAATTTATGAAGGAAAACAGCTTTTATAATTCTTTAAATTATTATCATACTGGGGCCCAAGTATATTTCCCAAGTGTTTTTATAAACTCAACCAGTCATTTACTATACTTCTTTGAACTTACTTGTCAAAACTAACTTGTGCTAATCCAGCAGTGAAGGCACTGTCAGAAACCACCTGTGCCAACCTGGCCCAACACTCTGCAGCAGCACACCTTAGAAGTGGACTATTGCTTTCCAAGGCACCCATTACCAATGTCAGGGCAGACCTTCTAACTTCTTCTGGACCTAAACTGCATTTGCAGTTAGCCAAGTGCTAAAAATAAACAGTAAATATATTAAACTTCTAGGCAGTACAGTAATCCAAATGCGTTTTTCTGTCAGTCATGCAAAAATTACAAGACCTACAGAACAAATTTGATTTTCTTCCCCTCTTATCTGAGCAGTTCCTTACATTTTATTTGCTATTTGAGAGTTAGAAGTCTAACTCCAGATAAGCAAACATCATATCACAACATTATAATATCAACATTCTGATTTTAAAAAATAATGGATAAATCGCAGTAGAACACAATATGCCAACACACTAGCATAAAATTCAGGAAATATCAAGAAGAAAAATAGTGACAACAGAATAAAGACACAAAGAAAACATCCCAGTACAAAAAAAGAGTATGAGCAAAAATTAAAGCAGTTATCCAAATTGCATATTAAATATGCCAGAAATATAAATACTGTACAATGAAAGGTCTTGCCTATTACAAAAACATTTTGTCTTAGTTTGAAGAAAGCCTAAGAAGGAAAGAATGAAAACTGCACATGAATAGAGGAAAACACATATAAAGCCATCAGGCAAAAGCAAAAAATGGCAAATAGTTGTGAGATTATTTTTACCAATCTTTACTTTTTTTTTTTTTATTTCTACAGTATGAAACATGAAAGAAACAGTCATACAGACAGAAACAATACAAACAGAATTTTTCCGTCTCTTTCCTATTTGAATTACACTAGTAATGGATTGTAGTATACTACAGTGTACTACAAATGGTTCTTATCAACCTTTAATGTTAAAAAATAGAAAAATTAAACTGTGACTCTTCAGCACTTAAGGAATATGACATCACAAATATTGCCGCAGAAAACAGTAGGACTGACCTTTACCTATTAATCAAAATAAGAACTTCTACAAAGACACATCTGAACCAAAGGATGCCATGTTTTGGTAACAGAATCAACATTTTAGGGGGACAGAGAGAAAAACAATGGAGAGAAACAAAGGAGATTTACCTTCAAGGAAGTAGAAAAGGCTGACACAACATTTAATTGTACTATTTGTTGCCGTGATCCTTTTGTTTGCTTTATGGAATTCAACAACTGTTCTAACACCTGGAGCCTTAAACAAAAACGAAGAAAACTCACAGAATTAAGAAATGAAGGAAAACCAACCCACCCTTTAACCTTATTTTATAACACCTAAGCCTATATTGTATAGAGAAAGAGGTGTAACAAATATATTAAGTCTTTTCCTTCAACTGGCATCTTTGTCTACTACAAAAATTTTTTGTATTCCCTTGTATTTTTGTGATCCATGATCATACTCACAAACAAACTTACCTTTGTTTCCTTATAACATATATGTTCACATACAATTGCTGACATAATCAGACATATTATTAAAAGGAACTGTATATAGGAATGATGCATTTTTCCTCATAATTGAGAAAGGAGTAGTCAAAAGAAAAAAAAGAAAAAATCACACAAAAATAAGTAGTTATTGAAGAGAGAATAAAGAAGGAAATGGAAATAAGAAGAACAAAGCTTGTGGCAATTTTACTGGAAGGTATGCATGTATAAAAACAGCTGCCTTGGGATTACACTAAACAAAACTCAATACAGTGACTGTGTAGCCATTCTAAGCAGTGAAGACATCAAGATTCAGGACTCACATGCTAAACACTCATCCCGTACAGGAAATTACAAAACCATCACCACCTCCAATGATCATGACCTGAGGATTAACTACAATTGGCTTTGAAAATACAAAGCTGTGTTTAATTCAAAAATAATTTATTTACTCTAACGCTACATTCAAGAAAATTACCAACAGCATGCAGAATAAGTGCAAGCATGCAAAAATCTTGATGAATTTCACGCCTCAGCAATCAGTATGCTTATGTGACAATCAAAATGCCATGTTGGCAGTGGGAAGTCACACACACACACACACAACACCCACGAGATTTCTGTAATTCCTTTCAGCCTTCTAGTACCTTGACAGAACTGTATGAAGACCCACACACTTGTTTCTCTCCATTCACTTTTTATGCAGAATGAGGTAAGGTAAGGCTTAAATTTCACTGCAGCTTTCTACCTTTTTCCCCTGTTTGTTTCAAAGTGTTTAGTAAGTATGTATTAACTGCTATAACAATTGTGTAATGTTTCTTAAAATAACTTTTATCTGGCCATGCAAACAAAACGTTAATATTTTTCTTGGTTAACAGAATTTATTATGATGACAGTAAACTTACTGGATGTGCCTTTGCTAGTCTGAATGATATTATTCACATGGTTTAAAGAATCCACTTTGATAATTCACTCTTTTTTTTCCACAATTGTTTTCTTCTATATTTGATCTCAAGCACACTGACCATCTTTTAGCATCTCCCAAATTCCCCAACAGTTAAAGTTGCTACTTTACCTGTGAGTTTCTGCTATATGGGAAAACATAACTCCAAAAAGACGAGTTGCTGCACTGATAACAGACAATACAGGAGGTAGTGGTTTAGGTACTGAATCACGTTTTGCAACTTTCTCATATATTGAGTAAGGGTCATACTCCAGGCTGCCTCCAGCTACGCTGTTACCTAAAAGGAGCTGTAAGAATATAAGTGATCAAGTCATAACCAGCACCGACCTAAGTAACTAGAACTGAATGAAAATACAATATACTAGTATACTATACCACCAGTATACTAGACCAAGAAGTACCTGCTCTTCAATAAATCGGTGGTCAGTTTCTTGCAGTAATGGACCAAGTAAAAGGAGATCATCTTCATGACAAAGGGGTGGAAGCAAGAATGTAGAGGCATCAATCTGGCTATCTGGTATAGTTAAGTCCGCAACTAACTCTTTCAGAACAGCACAGAAGCTTCCTGTAAATTAAAGGAAAAAATATTCAAAATTTTCAGTTAATTACTTGCCATGTGCAACTTTGTGAGTAAGAAGATAGCAATATCCATCTAACATTTTTCTGAAGTTCTCAAATAGTTAACTGGAGAACACTCTCTTGCTACAGAGGAAACAACAGAGCACTACTTAAGATAAGCAATCTCAGTGCATACAGTGATCCAGAAGATGAAAAACAGAGAACTTTACCTTTGCAGAAGGCATAATGCCACTAGTTAGTTACATTTACAATTAAAATAGAGGAAAAAAGGCAGTTAGAAAGACAGACATATTTCTACCACAAATTTCCTGAAAATTAATGCTGTGGAATGTACTACATAACCAGGCAGGAATACTTGGGACTTGGCAAGCAGAGGCCATTTAAAACATTCATAAGGTTGGTAATAACCAACAGCTACAAGACTGTACTCCACTATTTCAGGACTTTACACTCACGCAGCAAACCATGAGGAATTTATTCTATGTTACATTATGATAGTTTACACTGGTAATTAAAACATGCACATATTTTTGTATTTAAAATTTCAGATGAGGTTGTACATTATTATACATTAAAAAAACAAAAAACAAAACAAACAAACAAAAAAAAAAAAACAAAAAAAACAACAAAACCATCAGGCATTCAGAGTCAGACTATTTTAGATTTTTAAAATAGTCCCCACAGTGAAAGAACCTTTTCTAGTGCTAAACCATACATGCTGAGAAAGGTCTGGTGTATTTGATAAGTAGTGTTGAAAAACATTGCAGAATTGATCTTGAAGAGTATACATATTCTTTATACATGGGTTACATATGAGCATTAAGATTGCAAAGTCAAGTTGTCATGAATTAGGAAATGTCAGCACTAAGGGAGGCTTAAGTCCATACATCCAGTTCTTTGCATTCAGTTTTCTTGTTAGATGATCACATAGTTACCCAGTAGCACTAAAGTTGCTTATACTTTCTGAATGCGCAGAAGTTCCAAAAAGTGGAACAACACAGTTGCCACCACATCTACCTCCTGCCTCTGTGACTAACTATCAAGTAGGTAATTTTTTCCAAAATTCTTAACTCAAATCTAAATTTTTAAATGTTAGCACTATCAAATATATAACGACGCACAGATACTGTGTGTCAAAGGGACAGAAATTCAGCCTCTAAAAAAACCCCAACAAATTAAAAACAATCAGAAACTGCTCTTTTGTGAGTTGTTAGGTATCACAATAAAACAAAACAAAATTGAAAAATCCCCTTTCTATGAAAACAGCTTTCCAAATTAAATTTAATGGAGATGCTCTGCAATTTTTAACTGAGTTACTCTAACCAAGTAAATATTTATTTTAGTTCCAGCCACTCAGCCATCCTCAACATGCCAAATAATATTATCCCAGTATAAAACAGAACAAAATTTTGAGCCAGAATGCTGTTCCAGCATTCCAGCTATTCATCTCATCCTATTAGGAAAGAGAAGTGAATGTTTCTATTCCATTTTATGGTTTAGACAGTAGAATATAACAAGCACATAAAGCTGATGAATGAAAAGAACCCTAATGAGCTGTCTGACAAAAAAACATTAATTTCAGATCACAGAAAACGGCAGCAAATCTA
The DNA here is from genome assembly GCA_013399115.1 of Anseranas semipalmata. Taxonomy (NCBI): domain Eukaryota; kingdom Metazoa; phylum Chordata; class Aves; order Anseriformes; family Anseranatidae; genus Anseranas; species Anseranas semipalmata. The sequence continues at coordinate 589,156 of VXAA01007177.1, forward strand.
ATATACAAAATTCAAACTACCGAACTGTGTGAAGTTCTCAAATTGAACATTATCATAATTAAAAATTGTATATTAATTCACAGGAAATAAATGTTTTTGACTCAAAAACATGAGCACATTATCATCCAAAACTAATGACACATGAAAATGATCAAGAATGTGAACCATCATCGTAGAAACAAAAACACCTCTTCCCAGCTTGACAAGTTCATACTTTGTCTGCTAACACTGCAATGTTTTAACCATTCACACGTGACTGAAGAAAGCAATTAAAACATATTAAACGTTTTTCATTGATGTTCAATTTAACCTAGTACATTCTCCTATCTGTCCACTGCTGAAATAATGAAGAAAAAAAATAATAAAAAAAATCAGGTACCACTCTTTCGCGCTTACAGTAAGCCTTCATAATTCTGCTGTTTGATCTCATTGGTGACCGAAAGCAGCAAGACAAAAATATCACTGATGCAGAAAGAGAGCAGGAAAGGAACGAGCAGAACCTAAACAAGTCCTAGTATCATAGACCTCAGAAATCTAAAAGTTTGAGTAAAGAAAGAGGCTTGGAGGTACGAAGCTCCAGATTCTATAAAGAATCTGTTTCCAACCATTTCTTTTGTTGAATATTTTGTTTTGTTTAAAAAATAAAAAATAAAAAAAAATCTTTCCACATTATTTGCAAATGCTTGGACTTATAACTCAAGTTATATGATGTCCTCACCATCAAAAAGAACATCTTGCAAGTTTCTAGCCTCTGTCAAATTATCTGGATCAAAGAAAATGAAATGAAAAGAAATAAAACTGGTGAAAGCTTCTCATTCAGTGTCACTCTGAGACATGCAAAATGTGCCAGGTTGTGCAACATAAGAGTACACCTACCATTTTTCCTAGTGTTAATAACTAATATTATGCACAGCAGAAAGCATTCTGGGTTCCTTAATAATATTGTTCTCCCAATAATTTATTTTTTAAAATCCTAGTATTTGCAGTATTTACAAAAGTATATACAGTTTCACAATGAAGCCGTCATACTAGAAATAGTATGGAAAGAAAGGTATTTCCTTTAATCTTTACCTTAAAAAGATTTTTAGCATTTCTAAATGATACATACTTACATGATTAAAATATAATAGACGTTGAAGATAAGCTCCTGCAATATATCTTTTTCCATATTTTCCCCAGTCCTACACTGTTATATTACAAACAGGTGAACAACTCAGACACTACATCTGTCAAAACAGTGTTTTGATTCTAAGGCTATTTACAAAGCTTTCAGCAGTGTGACCACTTATTTATAACTAATCTGTTAAACTTCCTCTTTATTTATTGGTTTTAGATTGCAACACCCTCAGCTCTCTCACAAGATTCAGACTTTATGCGTCACACTGTAAAATAGTATTTTTCAATAGTTAGTTATAGTTATATAATAGTTATATGCAGAAATCCCAAACAAACCAAGAAACTGTCAAGACCTGCCCAACCTCAAATACTTGCATTCTATAAAAGTTTGTCCGCTGTAATAAAAGAACAAATGAAATAACTTGCTCTGAGGGACAGAGGTGTCATTTTCCAGTCTTTTAAGCTTCAGCTCACAAATGAATATTACACACATAGTGTACACAAGTGTTATATTCAGACTTAAAATGTGACAACAGCTTTAAGGCAGAGAAATCAGGGATTTGCTCTTATAAGGATTCATTTAGCAGCTACCACTAGATGGAGCAGATTATTTGGAGGGAGGATTTCCTCCGTGATAGAGGACACAACCAACTCAATGGCTGGCTGGCCCATACGGGCCCATATAAATATGGCCCAGCCCATATGGACCACAGGTGCACACACATGTGTATGCCCACACATACATTATTGTGTGGCAAACTATTCACGTGACAATTTAAAAATGACAAAAATAATGTTTTAGCTGATCTGTTAGTAGCTACTGTATTAGGGAATTAGATTTTAAATACGGGAAATTATGTTCCGCTAAAGAAAAGTGAGTCCGTCCCCAGATTTTGTTTACATTTTTCTTTAAAAACAAAAGTTTTATCATCAATATGCACAGGATAAGATTAATATATCTGTAATACATAAGTCTACTTGAAGCAATTACTCTCCCTCTTTAGAGATCTTCAAAAGGCATCTGGACATGGTCCTGGGCAACCTGTTCTAGGTGTCCCTCTTGAGCAGAGGGGTTGGACCAGATGACCTCCAGAGGTCCCTTCCAGCCTTAGCCATTCTGTGATTCTGTTAAATTAAATTCTTTTAATGGACTTTATTCAATTGGTTTATGCAGAGATTATACCTTTTGGGTTAAGAATTCAGTGGAAAGTAAAACTGGTATCAAAGGAAGTCAGTTCCTCAAATAATTAAAAATTGCAAGGTTGTCTACCTTCAAGTTTCACCTAAAAATATCACAAAGCCTGTATTTCTAATAGGAGGGGGGGAAATGGAAGATCAGGAACACTAGCTTTTCAAAACCACTGCGACTTCACTACAATTTCATCAAACATAAACAGAGGGAATAAATTTGTTAGAAAAGGCAAAACTAAATCTCACTGGCTGAAAATATATTGAACAAAAATTTAAGAATGATCCCATGGTATTTTTAACAGATATTTCTTTGTAAGAAAAATACATACCTTCATACGTCTTTGGAGGCAATACTGCTAGTAATTCATAAAGTTTATGTCTGTAAACTGTTGATGATGTTTTCAAAGAATTTCCATACGACTTACATAATGAAGAAAGCCTTAAAATGTAAAAAGCATATTAGAGATGTTAAAGAGTTTAAGCATTATGCAACACAGGTTTCATTTGTACCAAACTATACTGAATACTTTCAAAATCTATCTATCTATCTATCTATATATCGTAAGTACAGTTTTGATTTGCACTAGCAATAGCAGAAGACAACAACTTATTTCACATCCTCTGACAGAACCTCTTGGTTGTCCATTCCCAGTCATTCCTTTTATATAATACTAGAGAAATAAATAAAGTTTGCTATTGCCCTTGATTGTACCTATATTTATTAAAATTAACTTTTTTGTGGTTATATGTTTGTGAGTTAGAGTTTAGAGCCCAAACACATTAAATCACTACTTATTCTGAAGTAAGGCAAAAGTTAAAAAATTAGAAAACCCCTTCCATCTTCGCTGTCAATCTAAATATAAAACATGACCATCTATAAAACTTTTTGTCCCAGTGTATTCTTGAACTTTGTTTTTTTATTATATAAAAATGACCATGAATACACGCAAATGTATATGTTTGATAAAAAAAAAAAGAAGAAGAAAGGCATTAAGAAGAAGAACAAAGGCATTAACTTAACAAAAGCATACAATAATTTCTTCCCTTAGTTTCTTAATATAATACTGGAATCTGCAAGATACATTATTATGCCAGCTAAAGTCTTCAGCTATATAGCTAAATCCTATACTGTAATTTTTGTTCTTTTGAAAAGAAAGTTCTTAACAAGATGCACTAAATCAAATATAAGAAAATTGCTCTATATATTGCTTTTCAAAATCAGAATCTCATTTAACAGTTTGATACACTTACTGTGTCAATAAATCAACAGCACTTGGGAGAGGAGGAAGAAGTCTCTGAACGACTTCATCCGTAAGAAGACCAGCACAGTGGGAAACAAAGCTTTTGATAGCTAAAAAAGGAATTGGAATTTAGCTTACTTAAAGTGAGATTTAAAATAAATAAATAAATAAATAAATAAATCACATAATTACCTCACTTAAAATTTAAAAATGGAAGAAAGTACGAAAAAAAAGAACAAGGCATTTTGACCAATAATTTAAGAAACTGATAAAATCATAAATGAAAAAAATATATTCACTGATGTATTGTTTTGGTATCTCAGCTTGGACATTTGCACCTTGACTTTTAATTGCACACACAAATGCAAGCATCTTCTGCTTTTTGCTATGAATTAAGTTATTGGATACAACTCAACTTCATGATAACTCCATGATAATTCTAATAATTAAAAAAAAAAAGGGGATAAGGATGATGATCAGGTTACCTACTGCTTACATTGCTAGTTTTCTCTTTAAATTTAGCGTAGTTACTGTACTTTAAGAAACAGTTTATAAGTACTTAAGTATTTTTCATTATTTACAGAAAATTAAACTTGAATTACTATTTCAAAAAGTACCTAGAAAATACACAGCATAAAAGACCTATTTCCAAAAGAAACATATTTAAAGGTTAATTGTTCATGTTACTTCTAAAATGAAATTACTGTTGAATTCCACACTTTGTGAAAGATTTTAATTGTGAGAGAATCGTGATTACTATACTATGGCTCACATTTCTGCTATGCAAAGGACTCTTTAGTACTCCAGAGTATATGACTGCACCACATTAAGTATCTGAATAGCAGTGGAATCGTCTTTTGAAAACCCAAATTCCCATTATTTCACAATGAAATACTTGCAATTTTTTTTGAGTGATTCACCAAGTCTATTTTGCTTATAGTAAAGTCAGCTATTAGGAAACAGAACTGTTATTTACTAAATATGTATAAGCATGTAAGGCTGTATAAGCAACAGAACATATCCTGGCTTGGGTCCTCAGATGTTACTGTGACATGCATGTTAAACAACAACAACAACAAACAATCAAACAAAAAAGAAAATCCTTCATGATACCATTTACTGCTTGGAAATCAACTGATTTGAAGAACAATAGGAAAAATTCCCTTTAGCAATATGTTTTTTTGTTTGTTTTGATTTTATTTACTTACAAAAATGAAATACATGTATATAGATATACATAGGTAAATATATATACACACACAAGCTTGTAAGGTTGGAGAGTGAATACAACCTCTACCACCCAGTGAAAAAAATCAATATGAAGTATTTCTGTTCTTTCAGACAGAAAAGCAAACTGCGAACCCAACTACAAAGACACTACATCCAACTCACCACAGAGAGCACCAGCGCGACCTTCCAGTGTTACTTGCCATGTAAAGGAATCTCCTCGCGTCTTCTCTGTTTCTAGGTCTTTAGGAGATGATGGGAAGACACACTTCCACAGTAACAGCATTCGTGGCAGATGGTGCTGGACAACTGCAGGACCTGTAGGTATTGACAGCTTTCATGCCAATGTGAAGACTCATAAAATCAAAATGTTCTCTTTGGTTCTTTTTTCTACGTTCACAAAATCATTATAGCTGCAAACAAATCCTTATGTTACTTTCCCAGCCTACTCATATATCATTGCTCAAATGTCTCCCTGGTATTCCATTTTCATACATGACTGCATACCCACTGACACATTTACTAATAAGCCACCAAGTCAACTACAACCTCTGTCTTACTAAGCACAGACCCTGGGGATCACCAGCATAAAAGAGATGTAATATGCAATGGCAATGTTCAGAAAAGCAAACATTTGTTATAGTTTAATGTACTACAGTTTAATGCAATACTAGTATGTATTCCCTAAACCAAGAGAAAACAGGGAGCTGTTGGGCAGAAATAAGAGCTGAAAACATGAAAAGTGGGTTAATATATGAACAAAACTGACAACATACATTCTTCATTAATAGTTTAAGATCAGAGTCAATAATCTGACCACTAATAAGTATCAGAAAGTTCAGTAATATTTCAAATGTCTGACAAGAGGGAAATACACTCTTCTTATTCCTTTTGTGCTGGGATAGATCTTAAAAAATAAAAATAAAAAAACAGTGTAAATCTTCATAACCATGAGGACATTTGGTTAGACTGACTTTGAAATTTTATCTTTTAGATTTAATTAATAGTGGTCCCAACCAGTCGCTGTTTTTCAGACATTGTTTCCAATGACCTAATAGCAAATTTTAAAGTAATGGCATTTTTATTTTAGAAAGTTTTCCAAATATTTGCATTGTTATTGTAGAACTATTTTGCAGCGGTAAGTTAAATTAAACATTAGAAGAACTAAACTCAGAGACAGAACACAGAACAGCTTAATTTAAGTAAAATTGTACTAAGCTATTTACCTAATGTCATGAGAGCAGCTATCAACAGCCATCCAGCCTGTGTTCGCTGTACTGAAATGCGACTGTTCTGAGAAGCAGAACACAACAAATCTTCTGCTACAGTCATGATTACCTTCAAAGTTAAAGAGAAAAACAGAGCATCAGCATCTTAGTAACTACCAAATGGTTTTTCTGTTGTATTTGCTGCAATGGTTAACCCTATTTCACTGTCCCCAGATAGAACGTCATCTTTCTCTCATGCTATGGAAAGAAACTCAGGCTTATGAAGTTGTAATGATTAACTTCAGTACTAGCTTAGGATGGCTTCAACAGTTGCAGTGGGGTACCAGCTAAGTTATTTAGCTTCTTTGTCCCTTCTTTTACCAATAGTAAAATGAGAGCTGATAATTCTCACATGAATATGTATGTTAAGGATAAAAGTGTTTTGAAAAAGTTTACTTATGCTACTATGTTGAAAAAGGATTGCATGAGACCTACGAGGTCAGAACAAGTGGCAAGAGGGGTAAAAGATCTTTTTATCCTTGTTTTAGAATAAATCCTACCATTCTCACTGACAGTTTAGAAATCAACAAATAGTATGAATAAACAAGCAAGTTAGAAGGGTATGCTAAGGCATAAATCAATCCTGTCTTCTCGACAATAGCTGCACGTGCCTACTAATGTGCTAAATGCAAGGTGACAATCTTCAATTGTTACTAAAGCACAAGCTACCTAGAATTTACATGGAAGAACATCCAGGGTGTCCATGGACAATTGTCACAGTATGGCTAAAACTTGTAAAAGTATCCTGCAAATGGTTGGCTTCATATTATGTTTCACATACATATTTCTTAAGTGTTAAAAACTACTTCTTTCTTACTGTGTTATACCTGATTGCCAAAACAAACTGCCTACAAATTAGTATTACAAATGTGTCATTATCAATAATATAATTGAAAGCCTCAGTATAGACATCTTTATATAATTTACACACTTACAAAACCATGAAAGTTTGCACATGAAGGTTTGCTTCATGAAAATTTGAAATTTGTACACTTACAAAATTTCATTAAATATTAACAGACTGTAAAATATTTTCCCCAATGCCATACTGCTATCAGTTGGTTGCAAATGAATAAATTTATTTTGATAGATTTTTTTTCACAGGTTTAAAGCATTTGATTCTAAAATTAAAAAAGCACTTAGTATATTTAAATTACTAGATAAACAAGCATCCTAGAAAGAATTTCATTTAATCATTTCTGACAATTTTTCTCTCCATGTAGAAATGTCTTACTTCCAAAGGATTTTTTGAAGTACAAGCACTAGTATGGAATGTTATGTATAAACCCATTAGTTATTGTCTTGCTTTGAATAGGTTCCTCCTGCAACTCTAACCTCTCTCTCAAAGGAAAAAGTATTAATATAAAACAGCTTCTGTCCAGGTCACTACTGTCTACATTTGATATTTCCTTTTCAAAACTGCTGTTTAACACTGGTCTCTTTCAGTTCCTCAGAAGAGGAGTTAGTCTGGAATCTGGCAGTGTTCCTAGGAGAGAATGGAAAAGGGCTTTTGTCAACTCTTCTGTTCTCCCCCCTGCTTCGCACAGAATACAGTGTTTCTCCCACACTTTTCTTTGCCCTCCTGTACCTCCTCCTGGCCCTGTTTCATCCTATGCTATTCCCATAAAAGAAATCTTTGTAAAGAATTAAATATCTCCATCAAAAAGATACCTTGGCTCTGTTTAGGTGTATAGTATTCGAATGGCACTACTCCATACAACTGGCCAAACAACAATCGCTTTGTTCTCTCCACATGGTCTTTGAGCCAATCACCAGGAAAAACGTTTAAAAGCTAAGAAGAACTGACTTTTTCTTTTTTTCTTAATAATATGAAGTGTTTCATCAGCAGTTGGTAAATTGAATGTTGAGAACTGCAGCTAACAATGTCTGTTAAGGAGTGGTATGGAATTGCTATTGCTCAGTAACGCTGAAAAGGTGGCCTGGAATCACTGTAAGGGTGATTTTTGCTAATATGCTAAAGCACTCCTTTCATTTTACAGAGGTGTAACATCAAAATCCACAATCCTTTTGTCAAGGTGCACCACTTCTGCAAATACCCGTTTCACAGCCAATGGACATTAGGGAAGAAGCGAAAAGGTAAGTTTCTACATTTTGCAGAGAGTTAGAACGTACCGCTGACACTTGTGCTGCACCATGTTTTTCCAACTGCGAGTAACTCTATGGATAAAGTGCTCATTGAGATGGAAACAGATTCTTCTCTTGGCCTTCCTTTACCTATCTGGATGTCCCTAAAACTTCAGAGCACAGTATATATCCTATCTGCGCTAGCAGAGAGAGTGGCACAAGTATCTTAGACTATGTTAATACAAGAAACTGATTTCTGTTAAATTCTATAAATCATCATGAAAGTCTATATCTGTCAGACTTGATTAAAAACTGTTGGACTCGACTAAGGATTTTCAAGATAATAACAGAACTATTGTTATTGGTGTAAGCACTGACTAAACTGGACACTGCACTTGCTGATGAGACTGGGAAATATTGCCTTGATGTAATCTGTGGTTAAATTAGCTTCCTTTCAGGAAATTTATTTCTAACATTGCAGCATGCAGTAGATTTGTATGTAAACTTTAATTTTTTATTTCTATTAAAAGAAAAATCTCTTCATTTGGTGAAGTCTGATACATTTCAGCAGTTCTCCAGTCTAGCATTTTTTCACCACTAACACCACCGTGAAACTTGTGGAAAAGAGACAAAATTGTCAACTTTCTAATTTAAGCCAAACTGGGCCAGAATTACAGAAGCTCTAATCTTGCTGGAAGGAATTTAGTTTGAAATTCTGATAAACTTAACTCTATTCAAAAAAATGTTTTCTCTAGCTAAACCTTTCTTTAAGCTATTAAATTTAAGTCCTCACAGCTCCACAGAAATTACCTCTATCCCCAAACAAGGTCGCAATACCTAACAAACTTCTCCGTTAGATATGAGTGTAAGTGGTTAATAAAGTGATTAATGACGTTTTCCAAGAAATTCAAAATCCTGACACATTTGAGAAAAACAATTATTTGAAATCCCTTTCTTGAAGAAAGAAAATATCACATCAGCATCTTGCTTTTCATGGTCATGTGATGAAGAACACATGCAAATACTGCTGCAAAAAACATCAAAGAACTGCCTAGAAGTAAAGTATTCAGACCATACCTTCCCTTTTCCATGTGGAATTCCTAAAGGACAGTGTTCTACTGCACCCAGCAAAGCAGCAACAGCAAAACTGTAACCAGTTACTGCTTCTGGGGAAGATTTCAATGCACTCAGACGTTCAATGCAACGATCCAACAGCAGGGACACGTAGCAGGGCAATGCTACTGCAATACAGCGTAAACACCAAGCTGCTGTTAGTCTAACCGAAATGCTAGGATGAAGGATGACAGAAATTACTGCTTCCAGAACTCCTGAAAAATAAAATGCATAAACACATTTAAGAAGTCAGCAAGCAGATGATTCCTAAGAAGATGTTAACCAGCAGAAACATGCGGAAAACTGGTGAACACACTAGTATCTAATTTCTGTACTTCTCTTGTAAAAGTACTATTGATTTTCATCATTAAATATTTGCCATTAAATTTAAATACTGCAATACTTAAAAA
>VXAA01007177.1:598846-624035 GCA_013399115.1 Anseranas semipalmata
AGAGAGAGATTACCCTGAATGAAAAGTAATAGTATGAAAACAAACATACAAACAAACAACAACAACAACAAGAAAAGGTCATGTAGTTGTTCACCAACACGAACAGAAAATGTCTGTATGTATTTTCAAAGAATCAGAAATCCATGCAGTGGTAACAGATATCCACATAAACCTATCCGGAAAAAAAAAATTCTCACTGCAGCTAGAAGAAAACAATAAAGGTAGATGAAGACACTCAGCTTGATCAAACTGATTCAGTTTAAATACCATCCTCAATGAAGTTAAATTTGATACTAACCTCCCCCCCCCCCCCCCCCTTTTTTTTTTTTTAAATTAGCTTACTAGTACAGGCAGGAGATGATATAAATCTTTTCAGGCAATGCCTGAAGATTTCATATGGCATGCAGTAAGTGAACTTCCCGTCTTTCTTTTTTAGTTTAGTAGAAGAAAACAGAAAAAGACAGAACTAAGGAGGTCCAGGTGAGGAGACTGCATGCCAAAAGAAATGCTGATATAGTCAATACCAGAAAAAGGATCTCAACAGATTTTAAAGAATTAACAGTCTAGCCATAAGCAATCAGAGAAGATCGCAGTGAACAAAGAAATATATTTTGTACTCTGGTACATGAAATAATTCAGGGCATGTACCTGTACTGGAATCCTGTAGTAATGGTGCTGCTGTAGTTCCTAAGCCATGGATGAGACTTCCGAGTTCCTGAAGCGCGCACACAAGCACATGCTGACTTGCCGTTACATCTGTTGTAATAATTCGTGTCTCCAAGTTACTGTCACTCATTGCAGCATCTGATAACACAACACAGAAAGAACCCCATGAAATTGCTACCGTAAATGAAACAAAGAGATCAGATAAAAGATTTTGCTATGGTAATTTGACTATATTACTAAATGAGCTTTTATCAGTACCGTTTTTATCATTGACCAAACTTTTTATATAGGTTTACTTTCACTGAGGCAAATACATTTCTATCACTCAAATATGTATAATCACATCTGTGAGGGCAGCTGGGTAGACAAAATGGAAACAACCAAATTGCTGATCTGAACGTGACTGGGAACAGCATGCTATTCTCAGCCTCCTGAAGATGACTTGAAAAGGTCATGCTTTGACAGGGAATGGATATAACCTATCAGATTTTACTATATAGTAGGAAAAAATAATGGGAAGAAAAGGAAAGAGCGCAAGTGTGAGCAAGAAAAGATGCACAAGGGAGGGGAGAGAGACAATAAAGAGGGAAAAAATAGAGAAAAAAAACAGAGAGAAAAAAATCTTTTTTTTTTGTAAGTTCATCTTTTGAGACACAAATGATTATGTCAGTTTAGACATTTAACATTTAGATACTTAACCAGGATACAACATGCAACTATACAGCATTCACTCCCCCCCAACAAAGATGATGGTGGGAGATCAGCAGTTTGTTTGGAAGCCATGTACAAGACTTTAACATGCAAGAAATCTGTTTTCTCCAGCAGAAATGCTCATTTTGTCATTTAGGAACAAACTATCAGTACTGTCATCTGTACTGAACAGGAGAGCAGAATCTGGCTAGACATACCACAATGGCCAATTTAACTTATTTTACAATACCATGCTTTATTACTCTATGTACTCATTATATTATTATATTTGTAATTGGCTAGTGATTTTGCCAGGGAAGAAATATTTGGAAAAAAAAAAAAAAAGAAAGAAAATGTTTACACTTTTGTGTTTACACACATACACAGACAGACACAAACCAATAACCAGCCCAAGTTAAAAACAAAGCACTCCACCAAAAGCCCTCTACATTATTATGGTAATAAATCAGCACTATATATTCTGTTTCTGCAGTCTCTGGATTAGGAAGTTGGACAATCACTTAAAAAAGAAAAAACAGAGGCCCAAATGGATAATCTTGTTAGACCCATACCCACAACTTTCTTCAGTTTCCAGATGGCCTGACAAATCTCTTTGGCAGCTGCAATTTGAGCTTTTTCCCCAAGAAGGCCTCCTACTGTAGCTCGAAGGATAAACGAAACACAGCGGCGACAGCCGATAGCATCCATCTGACTCTGAATAGCCTTAGGGTGAGACTGAGAAACGAGATCTAGAATATGGGAAAGGAAGGCAGAGAAGTTCCTTTCAAGCCATTGTCCTCCTAATGTAGAGGCAAATACCACATATGCCTGGAAAAGATTTGAAAAGAAGCCGTATTTTAGAGCATAATCATCCGGAAAACTACTACCAGCTATCCCACATATATAATTATTTTTATCTCTGCACATTGCCAGAAGTATAATGTCACTGAGCTGAGATTATTTATACATTTATATGCCCATAAATCATGCAGGTTCTCACCTGCAGGTAGCTGCAATTTTTTTTTGATCTATTTATATCATTTAAATTACTCTCAAAACTGTTCTAGCAATACTGCAGCCTAGTTTGACTGTAAGTTAATTCAAGATGCTTGCCCATTTTATTTCATTCCAGAGTGTGAGAAATGGCAGTTTACCCTGCACAGGCACTTGTTATGTAAAACATTGTGTTTGGTCTCACTGAACAACAGCTTCCAGCTATTTAACATTCTGCACATGGAACACAAATTTAATGTATGAATGCATTTTAAGAACTACTATGTTACAATACTATAACCCATAACCCTTAGGGAATTTTGTTATTATAGGCTTTGAATTAGGGAATATTTGCAGCCCCCAAGCACTGCTCTTCATCTCAATGAATTTTAATTGTTTGCCTTGCAATGAAGGTACCATAAAAAGACTATGGATCTCACAACAATGAAAAAGAATGCAGAGTCACTTCACAAATCTAGTCACCACAAGACCATTTGTTTTGCCACATAATACACTCCCTTACAATCCCCTGCCATGTGCATGCGTTGGAATTTTTTAACGAATTGATGTGCTACCACCAAGAAAAGTGAATACCATAAAATGAGAATATGCAAATGAACATACAAAAGTCCTCATAAGAAAGTCCACAAATACTATGCATATCAATGAACTTCTGTGTTTACCTCATACATACTTTGTCTCATGCCTAACATTAACAACTAAATTATTCACACAAAAGAAATTGAAGTACTGTAGATGAAAAAACTGTACTAGAAGATCCTGTTAGCATCTAACAGCTCTTGACAAATACTACTTAGGCTTAATAATGTGCCAGTACATTACCCCCGTTTTACAGATTTGAAAATTGAGGAATTTAACAGGATAGAGTTGTGAAGAGTCATACTGCCATTGCTACATCTTGAACTACATCTTGAACCTGGCTGTACCTTGAACAAATATAAAATCTTCTTCCATATGTAAGAAGTCATCTTCAGTATTTTTCTTTTTTTTTTTCTTTTTTTTTAATTTATAACAAGCTGTAATTCACATAATAATTAATACATTTTATAAATGCAAGCATTTTCTACTTACAGGCACTGGTATACATACAATTTCTCAGGTTTTTCTTATAGAAACATCACACTGATTTAACTGTGATGGTACAGTTAGAGTGTACCATCTAGCACCTGTACTATTGTATTAAGAGAAATGCATGAAAAAAGGAGAGAATCTCAAAAAAAACAAAAAAAAACCCCTCACTCCAAGTAGTCAAAACACTGAAATGAAATACCTGTTCCTGGAAAACCAATAAACCACTGCGTATATAGAATACCCTAGGAGTCTGGCATGCGTTTTCTAGGCAAATAGCTGTCACTGTATTTTTTTTTTTTTCCCCAGCTTTTCTGTCATTCTGCCAGAAGTTAATGTTCCCACCCAGGATGAGCTGAACACAGAAGACAATTTGCGAGCACCTTCTAGCTGCTTCAGTGCAAAGTCTGGCAGCTTCTATCAGTAATGCAAGCTAATTTACAGATTATTTTTGCACTGCAGAAGTAGAAATGCACTTAAAAATCCCCTTACTGGCAAAGGGGACATATCAAATAGCTGTGTGGACTGTAACATTAAAATAATCACTACTGTTTGATACGTAAATGTTCATCATGACCTTTAGTCTTGATTCGCAGATTAACATTTGAATATCTAGGTCTTTGCATGTATATGCAGTTTAAGATAATATTTACTGCAAGAGGCCAAGCAAATTTTATCTCTATATATATAGCTTTTACCAGCATGCACTGGTAAAAACTGGTAAAAACTTCAGCTTTTCTCAGTCAATAAGATTCTATCCTTTAACTGAGCACCCTGGAACAACAAAACCAGTCAGCAGATTTTTGTCACTACATTCTGTTTCCCTTATTTTTCAAGCACTTATTATTCAAAGCAAACCCATTCTTTCAGAACGGAACTCAGAATGTTCCTATATAGAAGGAAATCATTCCAACTTTAAATAATTCTTATAAATTCCCCCTCTAAATTTTAGATATAAGGTATTAAATTTTAAATTAAATTTTAAATTAAAAAAATATTTTGAGGAAAGTACTTATTTATACGACTTACTTGAAATTTTTATCACTTGAAGATTTCACTAGTAATACATACTTTATTTTGAAAATTTCAAACTATTAGATAAATAATAAGCAACATCAGAAATTTTTTTTTCTTTCTGGCATAACTGAAGATGTAAATCCTTATTTTAAATTATATATATTTTGTCACAAATACAAACAAGGATGAAATAAGAAATATATGAAAGTAAAACAGTTGTTATAGGAATATTTGGCAATCTCAGAAAATTATAAATAATGTAATACAAACCTGTGTGACTCCAACTCTAACATCTCTGCTGACTGAGCTGGTCCCTTTCAGCATATCACCACTGGCTCGTAGAAATCCACAACTTCCACGCAGAAATCCAGTTCCTAAAAGCTCCATCACTTCTTCCAAAGAGATTCTGCGGAAGTTATGTTTGGTGGATGCTACAAAGAGACATAAATGTTTAGAGAAACAGTTCTGTAAAACTTAGTTATATTTCAGAAGGAAAGCTTCAACTCAAATCATTTTAGAAAAAAAACATTTACACAACCAAATCCAAATACCACTGAAACGTTATATTTACCTTCCCTTAGTATTTACCATCAGATCTAAGCCCCCTCTGTCTGTATGGACTATTCCTCCCACCTTAAGCTTCACAAAAGCCCCAACTAACTCATCCACCCTACTGCTGAAGTCAACTTTCTATCCCAGACCTCACACAGAGCAAATTATCTTTCTGCTATGCTTAGCCAGATATGGACATAGCAACTGGTTCTTTTAGAAACAAAAACCTTCCCACCTTAGTATTAAATTAGCTCCCCAAAATAATGAGATTAATAGAGTATGTTTACAATCTTCTAGAAGAAATATTTCTCTCTAGTTCCTATTTTGTTGTTTTATTTCCTGATGGAAAGTTCATCTAAAATATATGCTGGAACTTGTGCATGCAAACTTCACGTGATTACTGCACAGTATGCAAACTAAGTGACCTAAAATTTTCACTACGTTTTTCATTCTTTTCCAAGTATTTTGATGAGAAAAGGAATGAGAGGACTTCAGATAATAACATCCAAAAAACAACAAAAAGTCCCCAGCACCAACAGGTTATCAGATACAAAGCAGAAATTTTGTAACTAAGCACTCCTCATGTCTTGCTCCCTCCACTTCTCCCCCAGCCCCTTCTAGCCCCACCCCAGCTTCTGGCTCACTTAACTCTAATTTGTTTTTAACCTAGTACTTCCATACTAAAAATAACCAACAAAGCAGTTGGATGAGCTTCTTGTGTTACTGTATTACTGAAGTGCTGAGTTAAGGTTATGTAACTACATTGCTTACAAAGAGTAATGAAAGAGTTTAAAGAGGTCAGAGTATTTTTTTTTCTATTTCTAGTGGGAAAAGACTAATAAAAGTGCTAATTGCTTTCTGCAACACAATAATTCTCTCCAAAATCTCCAAACAGGTTTTTAGAAAAATACCTTAGAAATCAAGACTTTAGAGTCTCCAATGCAAGTACACAACCTCAAGAAACCTCAAGCTGGGCTTAAAGACATGATTTTGTCATTTGCTGCTTAGTGCATTGAAGGTCTTTGATGACTTTAAAAGCAGAATCACACTCACACTCTGCATCATGTTATATTACAATTAGATTACAGTTAGGTATTTAGCTTTGGGCTCCTAAGATTGGACTAAGAACTCCCAGTTTGAATGACACCAAAGATTTCAGATGGTAACTTTGTGCCAGGATACTTCAGTCTGTCAGCAAAAACTGTTACATGCTCTGTTAACAGAACTGCATGCTCATTCCTGCTTCAGGTCATATTTGTAGTGCTATACAATCCAGATTTGGTATTGACAACTTTGGAAAAACAGCTTTAAAACATATCCTTCAACTGCCTTTGACAGGCAGATACTCCCTCACATCTTAGTGGTTTTTACATTGCTAAAATTAATCTTGCCTTTAAATTCCTGGGGCTATTGAGTTCTCTACATCCTATAATAATCTTGTAACAGAGGAAACTAGTTTTACCAAATATTTTTCCTTGTTTATTACTTTATAAACTGCCAGTGAGCATACATAAGGGGTAACACAACTAAAAGCACAGCATTACATGAGAAAAATGTTACAAAAAAGACCAAACCACAGATATGAACAGCCAGATGAAGTTTACATTGTGATTTTACTTCAGGTTTCAGAACTTCAGCGTTTCTGATCATCAGACAGATTTTTTTTTTTTTTAAACAGACGAGGAATCAGCAAACAAAGTACATACTTCACCTGTTGTCTGCTTAGACGTTAAAGCTCTAGCCAATACTGTGCCTAAAAGTTTCGAAACTGCTAACCGTACATCATAATTGGAACCTTCAAAGGATTTAAAACACAAGGTCACAACACTATCCAGGTCTGTACTCCACATAAATACTGCTTCATTCTGAAGTTCAAGAAGACACTAGACAAAAAAGGGAAGTAAAAATGCTTAAGGTCAATGTTTTGATGCGGAAAAGCACTCAGTACAGATTTTAGCTTGCAACATAAGACAACAGAGTTCTCCCTAACAAAATAAGCATGTTGCATCATATTAAAAATGACTTGATTTTTTGCTGCCAAGGCAATGTCAAAGAAATATAGGCAAGCAAGCAAAGTATTTACTGCTATGTTCATCGTCCATTAAAATAGAACTTTATTTAGGGAGTGTACTAAATAGAAAGCTATTAATGCACTTTACCTTTGCAGCAGCACAGCGGACTGCCATAGATCGATCTGTCAAACATGATCGGGCAGCTTTGTAAATATCTCTATGACAGGGGATAGCAGCAGGTCCTAAACCCTTTAATATATTTTGTAAACTAAGCATGATTTCGTAACGACCTTGAGACTGAAAAATGAAAAAGAAGAAACGTTAGAGTTCTGTAATTCTACGCTTCTTGAAAATAAAAAATGCTCACTACTGAAACAAGTAAACAATGGTCTGAGTCTTTTTTTTTTTTTTTACCATTACAGATCTGTTTATGCTGAAGTGAGTTAAAGAGACAACAACTTGTTCTATAACACTATAACCAAGTGAAGATAAAAATTCTACATTCTATGGAAAAGTACTCACGGGCAGTCTAATATTCAAAATATGAAGTACAAGCTGAAGCAAAAACATTCTCATTAGTAAAGGCAATTAAATTTTCTAGATTATCAAGTTCTTTATTAAAGCAGCATGAGAATAACTACAATCTATCCTTTTCTGGTCATAATCCATTAGTAACTCTTTGGAATTTAGACATTGATTTTTATCCTATGACTTTCCACAATTTTTTCAAATTTCATACATTGGTGTCATGCAATTTCTCCTATTCATTGGTCCATCTACCAACAGTAAACATCCTATTACTTTTCCAATCATTTTTTAAACATGCTGTTCCAATACCTCTGCATTCTTCATTGCTTTAAGCACATTCCCAACGGTGTCAGTAAAACTGTTTCCCAAAATTCTTCCCAATTTTTTGTATAAATAGCCCAAGCATACCACCGCAGCACTAAAACAAAAGCAAATCCAAAAACGCGTGAAAATGGATGCAACAACAGGTGAAAGGGATTAAGAAGACTAATGTAATCAATGGGCAAATAACAAAATAACTAAATAGAATGTTCCAAAAGTGTAAGTGGATTATCAAAAGGAAAAAAAAAAAAAAAGTGGTCTGCATGGGGCAT
Source organism: Anseranas semipalmata (assembly GCA_013399115.1). NCBI lineage: Eukaryota > Metazoa > Chordata > Aves > Anseriformes > Anseranatidae > Anseranas > Anseranas semipalmata. The sequence goes on from VXAA01007177.1 coordinate 606,987, forward strand.
ACACTCACACTCCAGGAGAACTGAGGATACAGGGGCTGGGAAAATAACTTGAATAATAGACAAATTCAGGTAATACAAACCTCCAACAAATTTTACAATTGAAATATATTTTTCATATCCGCCTTTAAGCCTTATAAATTAATTTTTAAATAAGAATGCTCTGCATCATGCAGTCTATGGCACTGTGCTACAGCAGAAGCTGCTAGAAGTAGACAAGGATGGGTTTATTTACAATGTGATGGTCAGGAGTAGACTACAAATGGTCTAATACTTAGAATTCTGGCATTTATGTATAATAATACATAATGAGGAAATGCCCTGGAGGAAATAAAAGTCTAAACCCATGTTCTTTTCGCTATACAAAGATTCTGAATTTAGTCTCCAGGTGAAATACCTGACAACTGGAGTTTATGTGCTCTGTGTGCTCATAGGTGTTTCCTTTAGCAAAAGCAAAAATTGCTAAATATTGAGAAAAAAAAGGAGATAAGAGTCGCTTAATTAAAGAATGTTTTCCTTTAAATGATTAAGGCAAACACTTTGGTTTTGTATTGAGGTATCCGTAGCTAAACAAATTTATTTGATGAATACAAGGAAAAAATAAATGGTATCTTTAATCAGCTTTCTGCTCTTTGATCAGACCTACTTAATAAGCAGTGACACTGCCCAGCACCACCTTCAAGAAAACTGTATTTTACTTATACCCCGGTTGAATTCAAGTGTTACATAAGGAGTTTTAAAACCCCATACTGAACACATTCTTAATTAGAAAAATGCATTGAATATTAACTGTAACTCCCTAAAATGACAAAACACTGTAAGAAAAATAAAACTGATAATCTTTATCAAACAAAATTCTAGTCTCATTAAAGCGACATTTTTCATTATTGTTTTTATCCATCTTAGTACACACCAAATGATTTGGTTTTAATTTTGTTCGTGGTGTGGTTGGGTATAAAATTACAATTGCAACATCTTATTACTACATTGATCATTTGATGATCACAGATACCCTCTCTAACTAGTTTTAAGACTAAATAATATACATTTCAAACTGTAATCCAGGGAAGGAATATTTAATAAACCCATAAAAAGAAATATCCCCAGGACTACCTTATTACATCATGGAATGACCTGCAAACACTCTCATGTAGTTGGTAGTACCACCATTTTCTCAAGTATAATATGAAAGGGTCCATCAGTGTTGAACAGTAACTTTTAGCAACAAATTGGCAATATTTGTTGACAAGTATCATCTAGTTACCTAAAGATGAGAATCTAGCTATTTCTGTACATCAGTGTTTAACTTTCTATAAAAGCTGGAAGCACAGCATTTAGGAAGGTCTTCTGACCTCATTCTAGGACTGTATCATAACTCTAGTTGTCTCCATTTTTTTCCACAAATTTTTTTCTTCACTAAGCCTAAGCCATATTAATCACTGAATCATTTATCTGCCAAATTGCAAACCAGATAGCCAGAAGTTTCCAAGGAAGCCTTTTTTTCAGGGAAAGGAAGTTTCCAAGGAAGCCCTAAGTTTTGCAGGGAAAATAGTCTCTGCCTGTGATTCTTCTTTCCTGGCAGCACACTTCCCTCTGTTTGTAAATGAATTTAAATATGAGATACACTTAAGTTGTTCTCTCTCAAATTTTGCCTTAACAATTGTACTTGGAGACATACCAACAAAAGAAAATGCAAAACTAAGATACTTAAAAGTAGTAAAATAGCAATGAGAACAACTATGAAAATTTGCTGACCAGCCAAATGCTTTTAAAATGCTTATGGTTTAAAAATAACCCTAGTGGATATTTTAAAAACTTTGTAATTTAAAGTAAAATAGTAGGCTGTAGTCACACTACATGACCTATTTGTCTGATTTGATACAGAATTCACATCACACTCTACTTTAGTAGATGAGCACCACATTCTTTTAAAAATGCTTGCCTAAAAAATTTCCATCTTCCACCCATATTAAAGAAGAAAAATGGCAAATTACAAGATAAAAGAACAATTCACTGGAAATTGTATTTAAAGGAATCCCCAGGTGAACCAACATATGCTAACAAAGATCACTACCAGACAATGCGGGCATGTATGCTAAATGACAAGGACAGATGGCAAGCAAAGACAAGACTTTAATCAAGGTTAAAAAAAAAAAAAAGCAAAATAAAAAGGAACAGTCTTTCCTCACTGAACACCAACAAGTCCATTTACTTGCAGCACAAAATGAAAGCTTTTATTCAATAAAAAGCTCTGCGGTTCCAATTATTTTTCTGTAGCCTATTGTCTCGCTATCGGTACTATCAGTATAATAATATCAGTATACTATAAGAAATCCCTTTTCACACCCTTTTTGAAATAAGCCATGTTTTACTGCTGCCTTTTTCTCCACATTCACTCTCCTCACCAGTATTCTCATGCCCATCAGGATTCTGAACGTTGCCTCTTCTCTCTTCCTCCCCCCGCTACTTTTCTGCCTTCTGACACTGGTTCTCCATCATTTCTGTCTTTGTCATTTCTGCCTTGCTGCCAATGGACTCCATCATCGGTAAGCCAACATCATTCCACTTCCTCCAATGCGGCATCTTGCATCCCAAGCAAGTAAGACTCGCAGAGTTCTGTGCCATACTACAACTCACCTATAATGTTAATGCATCTCACTGTCGAGGAACAGTCCGATTGCAGTAATTCAGTTTGCAGGACTAAGACCCTCTACACTGAACTTATTCTTAAGACTGTACAAGAGGTCAAGAGGAACAAAAGGGAAACAAAAAAATAACATGGTATTGGAAAATACAACTGACTCCTTGTAAAAAAAAAAAAAAAAAATCTATTTTCAGGAAACTTCTCTTGGACTGTCAGAAACACGATTAGTGTCTGAAGCAGAGGATGACCAGTTCTGCTCTGCTTTGTACGTTGTATCATTAATGCACAATGTTTTACTATCTCTACCTTTAATTTTCTTGACTACAATGAAAGATATACAACATTTCACACATTAAGGTTATTCATAATATTTCTGTACCTTAAGGTTTGGTTTCACATCCTGCAATAGCAGTTCGTGTTCCTCTGTTCTGTTGGCTTGACTTTAGACATCTATTTACAGACATTTCAGATGTTTCTAACTAACTACATCCAATTTAACTGTTTGATTAAGAAGTTTGCTCAATAACTGTATTTTGTACCTGGAATTGTATTCATCTGTTTTATTGCTCTCCTCAGCAGTATTTTTGCCTTCTTCTTGTTTTCTAAACACCTGCCCACTCATACTCTGTTATCCATTGCTGCTATTCTCTCTGGCCTGATTTTCAATTGTCTGGATGGAGATCACCAACTGTCTTCTATCCTTTTGGTTCCTGCTGCACATACACAATATTTAATACTACCATATTCTTTTTTTCATTATCTATCCTGTGGCAGTGAACTCAGATTTATCATGTCAATTAAATTCTTTTTCTTTTAAGAATGTTAAAATAAGTTATGTATTAAAAGTTTTTTCAATCTCTTTTGTAACAAGCAGTGTCTGTCTGACTTGCTGTAAAACACAGTATCTTCCATATAGCAATATGTACTGCAAGCTGTCTTTGTCTCCTCACTCAACAAAAGCAAGAAGCATAAACCATACTTAATTTACCTTATTACCTTAAAACGTACTGTGGTCATTTATAGTTTTCAATGATAGCATAAGCATACAGATTTAGCATGCCTACGTTCCTAAATAAATTAATTCAGCTTAGCTTTCAAATCACTCAAGACATTTCTTTCCAGTAGATCCAGTAAATACGAAACATCTTGGTAAGTCAAATTTTGTTCTAATGTATGCAGTCTGTGCTGACTCCTATCAGCTACCAAATTACCACTGTGTTAAATGCTTCAAAAGTAATGTGATTTTAACGTGTTTTGATGTGATTGATTTTACACTGTATTTATGTGAATAGTCACAAGAAACTTCTAAATAAGGATGAAAAATATATTTTAAGCTTATTAAACTCTCACAGGCAATTTATATTGTAAAGTACTGACCTGACTTTATTCACAACATGCAGCTGAACTTATCCAAAACTTTCCAGTGAAGATATATAAAGGGATACATAAAATGCTACACAAATACTTAACCGTTCATAATTTTGCCCTGAAGACAGTGTATATTAAATAACTAAGATAAAATTATTACAATGCCTAAAGGGAAGGAAGCAATTTGAATTTGCTTTCAGGTTTCAGATGAACTCAGATCCTCTTTGTAGTACTTAGTCTGAAAAGTTCAGGGAGCTTTAGAGAAAAAAATAATTACTTTTTAGATCTGGGCACACCCACAATGATGATTCTAATCAGGGAGCCTCCCAGATTCTGTGTGTCATATGGCACAATGCTCGTAGTGGACAACTGACAGAAATGAGGGAGCATACCCTCCCCTACACCATGTAAATCTGTCTCCATGGTCACCGCATTTGACGTTTGTGGTTAAAAGAAAAATACTTACAGTTTTGTAGGCAGATAACTTGGTGAATCATCTTTACTCCGAATGAGTTCATTGCATTTTTCAATTGTTTGGTAAACAGAAAAAGTGTCTCCAGTGCTATAAAGAACAGCTAAATTCTTGGCAACAAGCCGTCTGGTAGGAGGTCCTGGTGAATTGTTTAATAAAGAAGTCAATTGTTCAACCAGTTTCTTCTGGTTTTCCCTAATATCAGCCTGGAAATAAAATCAGTAACCAGTTAAATTTCAGTTAAATTTAAAGGTTAACAGATTAATTAATGCTAATTCTCTTCACTTTTCCATTATTACCATTCTGATACTCTGACATTCTTAATTAAAAAATGAACATTTTATTGCACCTTTCTACCTAAAGAAAGGCCATCTTAAAAATGTGAGTAGTTTTCAGAACACAATTTTCTAGTAGCATTTCAAGAGTATTTTCCGTATGGCATTGGAATTGTTGTTAAATCTTGTTAAAACAAAATTGCCATTTCTTGCTTCTTTTATGTCTTCTTTAAAAGGAAACAACACAAGGTAAATATTCATAGTGATTAAAGCAATAGAGAACTTTAGCAGAGTTTCAAGAAGTTGAGCATTGGAAAGGAAAGGACTTCCCTTAAAATAATCAGGTACTTTACTCTTATCTCAATTTTTTTTTAAAATTCTCGTTAAAAAAGTAAATAAAAGAGCCTGGCAATGTATTTTATTTAGATATTTTAACACAAATAACATAGCTCTTAAATAACATTATCTAGATTGTTTTAAATATCTACATACCCTAATGAATATACACAAAACAATGAAACAAACAATTGGAGAGTTGGCTGGACACAGATCTCCTACAATTTGATTAGGAAAATAAAAACAAGGGGAAAGATGTTACATCCTTGCTTGCTAGAGAGGTATCAAATAATTGTGCCATCATAGGTGGAAGTGTGACTGTTGCTATTCATCACAGGGTTGCAAAATCTTGCAGTAATAACCCAAATTTAAAATGAAAAAAAAAGAAAAGACAAGAATGCTTATTTCTCAATTTCCTTTTATCGCACAAGCCTCTCTGACTTGAAAGCTTATGACAAAAAAAACTCAGAACATTTAGAAAGTTACTGCTATCACTGAATGTACTTGATGTGTATGTAAAAGACATGAAGCAAAGGAAATGGAATACTGCTCTTTGTTTTTAAAGAAAATAACAAACAAGAGAGAGAAAAATAGCTCTGTAACACACTTCTTCTCAAGTCTCATTATACTTACTCTACTAGTCACTGGTAAAAGTTTTTCCAAAAACTGTAACCATTCAAAAATGAACTCCGCTTTTTGATATTCACCAAGCTGGGTATACTTTTCTTCATTGAGTAGTAAACTGTGAGCTAACTCCATTCCTTCAAATTTTCCTCAAATCAAATTCTCCTCAAACACCACAAAATTAAGAAACTACCAGAACTGTGTTAATCAGTCAGGTTTTCTTCCCCATTAATATCTGATGACGGAGTCAGAAGTTTGAACACCTAAACAGAAAAAGAAAAAGGTTTCTAGAGAATCAGCAATCATGCTTAAAATTAATTTTTGAAAGGAAAACTTAAAATTTCAAGACATTACAGTGGTTTTGTTTAGGTGGCTTTAATAATATTTAACGTTTTGGTAAATTAGGTAAAAATAGTATCGATTCAATATGCCAATTAAATATAGTTCAGAATACATCAGAGCAGTTCTTACTGAACTACTATTTTTAATTCACCTTGTTTTGCATAAAGTAAGGTTTTCTAGTATCTGATCAAGCATATACCTGAAAGCAATGATCAGCTGGCCCCAAACACAATGGATTTTATGACCTCAAATTAAGTGCAGCAATGGAAGTAACCTACACCTAAGAACCCATGTTAATTATATCCACAAATACAAACGTTAGCATCTTATTCAATCACTTCATCTATTTGCAATGCTAAGCAAGGTATAAAGAAAAAACAAACCGCTAATGCTGTCTTTTTTTTCTTTTTTTAAGAAAGTGAAAAAAGGATGTCTCAAGAACAAATTCAATTGAAGCTGTTAGATTTTACTTATCTCAGACTACTTTAGTAATTCCCACATCATGGGTAGTCATAGCTAGCAGCAAATCAAGATGAAAGATACTTCTAATGATACCCCCCCCCNGACATGTAGCTTCCAACTACAAATTATAATATTCTGTAGACTTTGTAAACAAAAATAGTCAAGGAGATTCTGGTAAAATGTCAACCATATTGTAAACTCCCAAACAAATTATCCTTTCCAGAGGTCATTGAGACTGCTGAACACACAATTTTTCCTATGCATTAACAACATTATAGTGTAAAATGATCTATCAAACAGTCAGTGGGCAATACAAAGCATTGCTAAATAATTCAGTGCTCAGGTTTACATCAGATACACAGCAAAAGGTTACCTTTACTACCTTCTACACGTTTTTATATAAAATTTGCTCACAAAGAAAATTAATCACATCTTTTTAACTGTAATGAACTCCCATTTTAAATTTACCCGAAATGCCAGGCAGCACACTGTAAAATGACAAGTACAAACAAATGTACGTAGCTAATTATTATACCTACATATATTTAAACTGCCTAGGTACATAGATGTTCACAATTTACCAGTTATCACACTCCTAGAACACTCACTCGAAGTTAAGTCTATCTTCACATTTTTTTCAACATACAAAATCTGTAGGATTACATATTTCATTTCATTCATTACATATTTCATTTAATTCATGGAGCAGAGTTTCATGACTGCTCAGCACAGAAATTACAAGTACAGGTCACACAGCATTGTCTTTTCTCACCCAGTGCCTAGTATCTCTAAATCACCTACTGCCCCAGTAACTGTTTCAACGTACATTCAGAGATGAGGATTACAATTTATAGCTTTTTTCCCCCAGCTGAAAAGATCATAGACCATTGTCAGACATTGGCCGTTAACTTACCTAGCAAGTAATTCCTTCTCATTTTAAAAACTCTCTCTCTGCTCTAGGTTCTTGGATAAAGGATGTCAAGAACTCTATTTCCTAGAAAAAGAGTTAACACAAAGATCAACTTTAAAAAACAAATGAGATTTGATTGTCTGTTCTACAGAAAACAAGAATTCCAAAGTCTTGCATATGGCAAATTTTATTTGTTAATGGCTCACCAAAACACACTCAACTGGAGCTCCATAAATATTATTAGCTCTTTATATTTTATAGCTGAAATTGGCAGACCTACTATATTCACCATACAATTTGATTTATTTCACTACTGAAACCATCTATCTTATTTCTGTTTTGGTACCTTAGATTAATTTGAAAACATAAAGAAAAGTTCAGACAGCATAATACCACAATTATTTTCTACGAAGATAATTCCAATGCCTTCATAAGGCCTACATGACCCTAATACATCTAAAAAACACACAGACGTAAAATATTATATTTATCTGGAATTATATTAATCATGACAGCATTCATATCTAAGTCAACTATCAGCGGAGATGGCAAAAGTGGCTCAACTGTTCTGAAAAAACCATGCACAATACTATGGATACAACAAGACACGAGGATCCTCCTAACTTCCAGAAATAACCTTAGTATTGGAATCAGTGGACAAAAAGATTTCCTTTTAAACCTCACCTAACTTGAACTTAGTCTGGCAGGACATGAAATACGGGTTGCATGCTATTTTAAAAGTAACCACTTTTCAATCAGCCTTTAAAGTTGAAAACAACCTAAAGTTACACGTGGACTTCAAAGTAATTTAAACTTCTTTCCTAAAACTCTTTATTCGCAGTATTTATAAGGCCCAAAGATTTCCCATTCGTTATTCCCACCTTCAGCGGTAGTTAGGAAACAGCTGGTGCTGCGTTTTGTTCTCTAGGGCCAAAGCACAAACTCCCATGATCACTAACATTTTCCGCGTTTCTTTCTTTCTCTATACAACGGTTTAGCTTCATTAGATAGCGCGCAGTGAAGCTAGCAGTTAAGCAAGAACATACAGGAGAGTAGCTGCAGGTACGCAGCCTTGTTCATAGCTGTCCCAGCCGCCACCCGGCGCGTCCCAGCCACAGCCCGCTGGGCTGCGCCATCAAGAGGCCAGCCAGCAGCCCGAAGCACTGGCGGCTTGCTGCGCACCTCTGCCTTGCTGCCTCCAGGTCGGGGCTCCCCAGCACATGGGCTGGGGTGCAGAGCCGGGGCACCCGCACACGAGGGTTCGTGAGCTGGTTCTTTACTGAGCCCTGTGACAGGGCGGAATACAAGAAACGAGTATCACAAGTTGAAACAGGGAAGGTTCCAACTGGGTAGAAGAAAAAAGGTTTTCAGGATTTTAAGGGTTATCAGCCACTGGGACTGGTGTTGAGAGGGTACAGAGCCTTTGCCCTTGGGGGTTTTCTAAGACTGCCCTAAACAACCCAGCCTGAATTCAGTTAACCTTTCTTTGAGCAAAAGGTTCACCAAAAGACCTCCTAAGGTACCTTCCAACTTGGATGAGCGTACATTCTGCCACCTATCCTGCTCACAACTCACACTATCAACATATAGGAACTATCCTGTTAATATCAGTCAAAGATAAAAGTTTGTATTGTGAAGCTATTCTGTTTTTTTTTTTTTTGTTAGGATTTGCATAAGCTAAATTAAAAAAGAAAAATGTTGTAGTGTAGTTGCCAATCTTTGTAATGAATGCCTGCTACCATAGCTAGAAATGCTAGCATTTCTCAAAGCAAAGACTGCATCATGCTTCTGAATTACAAAGGCTGATTGTTCATTATACAAGATTTAGTTTTGCAGAAACTGAGAACTGCCAGTGCAGCAAACAATCACAGACCTCATCTTTCCAGTTCTGGCTAGCAAGCAAGCTTTGGTTCCACAAAGCTATGCACAAAACAGTCTATTCCCCAATCCCTTCAAAAAAACATGTCCCGAACACCTACCGAAACACCCTTTAAAGAGTAGTAAGCCTGCACAGCAGCTTTAAAAGTAATTAAAAAAAAAAAAGGGACACAGACATACAATGTTCTGAGAACAAAGGTGAGAACGTAGGGAATCAAATTTTTACTACAGCATACTGGTTCTGCAGTCGCACCGCAGAGCAATGCAGAAGGCATGGTGCTTACCAGACTATGCAAAACAGAAAATAAGCACAGAATGTGGAGAAGAGCTGGGAGTAATTAATATTAAATATAACCTTGTTGTGCGCACAAGATGTTACTAGGCAATTTCTAAGCGCAGAAGGAAACATCAAACTGGAACGTATACACCTGACATGGGTGCAACTCTGCTCTAATTAGAGGCATGGCGTAGCCATGTGGTAGGCCAGGCCAACACCATGAACAACCAAATGTTACACCAGCCGGGGCTGGAGTTACTTTCTTGAACATCCTAACACGCTAGTGAATTGAAGCAAGTACAATCTAAGAATGTAAAGATGCATCCCTATTTACACAAAACCCCTGCTTTAAAATGTTGAGTTATTTGACAGTCCCTTGACATTCTTCTTTCCCCCTGGTGTTATGATTTTGATCTTTCTCAATCTGAAACAGAAATCTGGAAAAATAAATGTGAAATTTCATTGAATGAAAAACCATGCCATCAACAAAAAGACATAAATGGCTGATAAAAAAAAAAAAAGATGGTACTGTAAGATCTCAGTTTCCTAGCTAGTATGATATGCAATTCTTTTTTTTTATTTAGATTTAAAAGAAAAAGTAATATAAGATTTACTTTCCCATCAGTGCTCCAAGAGCAGATCGAACAAAAATCCCTATTTTTCCCCCCATGAGCTAGGTTCATTTTATTTTACACGTAAACTGTGCTACAAAACTGTCACAGAGATTTACTGGATAAAGCAGAAGTTGCTCCTACTCATTACTGACAAAATTTTTTTCATTTGCTGACTGGCAATTTGGCAAGCAGAATTTTTTTTAGGACTGATAGAAAAGAGCTCAGAAGAGCTTAGAAAATGCACTATATGGAATGTTGTCCTGTAAAGTGGAAGGAATATAGGATGAATCAAACATTAAAAGGCAAAGCAACTGAGTTTCGAAATTTCCCGATAAATGACATCAAAAAGGGACTTGTAGTCTTTAAAAAAAGAAAAAAAAAGGATGACTGAACCACTGTAGGACCCATCTGAATAGCTTCCTTTAGCAACTGCCTTTAAAATATGAGAACCAACAGATCACCCATTACAAAGTTATAACAGCAAAAAAACCCTAGCTGAAATTCAAAACAGATATATTATGTGTATCAAGCTTCTTCTGAGATAGCTAATCTCATGTTTTAAAGGCTGAGGGAAGTAGTCCAGGGACAACTAACTGTATTTGTTTCACATGCAAGTCTAAGACAGGAATGAATAAACTGCAAATGAAAAATTATGAACAGTAGGGACAACTTAATGAACTTCACTTTTCCCCTTCCTTCCAGCCCATAGTATACTTTGTTTCTGTTTAAAAAAAAAAAAAAAGAAACAACAACAACAAAACAAAAACAAAAAGATTGTCTGCAATAAAGCAGACTCCTAGCCAATTTCTCACTAAAAAAAAAGAAGCCGTTAATTATGACTCATCATTTCAAGGAAGATCAGCAACAGCAATGGAAACTACCACACAGCATGAGCAGGTATTTACAAATTTTTCTTAAGATTTCTCACATTTGATGTAACATTGTTAAAGATGTGCTGCTCTAACAGAAATCTGCCTAACCTGAGCTATCTGCGCGCAATACTTGCATAAGGATCTAGCATACAATACCACGTAGAGAAGAAAAGAGCTGTGTAATTTACCCTAATAATAATTATTTATATTTTTCTATTTTCACAGGTATTATAATAATTCTGCATTAAATCTGATATTAAACAAAGATCATAAATCTGTGGATTCACTTTTGTCAAAGTCTAGCAGGGAAGTAAGAAGGACATGATTCTTCTAAGAAGTGATCACTGTTACTTATTATCAGTAATGAGTAATAGTAAAAAAATGAGTAACAGTAATGAGTAATAGTAAAAAATAACCATTAATAATTACCAGTATTTTCCTAACAGCTGCCACTGGGCTGACTATACAATCAATGTCACATTCACCACACTGCCAGAAAAACAGAGCTGAAGCACATTCACTGGCTCCAGGTTGTCCTTCAATGCGATGCAAGGGGTATTTTAACTGACTTCATGTTTTTTTTTCTCCTTAGAATGCAAGCTTTATCATCATCTACCTAACAAGCAAACCATTATTTAAGATAAAGTCTTCCAGCCTGACACATTTCGTTATAGTCATTAACAGTTCAGATCAATTTTACTCCTGCAGCACTGTTTTAAAAGTTTAATGGGATGATCGTTACCCGCGCATCTGAGCTAACAGTATGACAAGACGATCGATGCCTAAGCTTATTTTAAGCACTTGCACATAGCTGTTTAGACTGTCTTCAAAACATAAACAGAATTTCTACCCAACTCCCTCAGGCTTACTTCTGACAAGAGAAACTTAGGAGGATGTTTCTTTTTGCTGTCTGGGCCAAAGACCACCTCAAAGCACCAGCCAAATTCAGCTGCTAATGAGTGAAAATTAGCCCAAAGTGAAAATCCAATAGTTACAGTGTGTTTTCTGTGCTAGTAGGCACTGGGGGCTGGTGAAGGCAAAAAGTGCAGGAACAAACTCACAGTAACTTCAGAAGGGGGACCTGCTTGCCCAGGGAACGAGGGATGGAGTTATCTTCAGCTATAACTTAGCTAGGAGTTACAGTACACACAGAAATCATCTAATCCAAATAAACTACAGTGATAGAATTGTAAGAGTTTGATAAGATGTAAATCTGATTATTTCGGGGCCAGGAACTGAAATCACAGCTCGTATCAGCTTGGACTTTAAACACTGAAAATACTACTGAAGTGGGAATATTCAACTGCTATATAAAGATATTTAGGATTACTTGGAAGACAGAGCAGTCTGCAGTCTTTCTTTACTTAGTGACTTCCACAAACTATTTCCAACAAACACACAGAAACAGAGTCTGCCTCACAAACCTTCAGAAGGAGAAACAAAAGCTAAATAAGTGTCAACATAGATACATTAGTACTCCAATATCTTTTGTGTGGCATCATCCTCAGCATTAAGCTAACTTGTGCCTTGTCTCGAGATACAGCAGCCTTCCAGTTTCTGCTCCACGGAGCCCTGTGAAGCAATGGCAGGTGCCTGCTGTGTCCCAGCATACATTCACCGCTCCGTCCACATTTTACATTCAGCAGTGCTAATCATTCTTGTCCTCTCATTCACCAGAAGAAAAGTTCAGAATTTCATGTACCCTCTCACTGCTCGCTTTCACATAATTTCAAAGAATACAGACAAACACGTTTAGGGCATTTCAGCACCAAAAGCACTGGTATACCGAATTGATTATAGCTTTGAAGAGGGGAACTATGAAGTGGTTATGAAACAAGAGCCTAGTCTTTAAAAGCATACGCATACACACTTGAATTAAGCAGTAATCAGTCTCATCAACGTAGACGAAATTTCTCCCTGGCATCAAATAGACTTGATAGCTTTTCATTCAAAATTAATGTCCTGCCATGAGAATGCAGGATTCTTGCATTCTTTGCAAAATATTTTGCAGTGTTATGCAAAGGTATTTTGCAAAGATATTTTACAATGTTATGTTATATTGGTCAGCAGTGGGAAATTCGAAGCTAAGCATACCAAAGATACAACTGACAGAGATGATCAACAGTGGTATGCAAGAAAAGGCCACAAGACATTACAAGAGCACACCCCAGAGCACACAGAAAAAGAATACTAGGCCACAGAGGAGAAGGTCCAAGATTTTAAGACTTTTAAATCAAGTAGAACTGTAAATATTAATATCAGATTTTAAGTGCACTACCATGTGAAAAACATGTACCAGAAATTAAATCTCACAGCTGAGTACTCGCACGTTATAATGCACGTTTGGTGTTATGAAGGGATGCAATTCCACTCACAAATCAAATTATCTTCCTTCTAAAATAAAAATATGCATCACATCACTTCCATCACATGATTATCCAAAATAGCAAAAAGTAATGAAGAATCTTACCAATGAGTTGGATTAAGAGCAATGAAAAATAACAGATCATTACACAACCATCCATCTTCCCTAATTTACTGCTGAAAATTTCAGACTGGAACAACCTCCAGTCATGTTGTATACAATTATTCAGCTTAGAAACATGATTCTGAAATCAGAGATGGTGAAACAAGATGTCTCTCTTTCAGGCTCACTGCTTAACAGCGTTCTGGAAGAAGCAATTTGCCTGAGGAAAACAATGCATCTATTCTATCAATGAATATTTGGCGGCATTTACACAGGTACTTACTAAATATGTAATTCAAGTGCATCTTCCTATATTGCACATTCCATGTAGGTTTTGCCATTTTCACAGAACATTTGATGCTGTGCTAAAGAACAAATATCACACAGCCCAAACAGAATTTTTGTATTCTTAACTACTTTCAACCATGTTGCAAAGCCAAAAGGCTGTGTTTTGATGCTTTATGAACAAAGGTGCTCATACAAAGTACTTGTTACCTCCCAGTAGGAACCTTTCCAAACTACTGATTTTCTAGCCAGGCTTAGCAAAATGCTTATCAAATGTTCTTGATTTCCAAATTTCAGAAGAGTCACCCTACCTGAAAAAGCAGTAAAGCTTAAACGCAATAAAGACCTAAATGAAATCTACCAGAATCCTTGTTTGGGGCTTGCTGTTTTAGAAAATATTCACACAAAGAATGTGACCACCCACAACCCTCATACATAACAGTGGCATCGGTAAGAATTACAACACAATATACATTTGCTGAAGTGTGAAAGAAACAACAAGGCAATGTCTTCTGGGAATGCTGAATAATTTCTGTGAAGTTTTGAGGACAAAGCTCAGTATGACGAGAGAAAAAAAAATACCCTGAAAAATGTGCCTGGAAATACAATCACTATTTTAGCAATGCAAAGTATTCAAGACATTTTTGAAAACATAGGTATTGGAAGACATTCATTCACCGTGCCAAACAGTACTTATAATTTGCTTCCATGTTTATTATAATCACTTCATTCTCTATTTCCACTTGACAAGAACTATTCCAGGAAACAAAAAAAGAGAGCTACATTCAGTTATTGAGAAATGTAAACCAGCCATTTCCTGAGCTCCACAGCAGGCGCTGCTGGCCCTCTCTTCCCCCTGGCACCCACAACTCCTGACTAGTTCAGCTCATTTCTGAAAGTTTAAGTCAAAAGAGAAACTTTGCTCCATTACAAGGACCTCAGAACATTACTTAATTTTCATGCAACCTTGCAAACTGCATATAAGTAATTAATAAATGCTTCTAATAGTTAGAAAAAACAGTATCGTGTCTGGCAAGGCTGACTCTGACAAAGTGAGTTTAGAAGATTTTTTTCCCAAAGCATTGGTTAACTAAACTTCAAAAAGCAGTAACTAACTTCAGTCAGTATAAAAATGCACACAATGTTTTTTTTTTTATTTATTCAGAGGTTTGAAAACTGGCGTGATAGCAAGGCAAGTGCATAAAAATCAGAAAAGCATAAACACTGATGTAAATCCTAAAAATAATTTCAATATGTCTGAACATTGCTTTATTCTTGACAATATTGTAGACGATATTGTTTTTCTAATACAGACAAAATACAACAAACTGAATATACTGGCATGCTTTTCTGTCACAATGAGGGAGTTTTGTGAAATTAAATTATTTGTTAAAATGTTAAATTGGCTTATAGTAGGTGAAGGCTGATTTTAGCTACCAATCTTCCATTAAGGTATATACTGAATCCAGTCTAGCTTGGCACTAAATTAAACCAGAGCAAATTTTTGCTAAACATCTCCTGAAATCCTGAAGAAGTGTATTTGTTTTTCCTGAAAATCATTATGTCTATCACAGTAGTAGCTTATTTAGTGCTACAACTAGCCTTCAACTGTACTGAAATACACCAACACAGAAATTTAGCAGCAGAAGCCCTCACAGGTGCAGCCTCTCCAGGAGACTTGTTTGGCAGATCAGAGACCACTATCGGCATAAATCACTGACAGACATCACTGCAATGGTTCATTCTCTAGATAGTTTAAATGTCTATTCCACAAAGAAAACTCCAGAACAGCTCAGAAAAAGAAGTGTAACTGCACAGAGATGTCATGCTTTCTTGGTTTGCAGTGCAGATATAATTCATGTCTTTTTTTACAGTTCTGCTTCCCGAAAAATGGCAAGAACTGCAATGGTAAAAACTGAATAGAACAAACATCCCACAGCCTAAAAATGCTCTTGTGAGAAGGTGTTTCTAGCCTTCTGCTTCATTGGGATGTTCTGCATTTTAAAAGAGAAGACCATCCTGCATTCACTAACAAAGTTTTTTGTGTGTTGGGATATAAAATTAGTCAGTAACTCATGTATTTTAGTGGCAATATAACCAATCCTGTGCTCAAGAATCAAGCCAATTTTTCAATCTCTCAACAGACTTAGTGTAACATTAAGCTGCCCCCCCTTCATTGTTTCAAACCATCAGGAAAAGGGGGGGAGAAAAAAAAGCACCCAACTTCCTTCAGTACACAACCAGAAGTAATCTATCCTCCGTGTCTCAGTTGTTATTTCACACATGAGTTCCGAGTATTACATACCATGACGAAACACACCACGCAGCAAAACACCAAAACATGCAATGCAGCGTGACTATTACTGAAGACAGGAAAAATATTTCTGGCATGTAAGATTAAAATAAAAGTTCAATAGAACTTACAGTGACAGCTACAAACATTTCATTCCATAAATATTAACCCAAACTTAACAAAAAAAAATTACAGTGGATTCGAACTTCTAAAAACATCAAAGTTCATGTATAGAAGCACAAAACCGAACTCATCTCTATGTGCCTTCCTCGTCTCTCATCGCCCGTCCACCCACATCTCAAGAAACTTTACCCTTCTTTAAAATAAATGCAAGATACCGGTTTCTCTCTCCTCATTCCAAAACGCCAACAGCCGTGCACCTCAGCAGCTCGCTCTTCCCTCTACGAAGCTCTTGCCGCTCACACAGCACATAGACGTGCTGGTTGTCCTACCCGGACAGCCAGGAATTCCAAAACGCAAACGCCAGCAACATTTTTGCACACTGGAGTTTCCAACAGCAGTGCCCTACTCCCAAAATATTCTCAACAGAAAAGATGTTTGAAAAGATCAGGTCAGCGCCTCAAACCGCGCACGCTCACCGCACGGCAACGCCGACCCCGTCCCCGCAGTGCCGGTATCCGCACCGACCGACACCGGGCAAACCGCCAGCCTCACCCGCCCCGCGGCTCCTTGCGGCTCCGGCCGGGGCTCCAGCGAAACCGCCGCTCCCCTGCCCCCTCCCCGTGAGGCAGGGGCCGTTGGGCGGCGGTGAGGGAGCCCGGAAGCCCGGCGGCCGCCGCGGGGGGCGGCTCTCGAGTCCGCTCGGCTGCCGTCCCGGCCGCCGCCTCCGGCTGCGGGTGAGGGAGCGCCTCTCACGCGCGGCCCCAGCCCCCCGGCGGGCTCCCCCCGGCGCTTCTGCCCCCGCCCCTCTCC
>VXAA01007177.1:624417-642200 GCA_013399115.1 Anseranas semipalmata
AGCCGCCGCCGGCGCGGGAGGGAGGTGCCGTTGCTCAGGGCTGTGCAATCGGGTCCGGAGCCATCGAGCGCCCGCCGTGGCCGGCGCGGGCCTCGGCGCTCCAGGGCCGAGCGAAAAGGGCGGGAGCGGCGCGGGCGGGCGCCGAGCTTGAAGGGATCCGTGAGGTAAAGCGGTGCCCTGGTGCCGGGGGACCTGGCTCTGGTCGGCATCGTTCTCGCTCCATCCCACAGGTGCCCATCTGCACTTCATGGCAAGGGCTGGGGCTCCTTTGCACCGCACCAGTACAGCAGCAGTAACATCCAGTCTATATTCCTAATCATTTGCCAGATCCAGCATATGCAAGAGTTACAATTACACTTGGGGTTCAGCAGTATAAATTTGAACCCAAATCAAGATCACCGAGTCATTCTGTACCTTACCGATGAGGTGGGACATAGACTCTTGCGGGTTTCTCACCTGTTGTGTTCTACTGAACAGGTATGCCAACTGAAGGATGTTGATGTGTCATAGGGAATTACTCCCGTCCTTGAAAATTTTCATAAATGAATTCACTGGTTATGTGAAAAATTCTGTTGAGGGAATGTTCTTTCCTGCACTCTGTCTTCAGAGTTGAAGATCTGTCATACTAAAGGGAAAACATATATCTCAGCCATTTTTCAGTTAAAAATCTTATTATAGTTTTGTGGCTGATGCCCAGCTCTGTCAGGATATGTGTGTGTGTGTGTATATATATCTATGTATTTATTTTGCATTCCACCAGCTACCTAGTAAACTAGCAGACAGACATAAGGTCTAGTTTCTGCTGGCAACAAGTTAGTTTGGTGGCTATAAGATTTCCTGGTTTAAATGCTGCTACTTCAGCTGCTGTTACAAAGCTGATGAAGAAAATAATTCCTTCCAGAATTAAAGACTGTTTTTGACTGGATAAAAAATTCTTAAAGATGGTCTTTTGTCATACTATTCCCACAGTGCAACATTGGTTAAGCCATGGAGTGGAAAGCTTTCCACAAACTAGTTTCTCTGGGGCCATCTTCTTCAAAGTGGTGCAAACCATTGTGGGGAGGGAATAATGCCTGGGATACATAAGCGTAGGAGTCAAAACTGTGTCTAGCCCTTCCATAAGCTTGGAAGTTCATCTTCAAATAGATTCAGCGTATAAAGTTTACATACAGTGTAATCCTGCATGACATCTGCATTCAGTCATGTACATCGTACCACTAAGGAATATTTCAAAAAGTGTTCTCACAGAACTTCCTCATTGTATTCTGCCACAGATTTAAGAGTACCAGTGTGCATTACCATATATGGACACTGGGTTCATTTTTACTGAATTGCCTGTGGTAAAGAAACATGAGCATTGATGCAGCAACCTTTTACAAGAAATTTCTGCCGATATATGTGGTAATGAAGAATACATAAATGTCTCATACCTGAAGTAGGAAACTATTACCATAGTGTATTTCACAGAAATCAACTCTACAAACTGCTGCTGGTGTAAAGGTGTTAACCCCTAGTATTGGAAAAAATGTACACCCCCAGAAAAGAGTTACGTGCTCAGTTAACCTTATTTTGATGAGAAGATGAGTTGCTGCTGCTCAGCATAAAGCAGTCTGCCACCCAGCTTGTGAGAAAGGTCAAGTAAACAATTTATATTCAAAGACTGTGGGTGCTATGATGTGTTCAGTAAAAACTCTGGAAAAACAAAAGGTACTCTCTCTGACATTCCTGAGGTGACAGAAGGGTCTGGTAATACTTGTGAGGGGTTGATCGTGTTTAGCTCATAAACAAATAAAAATCTAGAATAATTTTTAGAAGATTATTGCTGTTATTATTACTACTATTAATCACTGTGGTGACAATGAGAGACCCACTCAAGTTTAGTATCTCATAATGCTGAATGTTACATAAGCATAGGACAAGACAAAACATCACTCAGTGAGAAATACAATGTTGCTCAGTTCTTTCCAAGAATCATCTCTCCCAGACCCCAACATACAGGATGTCAGCTCTAAGTAATGCTGTTGTAATGCCAAACTGACACAAATCAGTTGGAATAATGAGGAACAGCGATGCAGGGTGCTCCTTCCATCTCTGGGTACATCAGCTTTAGGAGTGCTTTGTGCCAGCAGTGCTTTAAGAGGATAAGAATCTCTGTTTATTGGCTTTATAGCTAACCCTGATTCTTTAATATGATTTTTCCTCCCTAAATTGGTCAACAAGAGAGTTAACCATGCACTGATTCAAATTAGCATGTACTTCAGCAGTAATGCATGCCACTTCTATCTTTACCCTTTTCAATCTGAAATAAAAAATATTGTTATGCGTTTCTGTTCTAAAACAGACAAAAAGAGGATAATTAAATGTATTCACCATGTATTAATTCAATTCCCCTTTTCTCCATTAGTCCTGACTGAGCTTCAATAGCAAATTAGTTAATAAAATAAGCAACTGGCAAATAATTGCAATGCACAAAACTGATTAGTCTTCTCATTAGTCAGTCTATTTTGGTAAAGTGGGTTGAATGATTTAGAGCATGAATCAGTTCTGCCAGACAAATTTCATAGTAGAATATCTATTCAGTCACATATGCCTCTAAGCAAAATATTTTCTTTCTTATAGCTTTATAATCCTCGGTGATTCTACAGTGACAGAAGAGAATGTATGCCTTTGAATTCAGTGGGACTGTGTAAGCGTGAGTAAGAATCGCAGGACTGGGAGCCTAATTTAAAGCAGATGAAACATCACCAAGTAATTATATAGCAAACAAAACCAAATGGCATTATATTTTAAAATCTGTAAGAAGGAATGTCTTAGATTAATTATAAGATTATACATATGTTTTTACTTTATTTTTGCAATTATATCATATTATACCATTAACGTACCTATTTAAGTACAGAATCAGACCATTAAGGTTTGATCCTGCAAACAGTTGCACCATCAGCAACAGGCAATTTACATTTGGCTTTAGTCTGAATAAAATTATTAATCTGCCTGTAAGCATTATAACATGCTCATTTCTAGAAGTGCTGTAGCTGTTAGTATGGATGGTTGTCCATTATTGCGCCCTTACTTGAGACAGTAACTACGTAAGTGCTTTAAATCCCAAAATTGAAACTCCCTGAAGTAGAGGCCTTCTGAAGGTACATAGAACCCGATACAGTTTGACTATATTGGATTCTTTTGCAAAGCCTTAGTTATGAATCTTTGTTTTTTACAGATTGAATATTTAAAATAATATATGGTTTTATTTAATACTTAAATTCTGCTAGACTTCTTTTTGTTCCCAGTATAGTTGCTTTTTATCACAAAATACAAAGTCTGAATTCCTGTCAAGCAATTATACAGTCCTGGTGTTATTCTTAATCCTAAAATGTAAATAAATGTAATATGCAGGCTTAGGAAATGTTAGATACTGCTACCAAAATGGAAGTGTGAAATAAGAAAGGAAAATGTGTCCTATCAAAACCATGACGTATACATCTCAAACAGTTGAACAAACGAATAAAAGATCAGTCTTCACTGGTAAAAATGAACAATATGTTTATTTTTGTAAATTTTAAATACCTGAGGAATCCTGGATAAAGCATTCTGACAAGAATTATCTGCACATTAATATGATCCAAATCTGGTTTGCCAACTGATTATTAAGGCCTCCCAAAACCCTTTTGCTTTCATTGTTAATCCAGAAACTATGGTGCAATCTCTTTTCTAATGGAACACATCTAAATAGCCTAAGCTCTTCACTTGCACATTTTAATACATACTGACACAATAGGGCATATATTGCAGCACTTACACAAACAAATACAAGTAAAGTATTTAAAGTATTTAAGAAAGCAATCTTAAATTCACAGTAACAAAACACACATACACACACATATATATATGAATTAGAACAGTGCGATAGGAAAACCATTTATTTGTATTTCCATGCTCTGTAGGTCCTTTCTATTTTAGAAACAGTATAGAGTTATTTGTAGTGATACCACACAGTTCACTGAGGTACTCAAAGTGCTCTGTGGATGTTAGCTCAAGACACATTCGTAAGGCAGAGGCTGAGGTAGATGGTACTGAAAGGTCATTTATGTAGCTCCAACAAAGATGAAGAGATGTGAGTGCATGCTGCGTTCCAAAGCAACAACAGGAACGGAGGTGATTTTTTGCCTTCAGTAAAAGAGGAAAAAAACAGTTTTTGAACATCTGTTTTCCCTGTTTTCACTCTGTCGTATAGATGGAAAAAGTGGAGCAGAAAATTGCTTTGCCCAAAGCCACACACTGGCAGTAATTGAACTAGTGGACAGCTCTGCTTTAAGTAGAAAATACACAATGCAGTCATATAGTTTCAATAATAATAATGCAGTTAAAATTGTTATGCATGCACCACCTAGTATCTCCCTGGTGTTATCCTTATGCTTTCACCACCCCTCTGGTTCCTAAGACTGATGGATTTCTGGTGGTGGAGAGAGTGCAGTGAACTATCAGCATCCAGAGCCCTGTGCCACAGGACTGAGATGCTGGTGTTTATGGTTTCTTCTTTCTCTCCCTTTTCCTCTTTTGGATTAACCTGGGGCTATTTTTACATGTTTTCAAATTAGGTTTTTGCCACCCAACACTATGGGGACAGGCAAGTTCTTTTAGGGATCCTTGGCAGAATGAGGACTGGCCACAGGGCTGTGGTTATAATTACAGCATTATTATTACAAAAAAAAAAAAAAAAAAAATTAGCAATCAGCATAGCTTATTGTTATTTACAATTTTTTATCAGTCAGCATATCTTATCATTACATAGAATTTCTAGTAATTAGTGTAGCTCTTTTCTAGAATTTTTAGTCACCTAGTCTTTTTAATCACATGGACCCTCTGCAGATTGGGTCTAATTCTTAATAATCAGTTTGTGATACAATTATCATAATCTGGACTCAGAATTCACCTAAAAGAACACAAGTCATTCACTCAGTCCTCAGAAGAAGCAGACAATGGTGGAGGCATCCCTGCCTACCAGGGGATCACAGGCTTTGCCATCCAGCAGCAGTTCCAGTCTAAGCCCCGCGTAGGACTTGCAGCTTCTTGGTTTTACAGGCGGTATCTCACGTGCTGTTATGCTTCTCTGTTCCGTAACGGGTGTCGTCACATCCTGGCGATCCAGCGCCTGGGCTTTGATAACACTGATGGGCAAACGACCTTTTCACAATGCCCACAGGAGGCTTTCCTGTTCTGTAATAGGGATCACCACATCCTGGTGACAATGCTGGTGGGCAAATGTTCTTATCACAATGCCGAAAAAGAAGGGGAAGAAGCAGGGGTAATAGGTGACCAGTCTGCTTACATATAATGGCCGTTTGCCTTATGAAATGGCTTCGGTTATGCTAACGATATTACCAGGTGTCTGGAGCAGGGGGTACCGGTCACAGTTTTACACCTTGTTTTTTCTTCACTGGTCTGCAACTACGTATGGTGCATTTTATTTATGTTCTTCTCTTGTTTTTACCACTAAACCAGTTTTGTCCAGCTCCAGGTCTGCATTTCTTTAACTGCCCATTGGCAAGTTGTTTATAGCCTTGGCGTCTCCAGTACCAGGCTGTGCCCCATCCATCTTATCATCCATGCACATACTCCCCTACACTGCAGCTGGTGTCTTCACTTCTCAAGGTCGCTGCTGGCCTAACAGGCCTTTATTTCTCTACAATTTAACATTATGCTAGAGTCATAAATATATAATTCTACACAGAATAACTACTTACTATTAATAGCTATATAAAAACTGTGGTTATACCATACAAAGCAAAAGTAAAACAAATTAGCCATAGTCTCCTGTCATTAGAAAAATTGTTGTTACAGCAAAATTGAATAAAACCAAAGCTCCAAGATCAGGGAGAATTCAGGCAAAGTAAGCCTGATAAGCCTCCATCCAGAGGTCCTGTAAACTCAGGACAAAGCTTGCGGACTGTTAATAGCAATAGCAACACTGTATTATTGGGCTACATGGTGTCATAGGGGACCCAGTAACACACACTGCAAAAAAATTAAATTAAGACGGCTATTGCACCAAATTCAGAGATTTTCAAAAACTATGCTTTCAAATGTGGATGGATATCTTCATACTCATTCTGTTTTCCAAAGCAGAGTTGGTCAAGATTCATGGACGCTCGCTTAAGACATTCAGGTAAAATGCTAAAAATTCCCAGATTACACAAAGAAAAAGAAGCATCTGTTTAATTGTACTTTGGTGAAGGCAAACTCATTGTGTAATAGGTTTCAGAAAGAATAAGTATAGATGTTTACTACCTTTCAATTCTGAACTAGAATTTTTATGTTGCATACTGTATGTAACAATAGATTTCCACAAAGGGCACGGGAAGGAAACTTTTGCTGACTCAAAAACAAACTATTGCAGCTCAACTCATTAGTTTTATGAGAGCAGTCCAGAGTCCATGATTGCTCAGCTTAGACATACTGGGTGTGCACATGGCAAACAAGGTCATAAAAACCTGACAGAACAGTTCCTGTGTGATGGGTGGATTGGAGACCACACTAGAACAGCATAGTGACTACTCCTTTCATAGTTTATTTCAAGGAAGTGCAGAATATTAAACATTTTAGAGAATGGATATTCTCTAAGTATAGAACAAGATAGTTATTTGAGCTTTTGCCTAGTCATAGAATAAAAACGGTTTAAAGAAGTGTACCATGTCATCTGTTTAACGCATATATTCATGTCAGAAAGTAATGAGCATTTGGCTTTGAAAAAATAATTTTAATCAATTTCTTCATCAGTATGGTCCAGCACGTTATTCAGAAATGGCTTCTTTCAGTAAATGGATCGTGAATCAATAGTAGATATAAATAAAGCAGTACAAAGGGCGCATCATTCAACCGACTGCCAATTGTTGTTGCAGAAGATGGCAGAAATCAGTATCCCAAGATGGATACACTAAATCAGAAACTGGCAGATAATACACAAAGATGCCACCTTTTAACAGAAACTCAAGATTTCTGTCGTCTCCTAAGAACTATTGAAACACACGTCAAATTTTATGTGTTTTATATGAGACATCAGTTCAAGATGGAGTTTGGTCTGATGTCTGTTTTTCACTAAACATTTTCAAGCTCATCCCTCTTAGAATTTGCGGAGTTCTTGAAATATAGAGAATGTATTGTCAGGCTGCCAAAGATCTTTCTGGAGCCAGAAAAAAAAATAAGTATCTGCAGACTTTGTATTATACCTCAAAGGATCAATTATTGAGATATACTGAATAACTGCAATTCCTCTAAAGTGAACAGTGGTATTACTCAGCACTTTTTAGGATTTGTCCCACAACAGAAAGAGGAATAAAAACAGTTTTCTCAAGCAGACAAATAATGAAGAACTTGTATTAGTTATTCATATCAGGACAATCTTATTTAAATGCCTCTAAGAAGAATTTAGAACATGACTCATATTGTGTCTGTCATAACCATTAATTATTAATGAATAAAAATGTAATTTGGGCCGTAGCTAATATTTCCAGGCCACTTATGTGAATAGATGTTTTCAACTGTGAGAATACCAATTGCCAGGAATTCAACATCCTTAAGTATTTCAGAATTACTAATTGTACATTATGTTAATCTGAAAAATCCTATTACTGTCGTATCAAAACTATGAGCTTTACACCTGTTCACAGAATGTAATTCTCATAGTATAGTTTGAGCTTGCAGATTACACATTCAGTCATGTTTTATTAAAAATAAAGATAAGGACAGAATATTTGTAAATACTGATCCACAATTTAAGATTGCACTAGCAGGCATGCACACTAACCATGAGGTTTTACATCTTTTCTAGAAGAAATTATTTCTTAAATGGGAATTCTGGATAATTACTGCCAACCACATAATTGCCTAATTTCACTTTGAAACCTTTTAAATTACTGACTTAAAAAAACCATGATGCAGCAGCAAAGGTTTTGCATTTGCCACATTTTAATATAACTGTTCTGTTCTCACTTGCCTTACAACACAGAATTTGCCATTTTATCTTCTCAATGCCATCTGTTAATAATGTTTATTACAGTACTGCATAGGGGGTCAGCTGGGACAGGGACACCAAATGTGCTAATACTGTGTAAAAGAAGTATAAGCTAGTCTCTGTCTCAGATTCAGTAGATAAAAGGTGAAAGGAAATAACACAGGCAGAAAGAACAATGAGATGGTGGCATACATTGTACCATTTTTATTTTTGTCTTCATTTTAATATTCCAGTCCTTTTCCTGAGGCTCTGTTATGAAAGAATTGAATAGACAACAACATGAAAGTAACAAGGACACAGAACAAGTTACAGCAACCAGCCCATCAAAGCACATCTGAGGACATTCAGGGTGCAAACTTCCAGAAAGCAATTCAGTGGTAATGCCTTGACTTCAGTTTCTAGATGTGCCTCACTATGTCTTACCGCAAGGCCTGTATAGGCTCTGTTTAGTCCTAGTACTACCTAAAAGTCCTGCCTCTACATATGCAGGATGAGGGGGGTGGCCTTTGTTATTTAGTAGCTACTATCTGAGAGGCTAAAAATTCAGCAAATTTGTGCTTTCAGTATCTTTGTGAACTAGAAAGCATTTCTATTTTATAGATGGAAAACAGAAAGACAATAATTAAGTGTCTGACTCAGAAAATCGGGTAACAAATAATTAAAGCTACAACATTCTTCCTTTTTAATCCATAAACTTCACTTCTAATTCACAGCTAATACATATAATACTTTTGTCATTATTTTGAAGTAACAAATGTACACATGACCCCACTACTAAAATTCTGGCAAAAAAAAAACAACTTCCAAATGACACATTTTCAGTGGATCAATCTTAACACTTATTTTAAGAATACTTCAGATGAGTACGCACATAAAACACATGCTCATTATTGCAAAGCAGTCTAAGGCATCCTTCTATTTAATGGGATTAGTAACACCAGCATAGATGAGTGAAGGTCCTTCTTACAGTGTATCTCCCAAGCCATTTAAGTACATTAATGCTTAGAAATGAAAAAAAGACAACAGTTGCAGCCAATACTGCAGCCAGGATATCATTTATTTTTTTCAAAATTCAATCAGATGAGTGTAAGGTCCATTTGTATCCAGTTTTAACACCTGTCTGTTTCCATATGTGCCATGCTTGACACGAACACCTGCTTCCATGCATTTGGCATTGGCAGCCAGTTCCTTTTCACATAAAGTCACAAACTGAGAATAAACTTCCAGCCCTTTTTCTTTTTCAATGTTTGCATGGTACTGCATCTTTCTTCCCTTCAGTTTACCACCCAGGGTAGCTTGTGGTATGATGAGCACATTGCCTGGTAAATCAAGGATAGATACATACTCTCCACTTTCATTTTCACTTAGTTTAACGTTCAACACCATGTTGACTGCAAATAAAAAATAAAATAAAATAAAAAATAGTGGAACTAAAGTAAATTAAACAGGACTTAATATAACATCATAAAACAAGATTTAAGATTCAACAAGATATTGCAATAAAGGACAAACTGTTAAAGTAAAAGAAGCTGATGATTAATGAAAAAATCATGGACAGTCAATAAATATTATTAACCAGCTAAGATGTCAGAGTATTGTGAAGAATGTGAAGGATATTTATATGAATGTAGTATGTCTAAAGAGTTATTGAGGGGGGGAAGGCAGTGGCTGACTGTCTGAAATGCTACAGTTTATTGCAGTTGGAGCTCCCCAGAGGAACCCAGGATCCAATTAGTGACCCTAAATTAATTGTGTGATACTCAGGCAACATTTACAGAACACTATACATTGTAGGAGATAAGACCATCTTTGGTGCACTTTGGAGATGTTTCTGTCTTGACTTTCTTTTTGTTCTGGTTGGAGTAGTTTGCAGCAGGATCCAACACTGAACTGATACTGCTGGAGCCCCAGGCTCAGCACTTTGGTCTCACGTGGGGTGAGCACCCTTCAGCCTTCCACTTAGAGACGTGCAGGTGTCAGCTTGTCTTTTGAGAAAGGAGGCAGGCAGGAAGGTCAGAGATGCAATTTGGCCCATAAACTGCAATGTGTAAACTTGCAAATAGAATTGTTGCATTTACTGGCGTCATATTTTCCAGTGTTTCTATAACAAATCAAATAATTCCCCCCAAATTTCCTCCAACTCCTTAAAAGCTGTAAGGATAACAGTCATCTCATGAAAGTTCAAGCAACAACAAAAAACTAATTTAAACAGTTTCAAAACATACTAAGAAAAAAAATATTCCATAAGACACACAGACACTTAAGGAGGATGGTGGTGAATAAATCTCCTAATAGGAAACAGAACTTTCTTTTTTCTGGCTTGTTTCAGCTGCCACACAGCTGAAAAGGTGATTATTCTCAAATATCACTCCCATGAAACTCTCACGAGCACAAAATCAATTTTCATATCATACTGTTTTAAATACAGCCAAAGATTTCAACTTAGTTTAGCATCACAGAAAGACAGTGCCCTTGAAGACCAAGAGCTGCTCTCAGCATTTTCAAAAGCACCTGTGCTTGTACGTTGCCAGGTCTTTCTGCTGGTCCCAGCATGTAGCTTGAAATAGACTATTGTTACATGACCTTTTGTGAAACTACCAATATCAGCAAGACACAGAAAAGGGGCAATTTTATGTGGAACACACAACATCACTGAATTCCCCAGGTGATCCATCAGTGCTACTGATGGAGGAGAAGAGGCAGACAAAATGAAATAAAAATAATAAAAAAAAACAGAACACAAAACAAACAAACAAACAAAAAAAAAACCAAGCCAGAACAACACTGGATGAAGGCAGAGAGAAATGACTACCACTTGACCTTATTCACAGCATCATCTCCCCTTTAATGTAAATGTGAAAGTGCATGTGGAGAAGAGGGCAAGAATACAGATACTGCTGTTATCACTTGTGAACCAGAAGACTGCACTTCAAAGACTAACAGGGTATGTAGTATCTCTGAAATGAGATGGGAAGGACAGTTTAGTTATCCACCCAACTCCCTCTACTGGCTATAATTTTAAATATCCTGCACACACAGTGAGATCAGAATTAAAATACCTCTTAAATCAAGCCATGAATTACTTGAAAACAGTCTTCTCTAAGTTCAGTTCTGTCCTGGACTGACATGTTGCCTGATACATGTAACATGTAAAACAGTGGGTGCAGCACTTTCTCTGTTATCATCAGGAACATTCAGTGCAAACTGATTTTCTAACAGGTTGATCATGAGCAGACGGACAGAGAAAGATATAGACAGCTGTCAAATGAAACATGACCAACCAAGCTGTTCTTTCAGCCAGCTGATTGATTTGGAATGATGCTATCTGATGGATTTTTGACCTCTCATCTAAACGGTTGCTGCCTTCTCTGCTTCTGCCACTTAATTCTTTTTCAAACGAGAATTTGTAAAGATTATAGCATACCAATTTTTGGAACAAGATCTTCATCAGCACCTTTGAAGAAGCATATGTAGATAACAAGCCCTCTTTGGATCTGTGAAAGATTACAGAAAACAATGTCAATGTTTCTCATTGTCCACCACGCAGGCTTATCATTAAAACTGGTATAAAAAATGACAAAACTACACGACAATAAAGTTCCCAAGAGCAGTTTTAGTTATTTCGTATAGCTTCAGACATCAAATTTACAGGCTTATGGAAGCTTATGAAATACATACTGGTTAACTGCACAATGCTGCTATATACAATGCATTAGCTCCATGTGAAGCCAAATTTAGTTAGAATGTACCATGTACATGTACTGTACACAAGGTGACAAATGAATTTGAGTACTTAAATCCAGAACAGGAAGTAATTTAAGCTTTTTTTCCTAACAAGCATACAGATAAAATAATTTACAGTGTGAATTATGACTTTATTCCCAATTATGAAATAAGACAAATACCATGGAATTTGTCAGTGAACTGTATTATATTTTGATGTTAAAAATAAACTAGTACAGGATAGTTATGACAAAACACAGTCTGTTAATTAAAGATTTAAATATGATGACCAATTTAAATGATGACCAACAATTATGAAGTTGTTCAGACTATTATAAGGTTATCAAAATATCAGTTTGGGTGAAAAAAATTGATGAAATGGGACCTTTCACCTGATTTGTACAGAGTAAAGGATATGCCACTTTAGCATTCAAAGAGACTACTTTTAAGAACTATCTATTTGAGGAAAGAATTGGGTCTATACTGAGGAGAAAGCATAAGGCAATTCCTTTGTAGCTTTTCTACTTTCTGGTTTAGTTCACAAAGAACACATGTGCAACAACCTGTGCTTTATTAAGACAAATTGATAGGCTCTGCCTCATGTACAAGTATATGTGAATGGTTTAACCTCTTTGGGAAAAAAACAGAAGGCATACAACATCCACAGGCACACAACATCAAAAAGAAAACCCTCTCACCGCTGCTTTGTCAAGATTAAGTATCCTTACATTCCTGTTAGAAGGAAAATAAATGTCAGCTTATAGTAACTATGAAATACTACCTAAGAGATACTAACTAGGTTAGGGCAGGAAGGATTCATTACTGTCAATGTTATCAAAGCAAAAGGATAAGAAATACAAATAGTTTCTTAAAAAATAAAAATAAAAACACTATCTTTTTTTTTTTTTTTTTTTACTCTTCCCCTTTTCTTTAACAGATAAAGGTTTCTGGTAAAGAAATCAACTATACACATGAGGTTTTACCCTTTTGTTATTGTGGAGATTGAACAAAATGCTCAAGGCAATGACTGAGGAGAGCTATGCCTTCTTAACTAATTTTCTAGTTGCTAACTTCTGGAAAAAGAGAATGCTCTTTGTAGCCAAAATGTCACATGTTGAGATTCTTTCAAAAGCTATAAACAGCTCCTTTCAAAACTCATTTCGACCACTGCAGAATATTATACAGGTTCCCATTCCCAAATGATTGCCATATTTCATAAACACTGTAAGAAATTTGATGGCCTGAACTTCAAATGGCATTTCAAACTCTCTCTTCAAATGAAGGAGAGAAATACAGGCTGCCAAAGGTTAGATAGTCTTACATGTTTAGCTAAATATTAGTTCCAGAAACAGACCAGCATCAGGACATTAGTAAATAATAATAATGCACACATACCTACTAATAAAAAATTCTCGATGAAGTAGGTAAAATACATTTACATTGTATGTATCTGACCACTGAATTAGAAATAAGTGACTATGCTATATTGCACACCTCACAGATTGTTCTGAGACTTGTGATAGTTTTTATACAGTTTCACATATGGAAGTAACAATATTCTGCAAGAAGCTCATTTAAAAAGACAAAAAGGTAAATAAAGTGACATTTGGAAGTCCTAAGGCCAGATAGCTAAAAACATTAATTATTTTTCGGATTCTCTCATGATTTGATGCCTAATTTTGAATATACTTTTTATCACAAGATGAGACATTGGTTTCAGTGTCTCACAGCAATTAGACAGGAGATTCTATTTTTATTACATGTTTATGATCTTCTAGAATACTTGCAACCACGTTCTGGTTGAAAACTATTCAACTGTTCCTAAGTTGAAACTTATGGTTTCAACTGTGATTGAAAACTGTGGTTGAACATTATTTTCAACACGTTCAATCATGTTTCAACCTCCTGTTTTGTATTACATGTTTTTTTAATTCTTTATTTTCTTACCTGAGTAGAAGATGTAAAACTGAATCCAACTTCAAGAGCTAACCTAACAGGAATGCATGTCAGTCCTCAGATCTTACACCAATGTTTCAGATGTCCTAAGACATCTAAGACACATTGCCAGTTAAGGAACAGGAATGGGTAAACCTTTTGAACCGAAGCAAAAACATTGCCAATGCTGAAGGTCCTCTGTAACCTAATGGAGTCTAGCTGACAGCTCTTCAGAAGAGCTATATTTAAGGCAGGAAAAGTCAAGCAAAATAACACAAATAAGAAGGTTACAAATTAACATGCTGGCAAACAAACAGCTACTGCAGAGAACTTATGTAGTGACAGGCAGGCAGCTGGGCAGGGAAATCGTGCTGTATGTGGATTTGCTGTTATCAGTAAAATGCCTACACAAATAAACCAGCAAAGTAAGTTACTCTGCAACACAGGCATTTATTATACAACTGCCCTAAGTAATCACCAGACAGGCAACCTGCATCACGAAGGGCTGAAGTTCCCAGCCCCTGAGGCCATTCAGCCAGCCTTAGCAGTGCTGCCTCCAAATAGCCCTTTTTAGCTCTTTTGCAGGATCAACAAATAACTAAGCCCTCCCCCCACCCTCTTTAAATTCATTGGAATTTTGCAGGATTTCATTAGCAAAGCATAAATATATTCTGCCAAATGTTATCTCAACATGCTTTTCAGAAAAATGGAATGCAATTGATAATGAAAACAGAAGTGCTTTGTAATCCACAGGAAGCCAGTTTGTGAAACTAACTTACATGAATTATTCTTTGACATTTTCGTTTCAAGTTCAGATTCACTACCCGGCAAGAAGCTTTATTCATATTTCATCCTTTCTGCTGCATCAAAGAGAGATTACATAATCTACCATGGGCCACAGAACAACCTGTACCTGGTATTTTGCACCCCCTTTGGTATCTTAACTGGAAGACAAATCAAGGGAAATAAGGTAAGGGACAGATGGTTTTCATTGCATTAAGTGTAGGTACTTACAATTTTTAGCTGAATATTTGTTCTACATTTCTTTTCTCCCACAGTTGTGAAATACACCATATCTCATTTCTCCCCTACGTTTAAAAGGAGAGTTCCTTTTTTTCCTCCAAAGTATTTTGCCGTATACATAAACATTTAACGTATTCTATCTCACCAACATTTCTCCATAAACAAGGCATCCCATCTCTGGTAATCCTCAACAGGTCAGAAAAATACAATCATGAAAATGTAACGAAGAGCAATGACTCATATATAATGTACACTCAGATATAATGCACATTCCTAGCCTATTTCCAGATAAAGAACATGCACTCTAAAGTTCCTAAAGTACCTGCAGGGGTCTTTTAAAGCTCAGAAGCTATTCAAAGCCACCTACCTAATGTGCTATTTATAGTACACGAGAAGTTTCTCAAGGTGAGGACCTACTTTTAAGTTGTTAGAGGTCACTAAGCATACACTGGTTTACATAAATAATAGTTTACAAGATCTGTATTTCTTTATTTTTGCACTGGTGCACATATATGGAGAGTAGCATTATCCTACAAGAAAGCATCAGAAGCAATGATTCCTTTTAATGACCTCTAAAGTAATACTGAAGAAACCATGAAGTTACCACAGCTCTTGTTAAAACAGATCTCTTAAAAAGCCAGGAAAGATTCACAAGTACCAATAACAAATATTAAGTTTCATGTCTAAAAAACATCTGCTGTTGATGCTGGCCAAATTTCACCCAGATTCCTTCGGTGCTATTACTTTTTTCAGCTCTATTACTTGTTCAATGATTTTGGTTAAGACATTTAAAACTTCAAGTAAGAGATCTAAACAGCATAACCGCCTTGTTACAGATTTATTTATGATATATAAAAGCCAAAACATATGCCTCTTTTTGGATAGTTTAAAAGACAGGCAGCACAATGACATTTCTGCTTTTACCTACAAGATCTGCAATTATTTCCAAGACAGAAGTAGGGTACTTCTAAAGCTAATATACGCTGTGCTGAGCAACCTTCACTATATCCTTATACTGAGAGGCTAATAATGCCTTCAACCAAACACGACATATGTGAGATGACACATTTTCTTTAAGCAAAAGTTCTGGCTTCTCAGACCAGACTGGGAAAGACATAGTACAAACTAGGTCTTAAAGATCCATATGGCAGCCCCTTCTGAACAAGGAGAGAAACATTTTAAGAACAACATGAAAGACATACAGTGGAAAGAGCTAGGGACAGAAATTTTGTATTTCAACTCTCTTCAGGTTTGTTGAATGAACTCGTAAGTCCTTTAAGCATACTACAATCTTTACCTTAAAAAAGTTATAAGAATGACTATATTTAGCCTCTTCTGTTGTAGTAGTCTTTAAGAAAGACAAAAGACAAAACCAAAAAAAATAAAGACTAAATGGTTGACACCTATATAGATGAGTTATTTTAGTGTAGGTAATCCATGAACAGTGACGACAACAAGAGCAGGATAGTGCACCCCAAATGGCAGCCTTCATGCTTCAGTAAATAGCCCTGGCCAGCATGTATGCTGCCTAGCCCTAAGAGCCTAGAGACCTACCTACCTTCCCCAACATATGAATATACAAAGAAAAGGGGGAAATTAGAAAGTTTCTCCAGAGCTCCATTTTTGGTTACTGGTCTGGAAAAACAAAATCAGAACTACTGCTACTGCAGTCACATTGCTCTACCTGGCCTTCCTTCTTTAAGTGTACACTATCACAAATTAATGAAGTACAAACTCAGAGCCACTTTTAGATCTTTTGTTGCAAAAGCAACTATTTTGCTATCAAATTATACTGAGGTACAATTTATTCCATAAAACCACTTCTATTATGAAACTAAAACCCACTTTTGCCTGAAATAAACCAAAAATATAGACATCTCCCTGAAGAGGTATACACCTCAAAAAATCTTCCATTATCCTCTTGTTAAAATTAAGCCTTCTTCTTTTTTTTTTGCCTGATTTTCTTCTTCGCCTGAGGGATTTATATATATATATTTAGATTTGAGGAATGACCACTGCTGCAGAGACAGTGGTACTGAAGATCCACTGGGCACCTTGCTCTTATTGCAAAGGTGACAGGCGGCTGTAGTATTTTTGCATTCCAGATTTTCCTATTAGAGGGAGTAGTGGGTGTGCATGGCAAGGTTTTGTAGCCAGGGGCTGTAGGGGTGGCCTCGGCAGGAGGAGGTCACGGACTGCCCTGTGCCAGACACAGCCAGCTCCACAGCAGACCCACTGCAGGACACATCTGAGCCCATCAGCCAAATGTTGGCACCTCTGTGGGAGTGTATTTAAGAAAGGGCAGAAAATGCCAGAGAGGAAACACAAACATCAGGAGGTGCTCCATGGTGGAGCAGCCAGGCTCCTGAAGGGGCTGTGGTCTGGGGGGGGACCCATGCTGGTGTGTAGGATAAGAGTGACGAGTAGCAGGAGAAACTGATCCCAGCCTCCTGTGCCCCTTGTCCCCCCCCTCGTCCCCTCATGAAGGGGCTGAGCGTAACCTGCGGTGACAACACGCGGGTAGGAGAGGACTCGGGAGCGGAGACTGAGTGAAATTTATCCTGCAAAAAGAGGAGGGATGTCTCCCCATGTGTTTAGATGTTTGTCTTTTTTTTTTTCTTCGAATACCCAAACTGCTAAGTAAATATTTGTTAATTGGCAATAAATTAACACAAATTCCCCAAACTAAGTCTGTTTTTCCTGTGACAGTAACTGGTGATTTCCCTGTCTATTTTGACCCACTAGTTTTCTTGCTCCCTTTCTCCTCCTCACCACCCAGGGCTTGCTTACAGCACAGAAAACTCTCTGAAGAATGAATTTAAGCAGAAACTACAGACCACAGGTTTTGAAGACAAGTACAGACAAGTGGCCAGACTCGGATCTCATGAAGTTTCACGGGAGTTATCATGAGGATTACATATTTGATTAGCTGTGTACGGAACAAGAACTGCTTTCCACATGGAGCGACCTCCCTAAGTGAGTGGACCGCAGCGAGTGCACCCTCGCTCTGCCCCACACCCCGAGCCCCGCCGCCACCGCCGCCCCGCCGCCGGGGGAAGGGGCGAGACCGAGGCGGGCGAGGCGGCCCGCG
>VXAA01007177.1:642336-658565 GCA_013399115.1 Anseranas semipalmata
GGGTCGGGTCGGGTCGGGTCAGGTCTCCTCTCGTGTGGTTACTCGTTCACGGGCCTGCAGAGGCGAACGGAGTGAAGCGGCGTTTGCCCGAGCGGAACGGACTTGGAAGCAGATCTGTTCAGTGCAGTAATCACGCGGCCAGACGCCAGCAGCACGAATGCCGTCTGCTTGTTTTGTGAAGTGACCTCATGACTCCACGTTGTTGTCGCTCGTTAGTGTATTTAAATCCCAGCAGTGCCCAGGGTGGTTTGTAAGCTGCTGGACAGCCGGCGTGTCGTGCAGCAGCAGCCTCTGTCCCCAGGAGTTGGCAAGCTGCAGGTTGCAGGTGACTGAAGTGGAAGGACTCGGGTAGAAGACCAGGTGGCGAGGCTGCACAGAGATGGTGGCCAGGACAAACCGGGCTTCTGGCCTGTGCTAGTCCCACCTCACAGAGAAGTTTGAAGGGCAGGAAGACAACGACTCGGCTTTGCAAATGTTTAAAAGCAGCTGATATGACACATAAACGCGATAAAGCAGGAGGGTCCTTGCTAAAAATTTAAGAGAAGGTCAACAAATACTATACGCTTTGCAAAGGATAAAATAGGCTTGTGATCTGTCAGTTAGCTCTAAGGAGGGGACAGGTAGCAAGGATACAAGGGATACAACTTCAGAACAGAACAAATGGAAAGTATTACAGCTGGTGGTCAAGAATGCCCTACAGCTAGCAGGAAGCTGGGTTTATATTTATTTATTTAGTTGTTGGATGAGAAATAAAAAATCTGCTTATCCTCTGGTGGGGAAATGTTACCTGCTTGGGGTAAGAATAGCACTCTGTGTAGTTTCTGCATGAAAACAAAAGACGAAGAATTACTGGTCTAAATACTGCTTGTCACTTGCTTCTTTAAAACCAAGTAGTGTTTGTGTTTGAGTTGACTGAGGTTCCAAGTTGGAGTGTTACTGTTCAGTGATACTGTTTTGGGGCAGAGGGAACAAAAAAGAATGCAGTTAAACTAAAGTGGTTTGTATAGATAGGGATAAGAATTAAGATCCAAAGAAAAACATGTAGCTCTGAAATGAGCGTCCATAGCAAATCAGAAAAGTTAAAGTATTGCAACTGCTTTTTCCATTATCTTTCAGGTTTCTGGCTACATATCGTGACATTCAGGGAACAGCTGCTAAATCAGAGGAGTTCTGCCTTCCTCCCGTCTGTGAATTCTGACAGACACAAGTTTTGAATAACATTGGCTCCAGCAAAGTCAAGACAGACTGATGCAGAATTCAATTTCTCAGAACTCATTTTAAGACTGAAGATTTTATTTTCAAAACCGTGTTAAAAAAAAAAAAAAGCAATACGTAGCAGCATGGGTAAGAAACTAAATTTTATTACTTGGCCTCAATCATCAAATAAGATTACTGCAGTTAACTGTTGCACAGCAAGGGGCAATGTGCACTCATTAATAGACATTGTTACACATAGGGGTATATTCATCTAATGTTATTTTAAAATAACATTCTCTTTTGCATTAGGGTTTTCTGTGAGGTTGCTCATTCTAAAGCAAACCTTTATGAAAGAAGAGGAAATCACACTAGGTGGTTAGTGCATAAACTAGCTCATTTTTGCTAGCTGTAGGGTATTGTTAAGTATGAGATTTTTATTTAAACTCAGCTAATTTTATTTAAAATACCTTCTGTTCATTTACTCTAAAGCTTTATCCCCAGACTCATTAAGAAGAGCTTAATGAGGTAGAAATCCATTTAAAATGATTTTTTTTCATATATATTTGTGATATAAATTGATTGTTAAGGAAAATGGATATTATTACAGTCTATGAGCAAATTATATAAGTAGAATATAAAGAGATATTAATATACAAGGATATTAATTGTTCTGTGCTGCAATACCATTATTTACGCCAGGATTTGATGCACAACATTTATTCATATGCAAGTTTAAGAAAAGATGCCTGTGAACCAGTACATAGAAAAATTAGTATGCCATCATTGTTTATTTGTGTAATTCTTGATCTAATTATGTCATATTTTCCTTGGAAAAACAAATTCATTTTGTTGTCACACATCTTGCATTTCTTGAATCTTGTTGGGCTGTAGTTAGATGAAAGATCTCTTTTGTAAGCCAAAGAATGGGGTAAATATGTTGGTTAAATTTTAGCCAAGTTTGGATTTGTGTTTTTTGTTGCATAGAAAAGAACTTCTGGACATCTAAAGAAGGTATCAGTTACTATATTAAAGGCATCTTCCTGCTTGTTTCGGATTTGATGGCAGTCCCAGAGTATTTATTGTATCCTCTCTGCTTCTTGTCCCTGCAGCAGAGAGTAGGCATTTTGAGACTGGCTGTATCCAGAAGACATTTCTTATTATTTTCACATCAGTTCTCTTCAAGAGGGGCAGATGGCAGTAGGAACCATTTCTCACAAACTTCAGTGGACATGCATTTTTCCTCATCCTTAGTGTTAATGGTCATGCATATTTCATGTGCATTTAATGGAATGTCTAATTTTCTGAAGAAAGGGGCAGTGCTGGGAGCTCTGCCTCTGCTGGTGCTCAGGTTTCTCCTGCTTATGAGAGGATGAAATGATAGAGGTCTTTCAGGACCAAAATGATCTCAAATTGTCTTGAATTCTTCCCTAGGGATGATTGTTGTTGTTGTTGTTAGTAATAACTTTAGTGTTATATGCCACTTGGCAGGGGCAGTAGTTGACTGGAACTTTGAAGAGACAAGATGCATCTTAGAAGTTGTTCTTCTGTTTATGGTGTTTGAAACCCTGATCAAAGATTTTTCAAGCAGCTATCACATCAACAGAGTGCCCCTAGGTAGTGTCATCTGTCTTGAAGAGAAACTATATAAAGCTGCAGCCTGGCACTTAGATAGCAGAGATACAAAATAGGTTGCTATAATAAGTTATATCTTGGTAGAATTACCTCTTGTGGGACAGACATAGATGAAAGGGTGCAGAGTGTCAAGGGAAGAAATATATTTAAATGTTCTATTTTGATCCGTTGTCCAGTGTGGAACTCTCTCCTCCCACATGTACAGAGAAAAAACAAAAAGAAAGAAGAGAAGTACCAGGGCATGCATAGGGAAAGAAAGAGTACTTACTTAAATCACTTAGAAACATTTAGTAAAGAATCACAAGTGGATGCTGCTACTGCTGGGAATGGTGAGACAGAACTGATGGATTCTGCTGTGATAGCTGCTAGAGGTTGCTGTTAGGGGATTCTTTCATCATCAGAGATGACCAAGAAAGTGGAATTTGCAGCAATGAAATGGCAAATCTTCATCACATGAGATATAGAAAATAACACAAAATGCTTTGTAAAGTGGGATTAATGTTTAAAGTATATTTTTTTATTTGACCATGGTAAAACAGCAAATCAATCCCCCTGAGAAGGAGGAAAAAAAAAAAAAGATTGTAAATCTTTAGTCTGACAGGGTAAAAATGCCACAAGACAACTCAGAATGATGTTTTTTTTTTTTTCGTTTTTAAAGTGGTTTACTCTGTTGTTACTCTGTTACTTGTTACTCTGAACTGAGTCAAGTTGCTTTCTGTTGAATGCCCTTTCTTCTCCTTTGCTTCCAGTTTACTTACTTTGTTTCCAGTTTTGAGCTATCTAGCCTACTTACTCTATCCATGAGGAGGTAAGGAGGTATCTGACTCTTTACATTTGATAACAGGGTTTTTGTTTTTTTTTTGTTTGTAGCCTGTCTCTCAGTTTAGTTCGAGAACCAGTTAAGATTTTGTCTTCTTTCTACAGCCTCAGAATTACTAGAATAGTGCTGAATTAATGCTGTTTAGCTGAAAGAGAAAAGACATTGCGGAACAGGAGTGTGTGTGTAGAGGATTAGGTGTTGTTGTTAGAATCATTTTATTGTCTGAGTAGCAGACACATTGTGATGACTGTATTTAGTACTCATTTCTCTCATATTCAAAGCATTGTCCAGACATTAAGGTCAGGAATATTTCTCCCTTCCAAACATTCTCCTCCTTCTTCCAGAGGTATTTAAAAAAGGAGAATGGGGAGAGGGCATGAAGAATTTCCCTACCACAAGTCAAGCAGCAGAAACCAGGTGGAATAGCAGTCTTTTCACTTGAAGACCGTAAGTATTACACAATGCCATTGTAAAAGCTACCAGAAGTAGCTCTTCCTGAGGAGATGTGGGAGGAAGACTATCATCAACTCTGCCTTCTAAACAGACCCCCAGATCTGTTTAGCCTCCAAAAGAAGCATTGCCATCTTCTGGGGGAAGATGATTGAGAGGAAGAGATAGCAGTGTGATTTTTATCTTTCTGGTTTGCTCCATAGCTCTGAGGAAGGTCATGGCTTCTTTAGCCCCAGTTTTGTAGCCTCAGAGTTGGTACACTTCTTCAGCTTTTCCAGCAGTGCCAATTTAATGTCTCCACAAATGTCAGTTCTGACTCTGTTTGCTTATTTGCTAGGCACACCAGGCACGAACCTATGGATAACATCAGAATTGTTTCCAGTTGACGTTATGTGTGTTTAAAATATGTAGCAAAAAAAAAAAATACTCTATTGAAATTGATTAGTGTTTTCTTTAGTTCTTTACACAGTTATACAACAGATACTGAAATGTGTTAGAATAATTAAAAAAATAATTATTTTTTTGAGCAAAATAACAGATTCAGTGTGAAGGCCATGTCAAGTACAATTACAGCTGTTCTAAGTGAGAATCAGAAATTTTGCTCTACTGGAAAATAAGTAGCCAGATAAAGACACATGATTTGCTTGCTTACCATGATTGCTTAAAGGAAGTAGGAACACTGTTAATCATGGTTTCTTTCTCTACTGGTGTCAAGCATGTTCATTTGCCTGTGATATTTAATTATTATACTTTTCCCTGTTTGGGTGTCTACTGCACAAAATATTTGTCTCTACATGACTGACAGACATTAATTTTAAAAGAACTTCTGCTGATTCCATTGGAGCACGATACAGGGCAGTGGGAGTAGCCTACTTATGGTATGTACCATAGGGTCTAATTGTTACACCTTCTACTGGTTAGAAGCAGTACAGTAATTTTTTGTTTTTTCCACACAGAACTGAGCTGATCTAATAAGCTACCTGTCCTGAACCTGTCTAGTGCAAAGCCAACCCTGAGTTTCAACACGGCCTTCTCAAGTCTGGAATTCAGAGGGATGTTGTATGGAGCTACCAAACTGACTCTGGAAGGAGTCACTCAGAGGTCAGTGGTTTTCTGCTCTGGTTTAGGAATGATACAGGCTGATCCCTGCAGGCATATTCATGTGTCGTTGCACTTGCTCTCCCAGTCCCTGAAGTTGGTATCTGGGTTCTGCACAGCATGAGTGCATGGAAACAACCTGGATGTAGGACAGTAACCAAACCAATGAGCCCTTCCACGGTGGCAGAGGCACCCCCAGCAGCGCTGAAGGAATAAGCGCCCACTCAGCCGTAAAAGGCTAGCCCTAAAGTCACAGGGCCCAGAGCAAACGGGGAGGAGTAAGAGTGCTGAAAAAGAGTCCGCAACCATACAGGCTGTTCATTATCCCTGACATTGGTATTTCCACGCAGGCCAGCTGTGATCAGTGAAGCTCAGCTTCAGCTTCTTGTGCCCCGTGTGGAGCTGCTGGCCACATAGGTCCTACATTATTTATGTCCTAGATTCAGGGCTGGTTCAGTGCAGACCCCAGGTGACTCCACCAAGTGTTTGGGCTGTGCACCACAGCCCCTTTATTACTGATCCCTGTTATGCTGGATACTGTCCTCTATCTGTGCCATTAAAATCTATTCTCTTCCAAGGTGTTGCTACATGACCTCTCTCTTCATCTCATGAATGATTTTGCAATAGCAATTAATACTAGAGAGGTGCGATTTTTTGTAAATTAATCACATTTCTTTCATTTTCAGTGACAGTTTGGTGGTAGTGTGAGGACATTTCTATAGACAAAAATGCATGAACATCTTCTAGGAGCTGGAACTTGAATTTTCCATGTTTTCAATAGATGCCATATGTAAAATTACCAGAGTATTGGCATAAAGCCTTATGTTATTATTAAAAAATATACACAAATTGAGACATGGCTCTTTCTACTCCTTTGACAAACACCGTGAAAGGTCATATATTATTCTCTATGTACCTGAAGGACGCCTTGCCTCCAGTTACTGTTGAGTGTGCTGGCATAATTAGGCTGCATGTCATTTTTTTTCATTTATATATATGACTTTCAAATAAAACTCTTACCACAGCTTCAGGCCAAAAGCTTTTTCTCCTTGAGCCACAGCTCCTATCATTTTTTTTCCTCGGGCATACTGATCCTTAGCTAGTCAGGAAAGCATGCACACAAATGATAGGTCATTAGGAAATTCTCTGAATAGCAAACCTCTGAAGTCATCCCAAGTGCCATTTGCCATGCATCATGATAAAACTGGGCAAGTCTGAAGAGGCACTACTTGTATGCTTGGTCTATTATTTATCAGTTGCTGAAGCTGTTGTTTCCAGAATACAACCACCTCTTTTTCAGCATAGTTCAGCAAGATTGCCAGAGCTCAGTAAGCCAAGCAGGGTTGACAAATTTGGGTATTTAATTCTCTTCAGTGTAAGATCATTGCATCACAACACAAACTGGTATCTCTTTTTGCCATAACATGGCATCACATGAAAATACAGTAATGTTGGTCTACAAGATTGTCTTAAAATTATATTTTGGGAACTCATCCCATTAAAAGAGAACAAAAGGCAGCTGTAGAAACTGTAGGACTTTCATCTACAATCAGCCTTTCATTTTTTATGATTTGTCTCAGTTAATGCAATACTGTTTATAATCCTTTCATGATCTTAACCAATATAAGTAGCAGGTGATCTTGTTTCCCCTCAGGTCTTGCGGGAAAAAAAGCAGATAAATAATAGAAGACTGTAAATTCTAATGCATATTCATTGAGTCAAATAAGATAATAGACCATGTGTCAAGAAATAATGTGGCTTCCTGCTATGACTTCCAGTGTGGCTTAACATATTTCAAAGACCTTCCAGTGTCAAGAATTCTTTTTTAATATTTAATGTTCACACTTTCTTAGAGCATAGATTTTTCAGTGCATCTTTCTGAACTCATTGGGGGTAAGATGATTTCTTTACTATTTGATACCTCAGAAGCACTGCAATGATGAAAAGGACATTTTTCATATAATCTTTGATTTTTTAAGCTGCCAAAGGGTCACACTTTCTTTCTTTTACAACAGATGCTGAATAGCTGCTACAGAGTGGAAGGAAAACACTTTATCTTCAATATTTGGTGTTCTAACAGGATGGAAAAAAATGGTATTT
This sequence comes from Anseranas semipalmata, assembly GCA_013399115.1. Classification (NCBI taxonomy): domain Eukaryota; kingdom Metazoa; phylum Chordata; class Aves; order Anseriformes; family Anseranatidae; genus Anseranas; species Anseranas semipalmata. The sequence continues at coordinate 649,634 of VXAA01007177.1, forward strand.
GCTATATTTTTTCTAAAAGAGCTTTTAATTTCACAGCTAATTTTTGGAACTGCTGGAGGCTTATATGTATATGAATAACAGGGTAAAACAATTACTCTGTAACTTGGGATATTTTAATATCAATTAAAGATATTTAATCTTTCCCTGGATACTCTGTTGCCCACAGGGCAAAAAATAATTGTGTCTTCATAGTGACAATCTGAGATTCATGTCCAGATTAAAGCAACTTCATTTTATTGCCCACAAATAAATTCTAGCACAAATATGAGGTGCTTTAGCTCCTGTCACAGAAAACACATCTAATACACTCTGAAGCTTAGAGAATGACTCAGCTCACCTTCAGGTAAACCTCTAGGCTACATCTAGAAGTTCATCGATTGCAGGAAATATTCTTGGACACTGTAATTCATCTTTGCTTTTAATGGTTCCTGTCACACTTTTGGCCAGGGTTAATTCACTGCTAAAAAATTTCTGGTCCGAGTTTAGCAGTTAAGATCGGCCATTCTCAAGAGGTCAGTTGCATGATGTCACCCTGCTTTGGACAGTGGGATATTTTTTATAAGATGAACATGGAGTTTCTGTGCTGACTGGCCTCAGTGGCAGAGAACAATCCCAGGCACATTTAATTTAGTGCTGTAGATGTAGCTATGGTTATCAGTCAGCTGAAGAGTTCTCTAAATACCATCAACTACATAAGCAGATGCCCATGCTTAGATAACTAATTAAAATGTAAACACCTGTCTTTACAAGTCTTAAACTGAATCTCATCGTCAGTGATTTCAGTAGTTTGGTGAGATTGGCAATACAGATTAAATTTGGGAGCTCACAGTTTAAAGCATTCTTACCCCTGTGTGGGGATGTGAAAGGGTGCAGAAATAAAGGATACCAGTTGCTGAGCCAGGACTGTATCAGCTTTTAAATTGTTGTGTCACTCTGGATCACTGGGCAATACCTCCCCATGCAATTTGCCTTTTCTACGCAGCGCTGCTGGTACCGAGGAGGCAATTTTGAGGCACTGATATTTGACATGTTGAGAGGTAGTAGTAACTGGAGGTCAGAAAGGAGTGTGAGGGATATTTGACACTATTTTTTTCCATGATATCAGAGCATCTTTGATATAGTTATTGTTTGATACTTCCGAAATGTGTTTTGTCTGTTATGCTTTATCAGTCCTGTCTGTCCAAAATAAGCATGGAGCATGAATAAGGAAAGCCCTATGGGGAAGGGATTGTGTTTCCTCATGCATTTGTAATGCACAGGTACCAGATTCTGACAGGTCTTTGGATACTGTCACAGCACCAGCATGAAGTAACAGGAAAAATACCAAGGAGAGAGAAAGTGACTTATTATAAAAAAGTAATAAAAATCCACATTACATTCTCTTTACCTTGTAAGGCCTTATTTAACTTCTGTCAAAAAAACATTCTGTGCTTTTTGACAAAAAAAGCAAAGTTTGGGTTACATAGAGTAGACTGTCAAAAACCGTATTGCTCCCATTCAAGTACAAGCATCTGAAGAGTGAAATACAATTACTTGCCAGTACATGACAATGTTATATGAGTTGAAAAGTAAAATAAAACAAAATCCAGCTGAGGCCACAGACAGGATTTAGGCAGACAGAACTTACTACTTTCACTTGGAGTTAGGGCTTTCTCAGCAGCAGCACTGTAGGACTTGTGTCATCTCCCTGATGCCTTTTCTCTGTCGCTCCCCGTGCGGGACAAGGCTGATCTTCTCTTCTCTTAGGAGGAGCAGAGCAAAAAGCCTTGAGTGGCAGCCCTGAAAGTCTGAGAAATCCGGAGAGTTTTGTGTGGGATTGAAAAGTTACAGAACAGGCCAGAAATTCAAGCACTGTAGCAATTGTATAGGGACAGTTGGAGCTGTCCTGATGATGAAAATACCTCAAGCCATTTTGCTCCAACTTGGTCTTGGAGGATGGTAGCAAATGCAAAACTCCTGATCCCTGCTGGTACAGGCATGTGTTCATTAGGGTAACTTTAGGGTAACTTGAAACTAGTTAGGCTGCTTCTGTCACTGCTATTAAAAGGATGGTCCAGACATCATTGCTCTGAGTGGCTAAAAATGACATCTAATTTCAAGAATACATGTATTAATATCCATTTCTTTTTTTTCTCTCTCTCTCGAGTATCGTGCTGAGCCCTCTTACATAAACATTTATATACGTATACATGTGTGTGTATGTTTATTATTAGCTATTACAGAATCTTTCAAAGTTTGCTGTACTAAAAAAAAGTCTCATTTTTTAACATTTATATGATAGGCTTTTTATGATAGGATTTTAATTCCCCTGATTATCACAGCAGCATTTCTCTTCACTAGTCTACTCCTGGTCTAAATTCATCTTGAATATGGGAGATCAGAAGTAGGTATACAGGATTTCAGATGGGGTTTCACCATGTCCAGTTCAACTGAATCAACAGCTTTCTGTCTCTAGGAGAAACATTATTTCTGCAATATTCTTAGGTACAAGAGCAAAGAGGAAAGATGTTCCATTCCAAAAGGTCAGATTGCATAATGTAATTCAACAGATAGTAGTAGAGGATATTGCTTGATACATTTTGAAAGCAACTCAGATAAATGAAGTCTAAGTACTGTAATGGACAGAATGTTAAATGTGTAAAAGGGACAGTGATAACATCTGTAATAACAAACATTTTAGTGCTCTAGCATTGGATCTATATGTAGGTATTATGGGACATTAAAAAAGTAAAATGCTTAGTTTAATATTCAGTAAAACTTCTGATGATTAGCACTAGAAAACTATCATGCAGAGTAAATGTGAATATGTACCTAATTAAAGCGCCTAAGCAAAGAAAATACAATTATATAACTGACATTGCTATCCTTTAAATACTAGTTATCCATGACTACGGATATGACCGTGACTTAGTAGGTGACAGAGCAAGACAGAGATCAGACTGAACAGCTGAAGCCAATGAAAGCTCCTTTCTCTAATGGCTTTTGTAAGTCCTAAGTGTAAGCTAATATGCCAAGCACTGAATTCAACAATCACTTAGTGTCAAAACAATTTTGTATTTTCTATCAATAGTCCCTCTATTTCCTGTAATACTGTTATATTTCCTCATTTCAAAGTTTGATTAAATTGGTATTTTAAAGGGTACAGTGCAGTCCTTTAGTGGCAGTAATTAGAAGAATATAAATTACATTTATTTCTGTGAGAGTTGATTTTTAGACCTTAGTTTTGAGATCCATAGGCCAAGAGCTTTCATGATTGATTAACTAGAAAATTGTCTATGTCTGAGTCAATTACAATGAGAGACCTACTTACTTTGTTGTAGGAAGCTGTGGACTGGGTCCCTCCTCTCTTTGTGCTCAGGGAGCTGGGATGGAAAAGAAATCAAAAATATATTTTGTGAACTGAGAGGTACTGCTTCTTGTATATGCTAAACTCCAAAGGTGCTCTGGTTTAGGCTGTATTTTCCTTGGTCTAAGCTTCCTGTAAAAGAGAAAATAGGCAAGTTATAAACATGCCTATCTTCACTCTCAATGCTAGGAATGTCAGTTCTGTTCTGCCTAAAGAAACGTGCTGTTTGGCATAAGAACATGTTACCATAATTAAAAATCTGAGGCACTGTCTCTTTTTTTATTTTTTGGGTAAGTAATAGTAACACTTGAACATAGAAGATTAGAGATCAGGAACTTTAGATTATGTTCATGGATCTGCCTCTGGCTGAATGCAAAACCATGAAGAAGAGTTACTTTCCTTCACAGTTGTGGATTAACTAGAGAAAGAAGCATTCCAAGAATCAGCTGCTCTGCCTTCACAGTTGTGGAGCGCCTCATATTTTTACACGTGGTGCTTCAAAACAACATAAAAAGTATTATTGGATCACATTTATTTTCAGCTGAGATTGGTCCTTGCACACTGAAACAACCAGGAACATTATGCTGCTGGCATAATTGTGTAAGTGGTCCATATACACCCAAAGTACATCGGGATCCTTTTGAAATGTCTTGCACTGCTAATGTACTGGGAATTACAAGATAAGTATTTAATGGCCACAGAGCAAAGCTGAATTATTTTGGAATGTGAGCCAGATTTTTAAAATAATTAATAAATACAAAACCCACTAAAAGTTGGTGTAATTTAGCCTCATTGTTATTTAGCCTCAATTAGCCTCATTGTTCAAATTGGATTAATTTGCTGTACAAAACTCATTTAAGCTCCAGGTTCTGATGTTAACAAAAATACTTCCTGTAAAACACAAGTTCATTACAGAGAAAATGAATGAAGAGCGGAATTAAAGTGATTGCAGAAACTGAAATTGTGTCTGAAAGTCGTTAAGACTTGGACCAGTGGTGCCAAATGGTTTACTGAAGCTTTTAAGGTAGTGAACATCTTAATTCTCTATCTGTATGATGTCTAATACAAAAGGGCTCCTTCCACTGGGACTCTTAATCATTGCAATTTATCTGCACTACTGAAAAAGGGAAGGGAAGGGAAGGGAGAAGATGCCAGCCATCGTTCAATGCTTGTAAAACATTGAAAAAAAATTGAAAAAAAAATTACCAAAGCCTTTGTTTTTCTCTTTTCTTTAAGTATGGAAATACTACCATTAATTGGAGTTAGTTACATTCATATACACCTAAGAAAAATTATGTGCCTTTGTTACTGAAGGGCATATTCAACAAATCTCTTCATTTCCTGCACTACTTGCTTAAGGCTGGAAAAATTGCTGTAATATCAGCTGCATTTTCACTGTGATGTGGCTGTTACTATAGTATGCAATATTAACCTGAAGAACTTGATGACTGACTTCAGAAGAATCTAGCTATAATTTAAATAAGGTTTTCATCTCTTCTTGATTGTGAAGGACTGCACTGATTACAGTGTCCACACAGAAGTAATATACAAACTAAATTGGGCTCAATTCTGCCAGGCCTTCTTCCTCATTCAGCAAAACAGGACTAAAGCAGAGAACTTAGTTTCTTTTTCAGTTTAAGGTTTGGCAAAGCATTCACATATGATGAAGGTACTTTTGTGGTCTTATATTTACTGGAAATATTAATACACATGATAAAGAAAAATGAATTTAATATTACTGTTTCTTCTGTGATTTCACTGTGCTTGTTAATATGCTGCAGTTTCAAGTATTGCCACATATTGTGAACAAAACATTGGTTCTTAAATAAGGTAATATTCCATGTGACACCACAGGTAAAACCTCACTTGTTTTGTACAGATATTTGAAATCAGAATCTGTTAAAATCCCTCAGGCCAAATTAATGTTGCAACGAGTGGGCATAACTGCCTCGATGTCAATGATGCAGGCCCTGATATCTAAGCCTGGCAGGAAGAAGAAGATGCACAAAGAGAAATTTTAATGAATGCAACAGGGGCAATAGCATGAGGCACAAGGACTCTACTCAAACATGCCAAGCTGGACAAGATCGTGGCTCGGTATTAAATAAATTAGCAAACCTTGAAGTTGCTTTAACTTGTATGAGGAGCGTAGCAAAGATCAAACGAAGAACTCACAGTGGTAGTTCTGATTTTTTTCTTTTTTTTTTACAGCTTGATCTAGTTTGTCTCTTGTCGTCACTCTGCAGGGGAATACTAGAGAGCCTGGAAGTGACATGAGGGCAGCTGTAGCTTGGTCACAGAGCTGCCAAAGGGAGGAGGTGGCTGCCCTCCTGAGGGCTCAGTCAAGAGCCACCGGTAATGAGCCTGAGGCTCAGAATTGAACGCAGAGCAGCAAGGGTTCCTGCACCAGCAGTTGTTGGATAACAGCACAAGAAGACATACAGGATTACCTTTTTTTTCAGACTAGGCTTAGCTTTAAAAATCGCTTGGGAACAAGTGCTCTGGCTTAAGGTAGCATGGCAAAAAGGAAATGAAATAACCCAGGGTGCCCTCCTTGCTCTACAGCAGTCTTGGGCTTGGATGGAAGCAGAATCTCTAACTTTTAAAAGAGAATCGTAGGGATTGCTTTTCCTGGCTCAGCATCTTCCATAACTCTTTTTTAGGACATTGCATTTAGGACAATATTTTATCACATGACAGTATATGGCAAATTATCTCATCATTTAATATATTCATCTATATTTGTTAATTATACAATGTCAGTCTCACTGTCCATGACATGAGCTTTGATAACTTGCCTAACACTTACTTGCCTTGACTTCCTTTCTTTATGAACCAAGTGATTACCACTATGTGGACAAAAAAAAAGGAAAAAAAGCATCATTTTAACCTTGTTTAACCTAATGTGCCACAGCTGGCTGACTAGCCAGGGAAAGAAACTGCATCAGCAACCCACATGCCATACACACTCATCCTGGTGGGCTACAGCGTTCCTCTGCCGCCAATGATCACACACCTAGCCCTTAGTTTTGAGGAACATTTTACAGTGTATTTTTACAACTGAAGTGTTATTAGCCTTTCTTTAATAGGATTGCTGGTTTAATTTCTGACCAAAATAAATGGTCCATGTGAGTTAAGAGTTCGTTGCATGTCCTTAACTTACTGTATTATAAATACTATGCAGGCATCCAGAAATAATAAAGGAAACACAGGGCTCCATCAGCCTTGAAAGCTTGCAGTCTTGATATTACACTCTTAGCTGCTTATTTCCTATTGCACAAAAAAACAGCATAATTATCTAATAAGCCATTTTTCAAATGTTAATTCATTTTTAAAATTTGGAGTGATTTGTCAGCAAATCTCTCCTAGATATATCTGCATACTCTTAATTGATTTTGGGTGGAGGAAGAATACGTTTAAATACAAGTCAATCTAATTTCAGGCAAAAATCAATTATATTTTTTTATCACGTGTGTGTTCAGACTGAATAGCAATTTGAAGTCTTTGAAATGTTTTCTTATGCTTACTTAAAGAAAAGGTTATCAATTTGCATAAAAAATAAATATTGTGTTTTTCATTTTGTTGAACTATTGAAAAATCCGTAATGGAATTTTCTGAAGAATACAGAGGTTGTCTGTAGTTTCCATGAAGACTCATATCTGGCAGTAAGATCTTTGTTAATTTTTGGTTGTATTTTCCTGGACTCATATTTTAGCACTGTATGTGGACTGTAATGATGTCACACAAACAAGTTACACCACTACTTTAAAGTGTTAACATTTAAATAGGAAGCCAAAAGCAATTATGGCATTTTGGAAATGTCTTCTTTATTTCAGAGCAAATTTAATCTCTTTCTAATGGCCAAAATCTACTTTTCATATTCAGTACAACCTACTGCTGTATTAGCTCCTGTACTATTGCCAAAGCAAAGAAATTATTAAAAATATTGAAAACCTTTCTTAGGTGGCAGTTTGTAAAACTCCTTCAGCATACTTTTCTAAAAATCAATTTTCTTCTGTGCTTGATCAGCATTTTAAAAGGAAAAAAAAAATTGTGAGGGCTGTTCCAGTCAGTGTTCATAGAACGAAAGAGTATACTATGGAACTTTTGCTCTTTTTTTGTTTGTTTGCATAGACTTTATAGTGATGGATAGGTAAACTGTATGCCTACCAGTGATTCTGCATTGCTGACTTCATTTCTGTGATACACATAGCATTTTGCACTTCAACACTGCCTCTAACTGCGCAAGGTAGGAAAACTATTTATGTACATTTCTTGCAAGGAAAAAGTTAACATGGTTTCCTGAAGCAGTGAAGAAAAGGCCCATGAGGTAGATCTTTAATATAGTTTCAAAATTAAGTGGCTCATTGGTTTTCAGTATTCTTTTGCATTTTGGTTTGGCAGTAGGGTGAATTATTGGGAGACAATTTGACCTCTTCAAGTGTCCGTGCTAGCTATGCAAAATATGCTCAAATGGTTACAGCAAAAATGAGAGGCTGAATGAGAATCACTTGAAGGATAGCAAAAATTGTATTTTTATCATTGTAATTTTTCTCTGGCAGCTGAGCACTGGAATAAGCCTTTGAAAATGGCGGCTTTTAGCAAAATACCTGATTAGTGCTTTTAATAATACAAGCCAAAAATAATATTAAATAAGTGGTGAAAATTCTGCTCAATGTGAAAGAGAGGTAATGTTTATTATAACAACGTTTTCAACTGATGTAAGATCCCCTGATCCATTACATATTACAACAGATACCACCAAAAGACACTATCCACACTGTATTTTACCTTTGAAAACTAATGGCCTGAAACTGCCAAGGTCTGAACTACCTCAATACTACCACCTAAATGAATAAGGACTATTCATGGAATTGTCAAGAACAAATTGTGTCAAACTGATCTAATTTCCTTCCTCAACATGGTTACAAGCTTTGTAGACAGAAGAGAAGCGGTAGATGCTGCACATCTTAAAGCTTTAAACAAAACTCACAGGATGTAAGGAACAGAAATGTGGTTTTGATGAAAGCTCTGTAGGATAGGTGTAAGCTGGTTGGAAAACCAAACCCCTAACGAGAACAATTAGCAGTGCTTCAACATTAATATTACAAAAACAATCAAGTGGCACTGGGCCCAGCTACATGTCTATTTGTTCTTTTAACTAATGACAGAAATGATGAACCAGAATATAGTCACTCTATTTGCAGATGACACAAACCATGGAGGGACCAAGATCCTGGCCAACCATTTTGGAGGTCAAGATCAGACTTTGAAATGGTACTGACAAACTGAAGAAATGCCGCAGGGGAAAACCAACCAAAACAAACCAAACCACAACCACCAGAAAACGGCGGGGGTAGCGGGGACAAGCTGTGCGGAATAAGCCCCATGCCGCTCGGCACACACACAGCCACCCGCGGGGCCTCTCGCAGGCGGCGGGAAGGCGGCTTTGCCCCGCCACGGGCCGCAGCTGCCAGCCGGGGCCCCCCCGGCTCCGCGGAGCCCTCGGCCGCACGCCCGGCCTGCCCACGGAAGCCGGGCCGAGGCGATGTTTCCTTTCCTCCCGTCCGTAGCCACGCCCGGTGT
>VXAA01007177.1:658654-681869 GCA_013399115.1 Anseranas semipalmata
GGAGGGCGCTGGCGGCGCCGCGGCGCCCTCCGGGCTGCGGGGCTTGCGCCGCTTCGTCCTCCGGCTCCGCGGTGAGTGAAGCGGGAGCTCCCCGCCCAGTGGGCCGGCAGCAGCGCGGCCGCCTGGCTCCGAGGCTTGGGGAGCCCCAGGGCAGCTTTGGGGGGCGCTGGGGGTGCCCCTTGGGGGAACGGGAGCGTGGGTTGGAGCTGGTGGGTCCTGGAGCGGCTGTTGTGGCTCTGCGGTAAAGCCCTGGCTGCGCTGAAGGAGCCTCCCCGCGGCAAGGTTTGGGGGGGCGTTAGCTGCCGGGCTCTAACGGTGCGGGTCGGCCTGGGAAAGCAGCCGGAGCAAGGGGAGGAAGATGAGGCTTTGTGCCTGGACCTCAGTTCATTTTGTAGAAGAAGTAAGTTTAGACTACCAGGTAGTAAACGGGATGTTGCCTGTAGAGATGCAAACTCCCATGTGCTACTCCATACTCCAAGCCCTGGGGCATGGAAGAGCTGCTGCGTGCCTGTTCTTCTAAAAAGTAGCTAACTGGGACTCGCTCCAGCCAAGCGGCACTTGTAGAGCTACAGGCACTGCCCGAGTGAGCACGCTGCTGGAAAGCTGCGGGTGCTCGACGGGCTCCTCGGCACTTGGTGTTTCTTTTCCTTTGCTATTAGCTATATTTGTTGTGCTTGCGGTAACTGCAATGTAAAAGACTGCTAGGTCCATCTGCCGCTTTAGCTGGTGGATTGGGTCGTAGTGGCTGTCGTTTTGATGATCTGGTGATGAAAATACAAATGGTCTCTGGCCAGCGTGTGTGTAGACTGTGGTGAAGTTACAGCTCATAAAAGTATATGTGTGGGTCACGATTTTGGCTTCAGGGATATTCAAGAAAAGAGGGGTTAAAAAGTTTCATTTTTAACCCTACTGATTGCGCTGAGAACCTTGAAAATCAAATAACCTGAAGCTGATTTTCAAAAGCCTCCAAATTATTGAATAGGGTTTCGGTTTAGTTTGCTGCAAGCCCTGATTCTTTTTTAAGGTTTAAGATTGATCATATTTAACTGTGTCTAAACCAAACGTCCTCTGGGGTCACTTTTAAGTAGGGCCCTTTCTTTCCAGCCAGCCTGGGTGTGAAGCAGGCTCCTTTGGGGAGACCCTGTGTGCAAAAAGTTTTTTTTGCACTAGTAATGAAATTATCTGGGAACGCGGGTTGGTTCATGCTTATACTTGTTAGCTTTCTCTGCAAAAACTGCAGGTTGGTACCACAACTGCAGCACAGTTTGGTGCATATGTGTTTCCTTGCTTTCTTTTTAAATTAGTCCTCAAGCTCTAGGGATGAGGTTCTGCAAGACAAGCGTGCCCGGATCCTGTCCCGGGGGCTGCCAAAACAAAAACCCATAGAAGGAGTTAAGCAGGTGTTGGTCGTGGCTTCTGGAAAAGGGGGAGTTGGAAAATCAACAACAGCAGGTAAGATTTTTCTTATTTCTGTGCAATCTGTTGTATTTTTATTGTTTTGTAATAGATATATAAATATTTATATGCTAATGCGGTTTTTGAATTGCATTTGGCTGGCAGCAATAAAACCTGACAGATGACGAAATTTTACTTCAAGGCCTCAAAGAAGTGTGTTTTGATACTCTCTCCCCCTTCCCTCCCCGCCCCCACCTGGTATTATCTAAGTAACATCCAAGCTTTTTGTTGCAAAAAGCATAGCTTTTTTCAGATTTTTTACTTGTATGCTTTATAACACTTTACAAGGAATATTTGGGCAGTTGTTGTGTAATCTTGTAATTAAGTCCCACTAACAGAGCCCTCAACCTCTGTGAAGTCCCATTGCAGCCACTGAAAATCCATACAGGTACAGAGGTTTTCGATTTAGGAATCATATTTGAAGTGGGTGCAAACTGAGCAGGCAGCTCTGAAATAATGTATTTGTAATAGTGCAGTGCTGTCCTGGGACAGCCTGCTTTTTGGAGTTGAGAGTAAGCTATGGTGGAGGGGATTATGTGCTTGTGTAGTGATATTATTTCTCCTTCTCTAGCAGCTAAGGTGTACATGCACAATGCCCCACTGTCCTGTGGTGACATAGACATGTAGTATGCTAGTATTTGGAAGGTTTCAGCATCAGGTCACCATCCAGTCTTCTCAAGTACTTGATAAGACTTTTCATAATGAGAGGTGAAACACTAGTGATAAACCACACAAAGTGGTAAGAGCCTTATATGAAAGATTTATACGATCTGAAGAGAAACCAGAGTATATGAATCATCTTGAACTCCTGACTTCTCTTACCCACACCATTAGCCTTTGAATTCAAGTTTTTCTAACTGTAGTTTCCTAGGTAATAGAACAAGATGGTACATGGGTTACTAGTACTGCATAAATTTGCTTGAAGTTAAACAAAGATGATGCTGAAGGTAAACATCTTTGAAAAGATCTCTCAAGTTCTATAAATTTGTTTAAAAATCTTTCTGTTACTCAGATTAGGAGAAAAACCATCCTTCAGTTTTGTGTTGTCTACTTAAACAATCTTCTGTTCATCTCCATTTGCTATGAACAATGCTTTGATGTAGTTCTTAATTTCTCATTTTGTAATTTGTATTTCAGCCCTGCTTGAAAAGGACTGGCTGGCTAATAAATCCTAGAACATACAAACATGTTATCCATAGTAAGAGCAACTGTACTTTAAAGAGCTGTGAGTTCTTACCCATTCATTTAAAAATAAATCAGGATTCAACAGGCATTAAATGAGAGAGCTGAAATGTATATGATCCATTCAAGTGTTACTGTATCGAACAGCCTGTTGTTAATGAATGCATTTATTTATAATATTGAGAAGAAAGAGGAGTCTAGATTCTTGTTTATTAAAATGAGAAAAAAATTAATGGTTCAGACGAACAACTGAAGATCAAGTAACTTGTGTGGAAAGAAGAAATAGAGGCTTCTGGGGAACATGTTTGGTGACAACTCCACTGACTCAGTTTGAGAGCAGGAGTAGAAAATGAAGGAGGGTGGTAATTAGAGGTGGTATATACCTCTTCATTCCTAAAGCACCACAGAAAATATTGTCAGTCTTATCTGCATATCTCTGAAAGAGTGTCAAGTCTGTTCATATTCTTTCCCCCAGTGGGTTTGTATTTCAGTTGTTCCAGATCTCCCCTTCAGGATGAGTGGATATATACTTGGGTCAAGTTTGTCAGGGCCATTCTTCAACCTGTCATCGTATTTCTGTTGAATAATTCTTTCTGCCTGTCACATATAGCTTTTGTATTATATTCTCTGTTGCTTCTTGCGCTTTTGAAATCAATGGAGTCTCTGATTACAGAATAAATTGTTTTATAGGAAAAAGTGTTTTTCAGTCTGTGTTTAAATACTTTTGGTTGTTTTGGTATTTTTTGTCTAGTATGAGCTTTTTGTTTGTTTGATCCCTCTTTCCTATGTTTGTAGTTCCTCTCTTTTACCAGTGTTCTGCTAGATTTCCTCAATCTAGATGAAGTCTCCCATTTTTTTTTCCTCCTCCCCTCTGTCCCCTCTTTTTGCATTAGTCTGAAGGTGAGAGCATTGTAGAAAATTGATCCTGGCATGAGAAGAGTTCAAAGTTTGGGCTTGAAAGAATACAAGTTTTCTATTTATTGAAACTCATGTTGTTTTCAACTGTGGAAATGGGGGGAGAAATATAATGGCTGGTGTTCTTACAGTTTTTATTTCTTTGAACAGCAGCATTAACAACTACTGATACTTTATCTTGGCCTTCTTCAGACATTTCCAGCAAAGGCTAATGGGATGAGATTTTTCATCAGTTCAGGAGAACTGATAAAGTCAACACATGGCCAAATGTATCCTAGTCATTTCTTTTTTACTCTTGTATGTTTTTTATTCTGCAGGTAGGATGTACTGTTGTTGAAACTCACCCTTTCAAGGTAGAGGTCAAAATCCCTTTCTATTCTACCTGAGCAACCTCGACACAGGTTTGGGCTTTGGTGAGGGTGTTGATAATATTTGTTCACGGTTCTTTTCCAGGGCCAACGTCATGTTTTCTCATAATGGACCATCTTTACATGTTAAAATATTCTGATGACTAGTGAGATCTAAGTATTTAAAAGTTATCTTTCAGAAAGAGTTCATCTGAGTTATCTGTGGATATTTTATTGATGATGTAGATGAACTGTGCTACAAATGCAGATGCACTCAGCTGGCTCTGTATACATCTGATTTTGGGCCAAGCAGTTTTATTGGTATCGTTAGCTCAACATTCTGTTAATTCAACTGTGCTATTCCTAGGGCCAGTTTGGATATGGAAGTTAAGTCCAAACTGATAAACCATCCCAGACTTGCGCTGACATCAAGAAGACTAACTCAGATCTCGCTGTGCTTCATTCTTGATACTGGCTGGCTGGTTTGGCACGGGCAGAGACTGTTTGCATTGTGCTATGAAGTTTTGGGGCAGTGAGGGAAGTATTGGACTTCTTGAATGTATGCCCTACCATCTTGCAGTCCTGATTATATTGGGACTTAATTGTGAGGGTCCATGTGAATGTTTAGGGTCAGGTTAGGGTCCCATGCTGCATCTCTAAACCCTCTTGGAAGTGGTGGTAATACAAAGACAACAGAGGATAATTATCAGCTGGGATTCAAAAGACTGCGTTGTGTCCAGCTAGATATCCAGCTAATAAACTCAGGCTTTCCCACTATATTATTCCCACTGTCTTCTTTTCCTTTAGTAGTCAAATATCCTTTATTGAAGAAGCATTGTGGATCGTACTTTAATTTTCACACATGATAGGGAAGAAGGCAGACGCATATAAAGCTGACCTGGTTTTGGCTGAGATGGAATGAATTTTCTTCATAGTGGCTGGTATGGTGCCGTGTTTTGGATTTAGAAGAAAAACAATGCTGGTAACACACCGATGTTAGCTGTTGCAGAGCAGAGCTTACACAGAGCCAAGGACTTTCCACTTCTCACACCGCCCTGCCAGCGGCGAGGCTGGGGGCGCACAGGGAGCTGGAGGGGACACAGCCAGGACAGCTGACCCAGACTGGACACAGGGGTGTCCCACACCATAGGATGTCATGCTGAGCAATAACGCTGGGGGAGTTGACTGGGGGAGTGCTGCTGCCTGGGGAGTGGCTGGGCATCGGTTGCTGGGTGGTGAGCAATTGCGTTGTGCATCACTTGCTTTGTAATACGTATTTTTATTACTATTATCATTAATTTTCCCTTCCTATTCTGCCCTATTAAACTATCTTTATTTCAGGCCAGGAGTTTTACCTCTTTTTTTCCCCTCTGACTCTCTCCCCAGTCCCAAGGGGGGGGAGTGAGCGAATGGCTGNACTGGGGGGGTGCTGCTGCCTGGGGAGTGGCTGGGCATCGGTTGCTGGGTGGTGAGCAATTGCGTTGTGCATCACTTGCTTTGTAATACATATTTTTATTACTATTATCATTAATTTTCCCTTCCTATTCTGCCCTATTAAACTATCTTTATTTCAGGCCAGGAGTTTTACCTCTTTTTTTCCCCTCTGACTCTCTCCCCAGTCCCAAGGGGGGGGAGTGAGCGAATGGCTGTGTGGTGCTGAGCTGCCTGCCAGGTTGAACCACAACAAAAGCAATAGACATACTAAGACAGTATGTGGAGTAACTTGCTGCTTCCTTTGTGCCTCTTCAAACATGAGCTGCAGTTCATTTATTTATTTAATCATTGGTTTGCATGTTTTTCTTCTTATCTGTGATTTGTAGATCAGTCTCCAAGTTTCAGGGGATTAATTCTCTCTGCTTGGTTCAGGGGATAGTTAATCAAGCATCTATTTAAATAGCAAACTGAAGAATAAAATCTGTATTGCTTTATCAGCTTAGGAGTAAACAGGGCCTGTGCGTGTCTTATGGAGAGCTGTATAATTTTCCTTGTTAACCTCCTCACTGTTTAGTTTAAAGGAACTTGCCACTTTCCATACTACATTCTTTAAGCTGGGAACGTCTCCCCAGCTTGTTCTCATACCTTCATGGTCTTCCAGCAGAACAAGGCTGGCTGCAGCTTGTCTTTCTTAAATGCTCTGTAGGCTGAGATACAGCAATGTGTGAAGAAGGCAAAAGATTTTACACAAGTGTTTTTTTAATGTTTCTATTTGGAATATAATGTATATTATATGGTTATACTGAAGTTTCTAGGAGATCTTTCAACATAGTTGAAGCTGGTGAACCATTAAAAGATGCCACTTCTTCCATGTGCTTTTTAGTTACAGGAGCTAAGTATTGGTGGAAATGCTATAAACAGAGCTGTAAGCAAACTGATGGACTTGTTAATAGCTCCATCCTGTTTTTCTGTTTCTTTAGTTGCTACAGGTGCTTTCAGGGTAGATGAGACTTTGTTTTCTGACATCCAAATCAAGCAAAAAGCATGGATTGCACCTTCTTCCAGAAAATGTCCATTTTAATATATCATGAGAAATCAAAAATGAAAGGGTATGAGCATATTTTTGGTCACAGTAGTTTAATAGTTTAGGTCAATGCTTATCCGACCTCTAGTTTAAAAACCAACAACCAACCAACCAAACTTTTTTTTTTTCCACTAGAGACTGTGGTGAGGTTAGCTATGGTAGAGTCAGTTTATTTTTATAGTAGTGTCTAGTTTCCAAAAATCAAGAAAGATTTTTCTTAATGTTATCCTTTGGCAAAATGCTTAAATTGTAAATTTTATTGCAGTTTTCTGTAGAAACTTAGAACTTGTAGGTTTTTACAGGTTAGTGTGAGTTTGCTAGCAAGCATGGATTGAAATGTGGGTGCTGCTGCCACTTAAACTAATAATACTGTAGAGGTGCAAGAAGCTAAAAATCAAGATGACGGATGTGATTATTAAGCAAGTGTGATGTATTTATATTATAGTTTCTCTTGTTAGAAACCATAATATTCTCAATATTTAGAAAGTAAATTCTCTTGCACTTAATCTTTTTTTTTTCTTTTTTTTTCTTGCAGTAAATATAGCCCTCGCCCTAGCAGCAAATGATTCGGTAGGTGAACATCTAATTATCAGCCTTAATGTTAAACAAATGTGTGAGTCATAAATAAAATTGTTGCTGCTGTGGGCAGTTACATACATTATATCAAAGTATTTATTCTGGCAGTTAATATCGTTATTTGTTTTTATGGACTTTTGAGTTTATGTAAATTTGTTTATATTGTATCAGCACCATGAATGACTCAGCTCCCATCCTTCTTCTGGGTTTGGCTGTGCCCTTTCCACCGTGTCTCTCTGATTTCAACTGCAATTCTGCAAGGATGTGTAGACATACTAGAGGGTGTTTGTGCAGGTTGGAGACATGTAATAAATAATTAAATTCTATCACTTCAGAGCATTGACTTGGAAAAAATACGAGTAACTGCTGGGTGGTGTCCAAAGCATTATTTGTAGCTGTGCAGATTTACTTTTCCAGGAGAAATTAATGTATAAAAATATTTTATGTTTAAAGGGCTGGGGGCGGTGGGGGGAGCTGCGTATCTTCCCTGAAGTTTGGAAATGCATTTTTTGAGTAACAAAATATCATCTCCCAGTTTGCTATTGCAAAACTCAAACTGCAAAATAGACTGTAAATTAGCAATGGGAGCCATTTAATTTTTAAAAACAAGGGGTCTTCATTATGTTCACCTAGTGCTATAGTACTTCCATCGTGTACATTTATCGCCACATACGTAAACTCAGAAGCAAGTTTGTTCTTGATTTCCTATGGAAGGGTGTATGAAACAGGTTTAGTACTTGTAAAGCGTTAATTCCAAAATAGCTAGTGAATTAAAAGTGTAGCCTTTAGAAGAGTATTTCACAAAGGTTTTCAGTAAAACTGTTAAAGTATGGTGAAAGTTCAGATTTACTGACAATCTTAATGCAAGGGCTGAGAAAGATATGTGAGGAAACATCTTGTTCAGATGAGGCACTACTGTTCAGATTAAAATAATCTAGGAATATATATTAAGCATGGCTTTGGAATTTCATCACAGTCAACTTTAATGGGGAGTTATTTGGCTGAATTCTCAAAGGACACTTGGAAAACACTTCATAGTTGATGTTGTGTAACATAGAAAATATTTACAAAGTAGTATAAAACAAGGTATTTTCAAATACTTTGACCTGGTAAATGTAGTATCTTTTTTTTTCTTGTATTGTAAAAGATGAGTAAAATAGAACAGGTAGGAGCGAAGTTTGCATGCATTCTGCACACTTCCTGTAGGAATTTGTAAAAGATTTAAAAAAAGAAAAATGCATAAAATCAATCATACTTGATAAGAAAGAGTGTTAAAGCTGTTACATGAAGTGCGTGCTGTTTGTAATGGCAACTGATCTTGATATTTCACAGTTTTTAATTCTGTGTTTTAAATAGGCTTCTGGAGTAATTTGATTTTGGAGAAAAATCTGTCATCTTGAAAAGCAAAACTGCTTGAATGGTTCCTTCTAATTAACTTTTAAAACATGGCATTTGCTATAATACTTTCCCAAAATGAACATAATCCTGCAAGTGGTTCTGTGCTGTGGCATGGTCATTGAGTAGCTCCATGGAAACCATGTCTACTAATTGCACATAACTTTCCCTACCAGCTAAAGTGTTTTTAGGATTGTGTCTGATACTGCTTATACATGCAGCTTTGTGTGTTGTGTAAACTTAGATAAAGCATCTCTTAGTAATTCTGACATACATAAGTTGTGGGATTGTACCCTTTTGTAAGGAGTTAAACATCTGGCTTTAAACATAATAATGTGATACACCAGTTCAGTAGCCCACTACAATACTTGTAAAGCTCATAGGTAAGAGACCAGATAGCCAGACCGTAGCCAGATAATTGAAGAGGTTGTTACTGGAGTTATTTGGCAAAATCAGGGGCTGAGAAATAATTATAAATGAAATTAAGCCAAGAAAGTTAAGTAAATGTAGAATGCACTAGTCTTTTCTGATGTTAAGATTATATGGTAGTGTGGAATTGGAGGCCGGAGTCTGGTGGGTGTTAATCAATGAAGAGCAGATGAAGTTGCTGTGACTTGCATGAACTGATGGTCATAATCTAATAAGCTGCTCTTCATCTGTTCTTCATGTAGTTACAAGTTACAAAACAGGAAAGTAATTTGAACTGAATAAACTCAACTCTGTTTTGTTTGTTTGTTTAGGCATGGATATCTTTTTAAGATAAAATGATGGCATACATCATGTTTATGTTTAACCTTTGGGCTTGAATTTGCCGGTGTTTTTGTTTGTGCACTCCCATCAATTTCAGTTCACTAGTTTTGTGAGTTAAAATTGTGAAATGACTATCTCTGGGACCTTGATCCAGGACGGGATTGTTCAGTGCTCTCAGCTGTAGGGACCCCAGTAATGCTCACTTTTGTTACAGTGAAATAAGTAAAGAGGTTGTCTTCCGGAGTTCAGTGGTGCCTCCTGCTGAAGTTTATAGTGAATTTCTTTGACCTCAGATATGCAGCCGTGGTCTCTCCATTTTACTGTTAATAACTAATGATTGTGCATCGCCTTCCTGTGGTTTTCTTTCCCTTCATTGCTGTCTTAAGTTCACCTGTTTCTTAGGAGATGGTAATGAGTGTGTTAGTAGATAAAGGCTTCAGCACCCTCCTGCAACTTCATTACAGTGCTTATGTCTCTTATAAGCAAAATACAGATTTATAGAAACCGATGCTTGAACATGATGTACTGTTTAAAGCAGAAGAGAAAGGACTTCAGAAGAAAGGTCACCATGACAATAAATGTTTGTGCTTTGATTCCTTCATTCGTCTGTTTCTGTTACAAATTCAATGTTTGTAACTAGATTTTCAAAGCAAGTAGTATATTGGAGCTAAATGACTTTTAAAAACTATGTTGTCTTCTGATCTTTCAAGTGTTCTTTTTCTAAGATTATACAGGTCACAGACTACTGAGAACAACTGTTTTCTGGGGAGGGAGATCTGTGGAAGATGCTTTCAGAGGAGGTTGGATTAGAGTAGATTCTTGCTGCTTTCAGTAACAGCTTTGACACGGTATTGTTGTTTGATAGTGTCATAAGCTGGAAGCAGATTAACAATCAAAGCATAAAGGAATTTCTTGTCCTCTTGATAGAAGAAAGCTTCATTCCATCTTCTCTTGAAAGTCTGTTTTATACAGTAAAAAAAAAACACTGTTCATATAAATAAGTAGCTTTTTTTTAAAGAAAAAAAAAAAACATGAAAGCTTTTTCAGCTATTACAATGATAGTCCAAAGTGTTAAGGAATTGACAGAGGCTTGGACGTTGTCATTGGCACAGTGTTGTTGGCAGAGTCAGGATTAGAATTCAGGAGTTCAAGTCCTGCATGCTGGTGCTCAGGCTGCTTGGCACGTTTTTACCCTTATGGTTTCAGAGTAAATAACCCTAAGACAGGATTTCATTTAGATACCTAGACACCATCTCCAAGACAAAGTGGTGGTTTTTTTTTTTTTTTCCTTTTTTTTGATGCAAGGCCAGGAAGACAAGCAGGGCAGCCTCTTATCCCTTTCTGGATTAGACTTTCGTACCCTGGGTTACCTGTTGTAGATGGATTAGTTAAGCATTGTGTAAACCCTTGTGCCTGTACCAAGATCTATAAATCCATACAGTTTTCTTTTTGTGTTAAGAAATAACTTAAAGTTTTACCCTCGTGTCCTATTTTTAATTGCTTGCTTAGTTGACAGCTGATTTTTTTCATTCTTTTGATGTACCAGCAGTCACTTGTGCTCCCTTAGGAGCACTTGAGAAGAATTTTTGGGTTTCATGCCAGGACAAATCATACTCAGACTAGAATGACTATGTATGAAAGCTGCCTGGCCAGAGACGATTTATTATAGTAGAAACAAGTTGAATTAATAGATGCCAGCAATAATAGGATAGAGATTGCTTGTTTATGAACAGAGTATTTTAGTGAGCAAACACCAGCTGTGCATGACTAAGGATGGCACAAATCCAGTTTGGAGGCTGCGTGCTTGTGCTGTCACTACGAGGCAAGCTCCCTTGTCAGATTTCCTTTGACTCCCTTTTTCTTTCCAAGGAGATGTACATTTTTTCACTATAGGGTGAAATGATTTTTGTGTTGCGAAGGACAGAGCAGCAAGCAGTAAAACCACATGGAACGAATTAGGTAAAGTGTAAGCAAATGGCTTCTGCCCGGAGCAGTCGGGGCACGGGATTAGTAGCAGTTACCGGCTGTAGCCTAACCCAGTGTCAGGGGACTGGGTCGGGCAGACCGGGACCGGCATTTGGGACACGTCAGGAGTGGTTCTGCCGTTAGGGAGAGGCCTCTGTTTTCCCGCGTGAACCCCCGGTTGCTGAGCAACGCGGCATGGAAACGGGAGACCGCGGCCGCCTGCGCGCGGCGGGAGGCAGCCGGCCGGCAGGGGGGGCTGTGCCGCCGGGCGGGCACCTCGGCCGGGGTGCGGGGTGGCGGGGAGCCGCTGCCTGTCACGGTGCGGATTTAAAGGAAAAAACGAAAAACGGATCTGTGGATATCTGCCTCCTATACTTAGGTGTGAGCAGTAGGTTTCTCACAGGTGTGTAGCAATTGTAGCATAGAAATCATGTAGCGCGGGGGAGAGTATGTGAATTACTATTGCGATAACAAAATTATTTCAAAACATTTATTTAATCGAACAACACACGTTCATTTCAAAAGGACTCAAAAGCCACCCAGCCTGTTTTCTTTACATTCCAGCTTTCTTCTCAAATGTTAGGGTTCTGTAATTAACTTTTGTGTGCGCAGTTCAACATTTGACTACTGCATTAATAGATGACTTCACCATATATGTACTTTTTTTTTCCTGATAAAGAAAAAATTTCATGGGAGGGAGAGGGGCAAGTCTAAAATAATTTAAACAATAATGGGCTCCTTAACTGAATAATTACAGTTGGAAGGAAAGCTTTTGACCTGCTTTGTCCTCCTGCTATGCAACCTTCCTAATTCTTAGGGTTTGATTTCTAGGCATCTTTCTAGGCAGCCTTTGTTGCCTGGAGAATCGGAAGACTTTAATTGCTACAGATAGGTGTTCATGCTAGTTTCTTAATGCTAAAGTGTGCCAATAAAGCTGGAGATGGCGGTGAGAATTGGTTGGTGTTATCTGGTAATGACAGCCCAGCTTCTGGATCAGCTGAGAAAATGAGAGAACAAAGCTTTAAAAATCTGACTGGTTTCATTCAAAAACGAGTAAAAGTCTTTTTCTTAGACATGCACTTCTTGAAATGTTTTATTTTAATCAAATTGCTATGCTTAATTTGAGGGCTGAAAAAAAGTCTTTTAAAGTATTCCATAGAGTTAATTACCTGCATCCTGGGCCTTCAGTCACTGAAAGTCTACTGAAGAAGTCGGAGACACTGGAGTGTGCTCACAGTAGCGATTTGGCGCACTGTGGATGCCGTGAGGCGCCTCGTTAGGGATCTGGTACTGTTTGGGACTCTGTTTTGGATTTTTATCATTTATTTTTAAAATGGTGCCTTTTGAATTTTTTTTACCCCCAATCAGATGCGTAATGTGTAAGAAGGCCAAGCAAGGTTGAATTACTGGTGTCTGGTGATTGAGAAGTCTGACTAGGAGATGCTGCAAACTGTTGTAGAAAAAAATGCTGGAGAAGTTCTGTAGCAGATGGGAACTTAGAAGATCTTCATATGAAGGAACAAGGGCTTTTAAACCAGCAGAAGAATGAGTATTTAAAACAAGCCTGCATTTCTGGGACAGATAGTGACAAAATTGCAGTTGGACTTTATTGGCTTTAATCCAATTTACAGCTAGGCACATAAGTAGTGTTCAGCTGAAAGAGTTGGAGAATTAGGGATTAAAAGATGGCTATTCAATGTGTCAGGATGTCAAACGATGAATCCAGAGCCTATCCTGATTTCAAGTTCCCTTTTGTCCTATATGCTGCTGCTTGCAGTTTGGGATTAGCTCTAATTCTATAACCACATTAGAAGGGTAAATTGAGAGTCACTGGTTGTGGATTAAGAACACCAGCTTTAAAAATAGCTGGCACCGTCACTTAGCAAAGCTGGAGTAGTCTTTGAAATGGGCTACAGCTGCTGAATATTGGGACTGCTCCTGGTGTACAGAATTGTTCCTGCATAGAGCAATGGCAGCTCGTTAACCTGTGTCTCCATCCCTTCCAGGGTGAGCACCAGGGAGTTGTGGTGCTCTGAGGAGTTTACTTCAAAGTAAAATACCATCCACTAAAATCCAGTGGGGATATGTGTGCCTTACCAAGTATGGAAAACAATCTCAGAACAGATGAGCAAAAGAGAAATTAATGCTGTTTAAGAGTCTCTGGATGTTTAGCAGTAATGTAGGCTATGTTGATTAACAGCTATTTATAGCAGATCTTTGTAAGCTGATTTTTCTTTTTTTTTCCTCCTTTGCCATAAAGTCTTTTGTCAGGCTTGTTCCTCAGTAAAGCAGTTGGTGACTTTGAAGAAATCAATACATATCACCAGATTCTCCACTGAACACACAGTTATGTGGGGAGGGCTCATCTGTGATACATGAATGGAACTGGTTGCATTTGGTTTAAAAAAAAAAAAATCCGTTACTGGAAAATGTAATTGATTTCATAGCTCATATTACCTGAAAGATTGAAAAAAATATATTCTTCATTTATGTAGGTTCTATATGAGTGAGCAACTCTTAAGTGTGAACTAAAATAGTCTGTAGGAGAAGGGCTACAAATCAGTTTGTCATTAGCATGTACCTATGTCATCTGTGCAAGGACCATGTATTGTAAGTCGCCTGCCTAAGAGAACAAACATAATAGCAATTGAATAATTTTGAATCTGCTTAGAGAAAAGCAAAGGAGGCAAAATTTACTTCTTTATTTCATTTTTAAAGACCTCTCTGTGCCAGTATATGGAGGAACTGTGTTCTAATATGGCCTTCAGCAACTTTTGTTTTCCAGCCCAAAAGGATTTAATGCAGCAATGTCCAGAGCTTTAAAATAATTTATTCAGGATACAGCAATACTGCAAATCTCTATCACTCACAAGGCAGTGGCCAAATGCAAAGGCTAAATTGAATGTTATTTACATTGAGAATCTTGCTTGGGAAAGGAAAGGATCTTTTTAATAAAGGTAAAATATGCCTATAATTTGTAGGCTGCACAATATGAAGCTGTAAGATTTTCATCTTTCAGTGATATATGCAAGAATATCTTCTTTATTGATGTAGCATTTAGTTTTCTTATAAATACAGAATCTGTACCAGCTGACTGAAAGACTTGTTTTCATTTCTTAGTGTAGATAAAAGAAGTTTCTAAATTGGAACAAAAACTTCAGAAAATTTGTAATGGGGTAAGAAATGCAGCGGTTGTATAGATGTACCTTGTGCTGAACATTTGTCAGAACTTCAGGGAGGTCTAATTGGGCAAATTAATATCTTGCTGAGAAGACTAATGACAGTGAATTAAAAATGGTGACATGGTCAATGATGTAAAAGCAGAAGATGAAGGTGAGTTGTAGTTCTTTACCACAGTCCTTTACTCTGTTATTTCTTTTTTGCTGTCTTGAGCTGACCAATGATCTGATGAGACCTGAAATATTGGTGCCAGCTTTCATGAAAGAACAAATCCTATCAGTAGTTAGCCTATGCTAGAGATCATTAAACTAGAAAGGGAAAAAGCCTTAAAAGCACTGATAAGAAGCTGTATCTGAACATCTGTCAGTGTTTAAATATACTTTCTGCTGAATACACCAGGAGATTACTTTTGTGTTTTCATGTGGCAGGAATATATTTATTTTTAATTTTGTGTTCTCACTGTCTGATGTAATATTTGTAAGTATGTTGCTTGGTATGAAGAGTTTCTATAATTCTGCATGTGTTCAGTGTATTTATTTTCTATAAGTAGCTTGCCATAAGTCAGTGATTTAGAAGTACAAGATTAAGACATATGGGAATGGTTATATTGTCAGTTGTATCTTCAGAGCTTAAACTGTTTTGAACTTGCAGGTAGGTGGCAAAACATACAGGTCTCTTAAAGTATTTTCTGAAGTGTGGTAATCTTAAAGATTGAGCTGGCCTTTCTCCACAGCTGGGCAGGTGGGAGGAAATGGGCAAAGGTTAACTTGAGAACAGCTGTTTTGAACTTGGCTATTGCTATGCCAGCTGGAGAGAGGGAAGGTTTTTTCTTAATAGAGCAGGATAGAAATACTTTTATAAGCAGAAAATACAGCCGTGAGAAGAAACTGGCGGAGACGTATTACCTGAATCCTTTTCCTGCAGAATGCGGTGGGCAGCTGTAGCAGCGTTATGTCCTGTGCTCTGAGAGATCCTTAGAGGCAGGAGGACTCTGATGGGCTTGGGTGTGTTTCTGTGTGCATAACCTTTGTATTACTCGCTGAAGAAAAAGGCAATTCATCATCAGTATGAGATGTATATGCATATGAAGGTAATGTCAGAGGGTATCAGAGGAGACGTACGCAAGTCGACTTGATGTACGCAAGTCGATGGGGCCCGATGGGATCCACCCGAGGGTACTGAGAGAACTGGCTGAGGAACTAGCCGAGCCGCTTTCCATCATTTATCAGCAGTCCTGGCTCTCAGGGGAGGTTCCAGATGACTGGCGGCTAGCAAATGTGACGCCCATCTACAAGAAGGGCCGGAGGGAGGACCCGGGGAACTATAGGCCTGTTAGTTTGACCTCAGTGCCAGGGAAGCTCATGGAGCAGATTATCTTGAGTGTCATCACGCGGCACTTGCGGGACAACCAGGCGATCGGGCCCAGTCAGCATGGGTTTATGAAAGGCAGGTCCTGCTTGACGAACCTGATCTCCTTCTATGACCAGGTGACGCGCTTAGTGGACGAGGGAAAGGCTGTGGATGTGGTCTACCTCGATTTCAGTAAGGCTTTTGACACCGTTTCCCACAGCATTCTCCTCAAGAAACTGGCTGCTCGTGGCTTGGACTGGCGTACCCTTCGTTGGGTTAGAAACTGGCTGGGTGGCCGGGCCCAAAGAGTCGTGGTTAATGGAGTCAAGTCCAGTTGGAGGCCGGTCACTAGTGGCGTCCCCCAGGGCTCAGTACTGGGGCCGGTCCTCTTTAATATCTTTATAGATGATCTGGACGAGGGGATCAAGTGCACCCTCAGTAAGTTTGCAGACGACACCAAGTTAGGTGCGTGTGTCGATCTGCTCGAGGGTAGGAAGGCTCTGCAGGAGGATCTGGATAGGCTGGACCGATGGGCTGAGGCCAACTGTATGAAGTTTAACAAGGCCAAGTGCCGGGTCCTGCACCTGGGGCACAACAACCCCAGGCAGAGCTACAGGCTGGGGGATGAGTGGCTGGAAAGCTGCCTGGCAGAGAAGGACCTGGGTGTGCTGGTTGACAGTCGGCTGAATATGAGCCAGCAGTGTGCTCAGGTGGCCAAGAAGGCCAACGGCATCCTGGCTTGTATCAGGAACAGTGTGGCCAGCAGGACTAGGGAGGTGATTGTCCCCCTGTACTCGGCTCTGGTGAGGCCGCACCTCGAGTACTGTGTTCAGTTTTGGGCCCCTCACTACAAGAAGGACATGGAGGTGCTCGAGAGAGTCCAGAGAAGGGCAACGAAGCTGGTGAGGGGTCTGGAGAACAAGTCTTACGAGGTACGGCTGAGGGAGCTGGGGTTGTTCAGCCTGGAGAAGAGGAGGCTCAGGGGTGACCTTATCGCTCTCTACAGGTACCTTAAAGGAGGCTGTAGTGAGGTAGGGATTGGTCTCTTCTCCCACGTGCCTGATGACAGGACGAGGGGGAATGGGCTCAAGTTGCGTCAGGGGAGGTTTAGGTTGAATGTTAGGAAAAACTTCTTTACCGAAAGGGTAGTTAGGCATTGGAATGGGCTGCCCAGGGAAGTGGTTGAGTCACCATCCCTGGAGGTCTTTAAAAGACGTTTAGATGTTGAGCTTAGAGATATGGTTTAGTGTGGGCCTTGTTAGAGTTAGGTCAGAGGTTGGACTAGGTGATCTTGGAGGTCTCTTCCAACCTGAACAATTCTGTGATTCTGTGATTCTGAGACCTAGAGCTTCCTTTCTTTATTTGCCTTCATGGCCCTGCTTTTGATTGATTACCTGTTATCTGTTCCTTCTGCCCAGTTTTTTTTTTTTTTTTTTTTTGCTTTGTCTGATACTATGCCCATTTTTTAGGATTTGTATTAATACAACAATACTTTGAAAGTGATTTATATGAGGTGCAGGTTATATGGGTAAAACAACAATATTTGATAAAATTGAATTAAAAAAGTGATATTTGGAAGAAACAAAACTTGAAACCTTAGCCAATTGGGCCAATGCTTTCTATATAAGCTGCTACTTTTAGACAATGTGAGCTCTTTTTATGTAACATATTGGATTGCTCAGTGAAGAAAAACCTACCCGAGGCTATCTTTAGTGATGACCTGCTGGTGATTTAAAGAAGAGTTTCCAAAAGAACTTTCTTCTTTCAGCCTGTGGAAAGCACCCTGCTCACAGGAACACTCATGCTTTCGTTAACATGAGCTGTAGAAAATGGAGAATCTGTGAATTATTCTTGTTTGAAGACGACAGTTTTATTGAACTATATCCAAGAACAAAAGTAGTGTGTCTCAGAGACAGGCATCTTGCCTGCTTTTGTGGAAATGCATAGACTTTATTTATTTATTTATTTGAGATCTGTCAGGTTTATTTTGTTAGGGTGAAACAAGGTCAGCTTTGTAATTTGGAATAGTAGCCATATTTGCAAAGTTCTAGGTAATTGAGGGATATTTTTTCTGCAGTGTGCATGTATTTATTCTTAATTTCGGGAAATTTGGTACACTAATAAACAGACTTGATGTCCATCCTGTTAGCACTCCTGTAGACTCCCCAGAAATAAGTAGCCGGTGGTGGTGAAGATCTGACTGTGCACTGTTCTGGTCATGAGGTCAATCTGATTAATTCAGATTTTCCTAAATCTTCATTCCCTTCAGGCTGAAGACAGAATTGTAGTGAGTAGTAAGGCTGTTGTAGGTAGTCAGTGGGTATTCATGATCCTTGTTGGGGTTGGAGGGGAACCCTCAAAAAGTTGAAGGAAAGGATGTCAGTCAGGTTTAAAACAATATGTAGATTTTTCTGCAAATATTTACTTTAATTTGAGAAGTAATTAGGCGGCACAGCCCTTAGATGATGTTTTGATGGGTTCGATTAGCTCCTGACAAAGATAAAGGGACTGAGTCATGGAATCTTTCTAATCTTTTAAAATATGCATTTTTACAAGAACAAAGAAGCTCTAATATTCTTTTTGATGTCTTTGAAATCTAACCTAAAATGGGTCTTTTCAATCTTTTTAAAATTGCAGCTTTCATACAGTAGGCAAGAAGTAGAATAATTTGTCAGAGTAATTCCTGCACTTTTTTGTAATAGCTTTCACAGGATGTTAAAGGAGTGTTAAGAAATCTATGTGAAATAATCCATTTAATTATGTGTGCTTTGCTCTGTTTAATAAAAAAGTATATTGAATAACTAAACCCAAATTAAATTGTGTTTTGTAGTAAAAACTTATTTTTTAAAAAATACATTGTAGATCACATACAGTAAAGATTTTTTTTTTTAATTCTCAGTTGTAAAACTTAAGATGCATTTGGCATATATTAGGTAAATCTGACACGTTAAATTGGTCAGCTGTTAAGGGTGTCTTCAGGGTTCACTATCAACCGTTTAAATAAAAGATAAGTAGAAGAAAGAAAACAACCCCTCAGAAAAGCAACCTTGCAAAACCACATTATTTCTTTTGTGGTAAATAGGGTCAGATTTGCTTCTCAGGTGTCTATGCTTGTATGAGGTAGTTAATTGAAATTCAGATCTATTTAGAAGTAGTGGCCTGAACACCTAGTTTTCTTAATCCAGGTGCATATCTGCTTTAAAAAACAAACTGAGTAACTGTGACGCAAAGGAATATACTTCATGTTTAGAAATCCTGTTCAAGGGTAGGGATGCTATGGACCTGTGTTAAAAGCCTCTTAACCCTCTTCTTCTTCTAACTGCAAACTTAGTAGTGATTACTGAGCCTTTATCTTTATCTCCATCTTTCCCATCAAAATCATTGTAACAAAATGGCTTAATGTGATACTGAATTACAAAAGCTTTATTGAAAAAATGAAGCACACACTTTGAAACATTAACAGTGAAAGTGTGATTCAGCATTGTTGGAAAAGCTCCCATTGCCTTATTAACCTTTCAAACAAGCTCTTATACTTGCTTGCAATTTCGCGAAATGTTGAATACAGTTAACTTTTTATATTTGAGAAACTTGACATTCAGCACTTAAGAGCTTGCTCTTTATTACTTAGTTTGCAGAACTTGGTAATTGGTAGTTAGTCTTGCCATCTGTAGAAAAAATATTTTAATTTCAGTATAATATGTATGCATGTACTTTTTTAAAAAAAACATAGATATGAATCTTGTGAGTTTAGACTACGTAGCTGAAATAACTTTTATTTTGAGTTTATTGTCTACTGTGCCATATGTAGTTAAACCCATATTTTTAGCATTCCTTTGTGTAAATGCATTTGATTAGTGTTATACCTGCTTAATTGGCTTCATAGACTTGCGTTTTGATATTTTCAAGCTATCTGCCAGAATTTACTTGGCCTCTTAAAAGAAAGATAAAAATACATTTTAATATTTTCACATTCTTTATACAGTCACTAACTACATTCAAACCTCAATTTATATTTACAAACTTTGATAGTTTTTTACAATGAAATTTGATACCTTTAAAAAGCTGTTTTTTCTCTGTAAAGGTACATGCAGTAGAGAGAATGTTGCTTATAGTGTTTGTTAATATAAGGTTTATGGTCTGCATGGTAAATTAGAAAATGTGCAAGTGAGGATTATGTGTTTTGAGAATCTAGATTTGGTGACCTTTGGCTAAAACATGTAGAGACATTGTTATCTTTCATGCTTCAATCGCAAACTAGACAGAAAGGGAACGGTGATAACATGTCTAAAGTCAAGATCGTATTTTTATTTCTATGGGCACTTTTAAAGTTTTGCTTATAAAGGAAGAAAGGCATTTTGACAAATACTTTTTCTTTGCTCCTTACACAGACTAAAGAAGTTGGTTTGCTTGATGCAGACATATACGGGCCTTCCATTCCAAAGATGATGAACCTTAAAGGAAACCCAGAATTAACACCAAGTAAGTGTGAAGTGATTTTTCTTGTTACTTTCTTTGTACAGGGATGAGCATAGATGTGCTTCCTTGGTGTGGCACAGAAGGGGTGCAAACAGAAGATGAGAACTTGTATTAGTTTTTTATTTTTATTAGTGAGGTTGTTTCAAAGCTAGCTTGTCAAGCTAGGAGCGTACTCATGGTCTTTTTTTATGTTGGTCCGCAGGCTTTGGGATTTTCATGGATTATGACTAAAGAGACTGGAAAAGGTAGTCAGGAAAGGAAGGATATTGTCAGTACGTTTAGACTTGCTATACAGGATCCCACTGTAGAACACCTCCAAATTAACAAAACAAAACCAAAGCAGTAGTCTAGGGAAAAAAAAAAAGACCTAGGAAAAGATCTAGGAAATAAGAGAAAGATCATTACAGTAGTTTGTACTGTAATGACATTTCAAAATGTCATTGAAGTGGTTGTCTTTGATCTCTCTCTTTATTCAGCCAAATACTCCAGTCCGCTTGATTCTTTTTTATTTGAAGTTGTGTGATTAGGAACACAGTGGTGATTACTTCACTACCAGAAGGTAAAGACAGTAGATTGAACTCCTGGTTTTCCTTCTGTTGGGTAGGATTCTGATCTGAGGAAAAGCAAATTGAGGTAGGAGAGTCTAGAGAGAAATAAGGAAGACAAAAAGTAGAAAGGTTACATCAAGTCTGTTTACCTCTCAGAAACATAACTTCCACTTTGGCCAAATGAGAGTGAAATTGAAAAACACCTGAGATGATAAGATTTTAGTGCTTGGTTTCGCTCCTCTGAAAAATGTAAAAGCAGCAAATTTAGGATCACTGTCTCCTTATGCTTCCACCCTTTAGTCTGCAGAAAGAAGTAGTAATGTGTTTCCGTGTACAGATACACTGCAGGTGGACAGGAAGATGCATGCTTGTACAGGTGACTGTCAATTTGAGTACTTTACGTTTAAGTACCTGGCTTACAAATATAGACATTATTTAGATACTTTCTCAGAGGGAAAGAGGTTGCTTGGTTTTGTTTGTTGGGGTTCTGTTTTAGCTTTTGAAGGTAAAGGCTAATTCCACTGTATAATAACTAAATAAGTGAACCCTCTCATGTATCATCAGTGGAGTTTGACTTCCTGATAAAAATTGAAGTTTTCTTATATTCTCCTGTAATTTGGGACCTGCTGAGAGTAAATCATACAGGCTCTGTTTTCCTGTAATATGTGTATATTTTTTTGCCATGAATTTTGCATGTGAAATGCATTATGCTTTATGAACACAAAAAGAACTATGTTGCGATGTCCTCCGGATCTCTCTTCTTTTCCTTTTTATATGATGTAGATTACGTATTGTTCACAGATGTTGTTGACTTTTTCCTTTCCAAAGATGATCATGTGAAAGGTTGGCTCTCCATCTTTTTTCCTCACTGCTAGAAAAATTGATTAGATAGCTTTGAAATTCTTACAAATTTTGCCCTGTCTTTTATTAACTCACACCAAATTTAAATCTCTATCATGAGCCACAGATAAAGGGGAAGTTGCCCAATCTGTTTCACATAGTCATACCAATTAATTTGCTTGGAATGCAAGGCCTTAAAATACATTCATTTAGGTATTTGGACAGGTCAGTGTTGTGATACATAAATTTCAGTGACTGTAGATACTTTGAGGATACAGCTGAAAACTACCTGTAAGCTTTTGTCTTAGCATGTTTTTTGTGTTGTGAAAGATATGGCATTCGGCATAATAGAAATTGGAGGATTTCCCTGACATGAAATTGCTGTTGTTGGCTTGTTAACACATTTTGATTGCAAAAATATATTCTTTCTGCCTCTGTATGGAACGTACAAACAAATATTATCAGGATTTAGGAACATACCTTATTTTTTAACTGACAGAAAATGGATTTGTGTATTTCAAAAGCATGACATGTAACACAAGTCTGCTGAGAAAATGATGTAACGATTCAGTATGAATGGCAATGGGGTAGCACTTGTATTTCAGGAATTCTGTTTACTTCTGTGTGCAAGTTAACTCTTGAGTTGATGAAGCTGTAGAGTAGCAACGATGAAAGTGCTGACATGAAGATGATTTGGTTATGAAAATAGGAAATCTGAGGGCATAGGAAACTTTAATTGTGAACTTCAAGGATTTCTGTGTGTTTTGTGTGTGTTTTGTGTGTGTTTTGTGTGTGTTTTGTGTGTGTTTTGTGTGTGTTTTGTGTGTGTTTTGTGTGTGTGTTGTGAGTAACAATGTCAGGAGATGCTTGCAAAAAAGGAATCAGTTGTAGGGATGTGTGTATATATTTTTTTCTATCTATATCTATATATATATGACCCTTTTGGTATAATGAAGTTTAGCCTTATTTTCCAATTTTTTTTATTAGATAATTAAGGTAAATTATCTCTATTTTCAAGAATAAAACTCTGAACAAGTATTGTTTCGTAGAGCAAAAACAGTTCTACATTAAAGATTTGAATTAACAATGTATACTTAACAATCAATAAGTCAAGTAAAAACATTTTTAATAGCATAGCAAAAAAGACTACTACTGTCTTCAACATGAGGCCTGGATATGAAAATGATGAGTGGCAGAATTCTTTGTTACTGAATCTGTAAAGTAAATTTAGTAGGTTCTGATCACTCTTGCAATCAGATTTATATTTTTTTTCCCTCACATGTAGCAGTCAAAAAGGGATTAGGGATGCATGGCACCATACAGAATAAATCTGTGCAGCAATTATTGCATTTGAATAGAGAATATTATAGCTGCACTATAATCTAAACTTTCATAGAATGGGTTTAGTTGGAAGGGACCTGAAAGGTCATCCAGTTCCAAACCCTGCCATGGCGGGGGGGACACCTCCCACTAGACCAGGTTGCCCAAAGCCCCATCCAACCTGGCCTTGAACACTTCCAGGGATGGGGCATCCACAGCTTCTCTGGGCGGCCTGTTCCAGTGCCTCACCACCCTCAGAATAAAGGATTTCCTCCTAACATCTAATCTAATCTCCCCTCTTTTAGTTTAAAGCCATTACCCCTTGTCCTGCCACTACACTTCCTGACAAAGAGTCCCTCTCCAGCTTTCCTGTAGGCCCCCTTTAGGTGCTGGAAGGC
>VXAA01007177.1:691847-721750 GCA_013399115.1 Anseranas semipalmata
GTTTACCTTCTGCTGCCTCACCACAATTGCAGTATTTCTTCCCTTTCTATGTTGTCACCGGAAAGCGTAGGAGTATGGAGCATGACAAGGACATTACCTTTGCAATGTCCAAATAAACATATTTTGTTCCTACAGAAATTTTTGTAAGTCCTGCAGATTTCTTCCAGGTTTTCTTACCTAGATCTGTTAACAGCATGTAGTTTAGTGGTGGCTTTATTTTGTAACTCTCATCTGGGGTTCTAAAGCAGATTTAATACAAAGAGAAGAATTCCCTGGAACACTGGTGTTTTAATGGGAGTGATCCTTGGATTCATAAGATTAATTAATAGCATAGTTAAATAAAATCATCTCAGAGCATTGTGGGACTTTGATTTTGTTGTGATTAAAATGACTCAGCAATTACCAAAGTATTGCAGAAGTAGAAGGCTGCCAAATAGGAAACTTATGCCTTGTAGCATGGGGATTTTGTATGAGCAGATGAAGTCCAGGTTTCAGCAGCACAAAGTGACGTTATATTATGGGCAAACGCGCTATTATTCTGGCAAGACCTGAGTGGTACCAGTAAATTGTTGCAATCTAAGGAAAAGTGGGGCTAGGGTCTCAGGCAGAATACACGTAATATATAAATTCAATAAAAAAACGAATTTCAATAAATATATTGAGGGAATGAGGGGGAAAAATAGACAAATGCTGTTGGGAGAGAGGGAAAACTGCTCTTAAAAGGAAAAATTTTGTCTACGCTTATTTCTTCTTTAAACAAAAAAAACACCCTCCCTAAAAAAACTTGTTTGCTTTTGTTTTAGAAAATCTAATGAGGCCCCTTAAGAACTATGGAATCGCATGGTGAGCATGTTTTAATTCAAATCAAGCTTCTTTACAGATGTACTTGATATCGTGCTGGAAAGTTAAGTTTTTGCTTTACTGTTTCAGCATGTCTATGGGCTTCTTGATAGAAGAAACCGCCCCGGTTGTGTGGAGAGGGCTCATGGTCATGTCAGCTGTTGAGAAATTGTTGAGACAGGTAAGGATTTACGCACATAATTGTGTTCCAGGCTGATCAGTTATTTTAAAATGCATCTAACTAATACGTGAGTGTCCATAACATCATTTCAAATTAGTGGTGAGTGTTTTTGTATCTTGGTCTTTGTATAGACTTGTATTGCTGACAGACTTCTGAAAAAGTGTTTTGTGCACTAAGGATTTATTTTCTCAGTGTCAGTTACTTAATAGAAAGGTTTTCACCAAAGAACCAAATAGCACAGATCTTCCTGTGGACACTTGACAAGAGTCATGGACCTAACTGGCATTTGCAGGCTTGCTTACTTAATGAAAGTTTCTTAGCAGACAAACTGCTAAGAACAAGCAACACGCATTTGAAAAATAATCACTGGAGGTTATCTCAAATGAACTAATAAGATCAATGGTATGGAACTCATATAGTGTTGTCACTGGTCCTTTGATTTGCAATTTTCCTGGCCTTTTGGACCTGATATTTGTAAGGCAAATTAAAAACATATTCTGGGGTATTTTTTTTGACTGTGCTTCTTGTGCATTTCAAGTATTTATTATGACTTACAGACATGACTTCCACTTATGTTCAGTTGCCTTACAACCATTCTGAGAATAAGGGAATTTAATTCTCTCTTCAAATAAGAGGGAAAGTTGATAATTACTGCATTTACCTGTTCCCCTCACGTAGAGTCGTTGTTCCGTGCATTTGATGAGTGAATAACCCCATCTTTAATGCATTTTTATGTATTTTTTTTTTTAAGTATTTTGAAGATGTCTAAGGATTTGAATGTATAGGTATCTATGCTTATCTACAGCTGCATTCCCTTATGTGCTTGTTTATTCACCAGCACTAAGAATTCTTGGATGGCATTTGACAGGTACATGAAAATCATTAGATACTATCTCTGTGTAATGCAGATAGATTGTTGGTTAATAAATTTCCTGGCATATGGAAGCAGGGTGGCTTTTTTTTTTCTTGACAGATTTTTTTTTTCCCCTCATAGTGCGAGTAGATCTGTGAAGTGCTAATGAGACAAACAGCTGAAAAAATGCATTAAGGTTTCCATGTTTAGACTTTGAAGTGACCCATATTGTTCATGGCTGACATCTATTCCAGAGATTTAATGTATGCAGCTTGGAGATCACTAGGTTTCTGTATGTGTTCTGTAAATACTTCCAAACGTTATGCTCCTTTAATGACTGAAAAGAAGGTGTTTTTTCTTTTTTTTTTTTTTTTTTTTTCCCAGCCTGTGACCAGTTTTACTGAATTCTTCTCTGTTTCTAACACTTTAGAGTAGTGGCAAATGTTGCCCTAGTCAGAAAAGCCACGTGTGCGCCAAAATTTAAGGAAGAACCTATTTGTCTAGACTTGACCTTTAAAAATAAGAGGTATCCATGCCAATAGCTGTGGAAGGCTGTTCTGCCCTCTTCGTGTGCCGCATCGTGTTGGCCAGGCTCACAAAGATTAGAGCCTAAAACCTCAAAGACAGAGCTGAAGTTAGCACCTGCTGTACTCACGTACTCGACCCTGGGAGACTGAAGACTTTTGGCAGGCACTGCAGTGCTACTGCTTCAATCAGTGGTATCCCCAGATGGGAATCATGTGCCAGCATCCTCGTGGAGGGTGTTGATGATGCTGTGGAATGAGCTCATTGCTCCCTAGCAGCCAGTGAAGCAGTTACATGTGCCCGATTGCAACAGGAACAAGACAGAGTCCATTAATGCTCAGGGCATCAGTGATTTCCCTGGCAATGGAACCTCACCTCTGAAAGAGGAAGGCCTAACAACTAAATTTTTTCTCCCCAGAAGCATTTTGCCTCTGTATGATGATCAGGGTCCACTTAAATCTGCACTGGAAAAAGTTGTTAACGTCTCCTCCCAAGGAGAAAGAAACGTGTAGCCCGCAGGAAGAACCAGGAGGTTCTATCTGATGTACAGGTGGTCTTTAGAAAGTGACTGACAAATTAGCCAGACTAATACATGCTGCTTTGGTTTTAAAAACTGTAATCTCCCTTCTGACATAGCTAACCTGTGCTTGAGACTGACTAAACTAGTGTTATAGCCTGGGACAACTCAATAAGAAGGGACCACAGCATGTGATGATAAGTATCATTCCATTTGTATTGAAAATGGTTTTGTGATCTCTTGGGTCTTTGAAACTGCTTCCTGTTTTCTCTCTATCTGTTCTGGTTGGTTGGCTATTACCTATTGTTTGACAGGATAAAGTTGCTTGCAGGAATAAAACACTTCCGCTTGTAAAGCATTGAAAGAGCTTTGCAAACCTCACTTTTTGTAATACACATATATTTTTCTTTCTCTCATCTTGCCTCTTTGGTGGATGAACGGCTTTTCAGCACTGTCCAGAAGAAAAAAAGTTTTAAATCCAAGCTCCCCTTTTGCCACATGTCTAGTCAGAGAAGCTGCATTTGTCTGTGGATGTTGTATGGTGTCACACTGGTAGTAACAGTCAATAATACAGAAAGCCAAAATTAGTGCTTGGTGTTTTTCTGGTAATCCGTATCTCATGGGCAAGGAATAGTTTTCTGGAACATGTCATATGAACAGAAGTAGAGTTCAAAGGAAATGTGCCTTACAGTACAAAACAAAGTTAACAGTTTAGTGTATTTTATTATATATACTACATATATATTGATGTACATATAAGTATGTAAATCAAACTATATAGCCTATTGATTCTATGTGTCCTGCTTGTAATAAAAG
Source organism: Anseranas semipalmata (assembly GCA_013399115.1). Lineage (NCBI taxonomy): Eukaryota > Metazoa > Chordata > Aves > Anseriformes > Anseranatidae > Anseranas > Anseranas semipalmata. The sequence goes on from VXAA01007177.1 coordinate 695,580, forward strand.
CATTGCTCAGTAGAAAAGAAGAAAAGGGATGCTAAAAACTTCTTGAAAGAACAAGAAATATAAGGAAATGATTTTTCACCTGGAGCGAAAGTGAATTGCAAACAGTAATGGAACATTTGATATTCATAGAACATATGAACATATTTAACTCTTTCAGTTAAACATCTCTAGTTTACATGCCTTGAAATTACAGTGGCCAGTTGTCATGGGCCATATGATCTGAGGTTTAGTTGTGGCTGAGAAGTGACTTTGTTAACGTAATGAGGTGTACTGTAGGCCTGTTAACATTGCAGGATGATCTTTTTTCTTATCCAGACTTTAACTCTCTTCGTTTCCCTGCAACAGTTGTCTTCATATAAGAATTCATTCACCTTTGTTAACACTTCCTTTGAATTTTGCTAGCCTGTAGATGAGATAGAATGTAGTATTTTTTGGTTTACTTGAATTTTTTAAAGGATAATTCTGAAATCTTTTCTGTGAAGATACCATTAAAGCCCAGGCAGAGAAGTTTTGATAGTTCTCCATTGTCATCTGTAGCACTAGGCTTTTGCTATATGCTTTCCACTTAACATACACTTCAGAAGCTGCCTACTCTATGATATAGTCCCATTCAGCACTCACTCCTTTACTGTCTGTGTCCTGACTTAGTGCTATGGTTCAGATTAAACAAGTACTTCAAAATGCATTGTCTTGGTATATTTGTTGTGGAAGTGGGTTCTGGTTAACCTTAGGCTAAATACAGTAAAGATACTGATATTTTTTTTAATTTTTTAAATGAAAGTTACTTAAAGTTGGTACTTGAACAGGAATGTTGCTAAGAAGCTCTGGAGTAAATGTCAAGTAGACAGCTGAGAACCTTGGAAGAGCACCTATAAAAGGGGGGGGAAGGCAAGCAAAACTTGTACTCTGGTTTAAACCACTGTTGCAACAAGGATTTTATAAGGTCATTACCACTGTCCCATAGAGCCTGCATTGTAAGTTTTCTAGCGCCATTTCTGCTTCTGTCTGTTGCAGTTTCACCCAGCAGGCAACCAAGTGCCACAAAGCTGCTTGCTCGCTCTCCCCAGGTGGGACAGGGGAGAGAACTGCAAGGCAGAAGTGTGAGAACTCATGGGTTGAAACAGAGACAGTTTACTAGGTAAAGCAAAAGCCACACATGCAAGCAAGGCAAAGCAAGGAATCCATTCGCTGCTTCCCATCGGCAGGCAGGTGTTCAGCCACTGTCCAGGAAAGCAGGGCCCATCCCATGTGACAGTTTCTTGGGAAGACAAAGTCATCACTCTGAATGTCCCCCCCCTTCCTCCTCCTTTCCCCTAGCTTTTATTGCTCAGCATGGCACCACATGGTGTGGGACACCCCTTTGGTCAGTTGGGGTCAGCTGTCCTGGCTGCGTCCCCTCCCAGCTCCTGGTGCACCCCCAGCCTCCCCGCTGGCAGGGCAGCACGAGCAGCTGAAAAGTCCTTGGCACTCTGTAAGCACTGCTCTGCGACAACTAAAACCATTGGTGTGTTATCACCACTACATTCATCAAAAATCCAAAACACAGCATCATACAAGTATCTATGAAGAAAATTAACTCTATCCTAGCCAAAACCGTGACACTGTCTGAGAACATCCTGACAGTTCAGCAGTAAAGGAGCAAATGGAAGGGTGCAGCCATGATCCTGAACTGGTCCGGCATCAGCAAGGTTGGTTGCTGTACATCCTAGAGTATATAGTAGCAATTGTTTCGCCAAAAGGCTAGCAGAAGGGAAGTGGCACAGAAGTTGGCCACCAATTTGTTACTATTAGTCATAGCAGTAATACAAGTGAAGTTTTTGTTTTGTTTTGTTTTTTTTTGAGTAAAACTTTTAATGTAAAGGATAGCACGTGTTGGTTGCTCACATCTTAACAGAAGTGGGATAATAAAGTTCATCAGGTTGAAATACAAGCACAGAAGAGATTACAGGTATAAATTGCATATTTCAGCATGTAGTGTTCTTGTATATTTGTCATATCAATAAAATTGTCACTATAAGAAGCAAACATTACCTACAGAAGAGGGATTATAGATGTCAGCAATTCTGTTAAGTGCAAACAGGCCCCTTGGAACTAGCCCAAAGAAGCTGCTCTCTTTTCAAGGCAGGGACCTCTCTGGTTGATTAACATTCTTAACAGGATTTCTTACCCTGACATGACATTTTAACCTATGTTTTTGCAGACTAGCCAGTTCTTACATGGCAAGGCTCTTGTATTTCTCCCTCATCGTGCTCCTCTAGAGCAGCAAGAACAATCTTGTGCATTGGCAGCATCCTTCGTATAGTGTGGTTAAAAATTAAGGCCTCAGCACTGCTAAGTGTTTTGTGAGCTCTAAAGGTTCCTTAGATGTACTTGAGAAGGATGAACGCATTTTCCCAGAAAGACAATGAACTTTTCCCAGACTGGCTCAATTCTAAATATTATCTAATCTCAGCTTCTCCGTTTCTTCCTTGCTCCTTCTTTTAGCACCAATTTAATGCCTCTGTTTTATAAAAGGTATGTATTGAAAGAAAATGAAATGAACTTTCACTGGGAGGGATATAACTGGAAAGGAAAGAATACAGAGAAGCTAACAGAAAGCAAATGATGCAAGTCTTCCAGTGCAAAGCACAAAAGGAAATGGAGCCTTGCACTTTGAAGCATGGATGGACTTTATTCCCTATAGATTCATGTTGAAAGAACATAAATTCGGCAGAACAGCCACAATGATTTTATTTGATCAACCCCAAGCTGATTAGGGTTCTAGTCTTAAGATTCAGTCTTGTCCTTTAAAGAACTTTAACTCAGTTTATGTGGTTATTGCAGGTGTACAGTCTGGCTGGAGATGGAGGTTTGTGTGCCACTTTCCTTTTGAAGCTCTCCTCTACTAAGAGAAGTGCTGATTTGAAATCAGCACTTAACAGAAGTAATGGTGGTAGTATTTGTATAGTTGTGTGTGTGTGTGTGTGTGTGTGTGTGTGTGTACATATATGCATCTGGAACTTCTTTTTGTAGCATGATTCTCTAACACTTGGTTTCCATATATAGTAGCTGTAGAATATCATGCTACTGAAAGCAGGGAAGATGCAGACAGATTTCAAAAGGGAATTTGTCAATCTTAAGCAGACTGGGGGTTGTAGGGTCTGAGATATTTCAAGAGCCTCCATGAAAAAGTTGCCATAAAGGCAACAATAGAGTGAATGGAACCCTCAAAATGTATGTTTAAAGATTTAGCATTAGATTTACTTTTTGAAAACAATGGTCTTTCATTCTTGGAGAGCAAAAACTATAGTGACTATACTGTTGTGGGTTTTTGATCTTTGCCTGTAGTGGTCCACCTCCGTAGAGATTGTAGACGTTTGATACTATTTTTGTTTGAAATTCATTAGTTAATTATGTGCAGTTGCTTCTCTTTGAGAAGGGTATATGCATATACACTAGTACTCTCCTTTCAACCATTTAAATCTGAGAGGTTGCATATGTGCCTTCAGGGACAATTTTTCCTTAAATGTGGTTTATTTTAGGTATACATTAATACTGCACTTGAGAAGACAAGAAAAATAGATAAGGTATTGGGAGCAAATGTATTCATACTTGGTAAAATAGCTACTATACTGCCATTTACTGTTGTACTTCATATGCTCTATGCAGTGGAATGTTCAATATATTGTGTCTGTGTGTTAGTCTGATCTCATTTATCATGTGTGTTTATAAACCACTGTATTAAATCTCAAATTCTTTAACATACATATTTTCATTGTTTTGTATTTTGTTTACCTCTGTTTCTCACAAGCAGAACAATTGAGTGACTAGGGAGAGCGGTTTCAAATTAGGAGTGGTATGTATGTGATTTGGAAGCAATATATTACAAGAACATTGTCAGTAAGGTAGTTAAGCATTACATGGTGAACTGTCTGCCTGATTGATTAGTATGGTTTGCTAAGAGTTGTCCTTCGGCTTCTTTTTGAGTCCACATACTCTCTTTTGCCTTATTTTTGGGACTATGGAAACTTCATTCTGTGTTTATACAGTGTTCAGCACAGTAGTTGAGTTATTACTTCACAAGAGATGCATGGAAATAAAAAGACTAGTATTTACAACTTCCAAATAAATCTAAGCTTCTTCATTTTATACTTTTTCATATTTATGAAATAAATTTATTATACATTTATTCTATTGAGCATAATAGATTTGTGTTCCAGGCTCCCAAAGTATCTGTGTGTGTCAATGACATAAAATCTAATAAGAGCTAAGAAGTGTGGATGCCTAAGATTGATGTAAATGTGTCACTGACATTCACCACAACTGATATTCATCAGAGTCTAAATGTCTTTTGCAGATCTACGCGCAATTGCTTAACCTCTGATGGTACATGCTACCTTACTTGTATCTTCTCCTGCAAAGAGCGATCAAAATGATAAGGGGTCTGATGCATGTAATAGGTGAAGAGATACTGAGAAAACTGGATTTATTTGATTTTTGAGAAGGTTAAAGGGAGATCTGATCTGTTGTCCTCAGCTACCTAACCAAACCTAACTATGTACAGAGAAGGTGGAGGTAGGTGCTTCCTGTATGTGCACACTGATAGCACAAAGGTAATGAACACAAATTGCACTACATAATAAGATTGATTATTGTTGTTATTTTATTTTACAGTGAAAGCAATCAGACATACAGAAAGCTTACCCAGAGAGATTGTAGATTCTCTCTTCTGGAAGATACTCAGAACTCAGCTGGACAAGATTCTGAGTAACCTGCTCTAAATTGGTCCTGCTTTGTGCAGAAGGATGAACCAGATGACCTCCTGAGGTCCCTTTCTACCTAAATTATTCTGTGAATCTGTGAATAATTCTATAATAGGCATCCCAGTGCTTATTTGACTAGCAGTATGTAACTTATCTGCAGCTCAGAGAGGAGAAAATGGTTATGCCTTTCAAAGAGAAGATTGCTAGCTAGAGCATTCAGTCAAAACCCAGACCGAAACGCAGGTGTCTCTCTCATGTGAGTGTCCTAATCACGAAGCTAGACAATCATGCTTGCATGATGTCTTGTCTCTTGCTCAAATGAATATATAATTAAGTCTTTCAGTCAAATGAGCAAGTTTCAACATAATGAATGAGAGCATATTTTCCACAGTAGCACTTCTATCCATTTGGCCACTTGAGAGATGCTGCATCAGATTCCCATAGGCAGAGACAAAAAATTCAAACCCAAATAAGCCTTATCTCTTGAATGAGCATTCCAAATATGAACTGCAAAAAACCAAACAAACAAAAGTGCCCCTCCCCACCCCGGGAAGGAAAAATGTATAATTTTTTTCTCTCATACCTTCTGTTTTGATAGAAGTCTAGGAGGGGTTTAAAAATGGGTATCCCAGGCTTGCATGTCTTGACAAGCTCTCAGGCATCTTAGAATTGAGTAGCAATGCCATAAAAAAATTGGTTGTGCTGGAAACTTAGGGCAGTTTTTCTGCTTTTGCTTTAGTAGTTTACTGCCTAGGATGCAGAGCATTATGAAACTGAGTCTAAAGCTTTTGGTCCTCCTCTGTAGGGCATGGAGAACCCTAGGTTGATGATGATGATGATTTTAATTTTGCTATCAGTGTTGACCTTGAGTATGTTACAGTCTAAATTGAACAAAGACAAATTCAAAGATGGCAACAAAAGCCATGTGAAAATACAAAGTTATACATGTAGAATAAATCTTATACGTCCAAAGGTTTTAGAAAAAACGTTGAAGAAAGGCAAGCAGGAATGAGGTCAGGAATGGACTGTGGAGGGGAACAAGCCATGGATTTGAAAGACAGCATATATTTGTTTGCGTGGGAATTCTGTGGGTACTTATTTGCATGGAAAATTTTCAAAATAAGGAATATAGTAGACACTTAATGCCAGTCTTCAACTCTCTCCATTCTTTTCCAGTGATAAGGGAGTCTGTTCTTTCTTTCTAGCTGCTGTAGGTTAAATGAAAAAGGGACCTGGGTATTGCTATGCTGAAGGTAGGTGCCTTGCTTTCGGGAATGGAGTTTGAAAATCAAAGTAAAACCTGAGCTGGATCCACTCCATACCTAAATATCGTTGGGGGCTTGCTGAAAGCTGGAATTATTAGTAGTATGGGGGAAAAAAAACTATCTCTTATCAGGATAAAATTAGTGAGAGTGTATGGGCGGATGAGAGGGAGCAGTGAACTGAGATTCAGCAGAGAATGACACGTCTTGGGTCAGGAGGAAGGCAACAATAACAAGTTGATGGCTCTGATTTTTTTGCAGCTATATTTTGAATGAATTGAAAGGATCCCCAGAATAGTAGTAGTGAGTCAATGATGAAAATTATTCTTTTTGTAAATGTAAAGAGCAACTGCACGGGAAAAAAAAAAAAAAGCACTGCAGTAAAGCAAGAAGCAAAAAGATTTTTTTTTTTTTTTTTTTAGAGTGTGGTTTTTAACACTTTTTGGTTTAGGAAGGGCAATCCATCAAGAGATTTCCTTTGAAGGCATTTAACTTGCATCATGGCAGTAGATTGTAGAGACAGGAAAAGGGTGAGATGCTGTGATGGGGAATTGTAGCAAAGGTGATCAGGAAGTTGAATAGTGATCAGTATTTATCTTATTTTTGCCTTTTAATATACATTTACCAGTCTACGTACGCTTGTCTTTATCAATAGAATAGATGTACACAAAATGTGTATGCTAAAGGTAGATAATTAATATTCTTTTCCTCTTTCTGTATTTTGTTTCTGCAACAGTTTCCATTTGAGAATTTTTACTAATTTCATTACTGAATTGTGTTTTGCAATATTCATCTACTTATCCAGTCTGCAAGTAATTGAGAAACTGAAGCAGATAGTGTGTAGAAGGATATTTACAGTTTACGTTTCAGAGAGCTAAACAAAGCTGTGTTTATATTATAAACTACAAAGACGTGTTTATATTTTGCAGTGCATAATTTTAAAATATGGTAGTCTCACCAGGTGTCACTACATTAAAAAAAAGTTGCCAGTATTTCATCAATTTTTTAAAAATATTTCTTCTGTTCTAATTTTCTATTTTGAGTTAACTTAGCCTGAGGTGAGCATAGAGATTGTTAGTCCAGACCAAAGGCTGTTATTTTACACTTTTGAGGGGGGAAAAAAGTTGAGATATCACTGTTGTTCAGAACAGTAAGAGCAGTTGTATCTTGAGGGAGTTGGGATGCTTTTCTGTTTTTATTTTTGTGATCCAAAGTACAGAATTGAAAAGATCCAGACACTTCATCATTATACAGAGGGTCATAGATACAATGTATTTGTTTTATTTGAAAAGGTCAAGATCTACCATTGAGATATTTTGAAAAGGGGAGCAAAACTCAATAATAATGTTGGCCGAACTTTGCAGTAAGATTGGCCTGTGTCTACAGCTGGCAGACAACAGATGATAGCTGAATGCTTGTGAGATTTTTCCTTAAATCTTTCATGAGCTTTCATTTAAAAGCAGGGAAAGTCGAGAGGCATGCCTTATCACCAAATTTAAGGAATCTGTTTTTAAGGACAAGATAAGATGACTCTCTCATACCGCTTACCAAAAAAAAAAAAGAAAGAAAGAAAGAAAGAAAAAAGCCTATCCTGATTTTTGTTGCATTTATTTTGCTCTGACTAAAGGACAAATAAGATAATTTCTTCTCATCCAAAGCCCACTGAAACCCACGGGCTTGAAACTGATTTCTGCTGAGGTTTAGTTTGTGGTGTTGATGTTTAGAAAAACCCATTACAGGAATTCTTTGTGTAATCATCACTAATTTGCCAAAATACTAATAACCACCTTGAAAAGCCCTGTCTGTTCAGAGAGAACTGCCTAAACCAGTCCCAATCAGTATGTACATATTGCAAGGGAAATGATTATACTTCCTGGAGATTAGAAGCTAGACATAGATTCAGGGATGTACTGCAGCCTAAAATGTGGGAGATAACAGAGAGCCCCTCATGTCCACCCCCTGCCCTCCAAGTTCCTCATAGTCAGAGCATTCCTGCTTTCACCCACGTGTGATATATCCCTTTGACTCGAGTGCTCCTGTGTGTTTTGGGAAAGGTGTGATTGAACAAACGTAGCCTTGATTCTTTTGTTTCCAGCTGAAGCTACAAAACCTGTTTTGTTGCCTTTCTTCCCTTAACGAAGGAAGTAGGATCTATACAGCTCCCTGTTGCTTTATTGGCTTGCGTTAGCAGCTGATATGAAAAGGGATTATAGTCTCCGAAAGGGATTGACAATCATAAAAAGAAGTGTTAGGAAAGCCAGAAGAAAACAAAAACATTAGCCAGCAACTTAGTGCTGAACTGGAAGCATTTGCAGTAAATGTATTTTAACTGTCTTTGAGGATTAAAAAAAAAAAAGCCTAACAACTGAGTGAGAATGTATTTACAGCAAACATTTCTTGGCCTGGTTCCTCAGCTGTCATGGTTATGACTGTGCAGCTACTGCTGCTGTGTGAACAGGCTGTGAGTGTTTTCTTTGCTCTGCTTCCAGTAGTCTCATCGCCGGCACAGATTACACAGGTATGCATGTGTCTGCCCTCCTTTGCATGAAATAAAACAAATGCAAAACATGCGACTGTGTTTCTGGGTTTGACTAGACAGGAAGAAATGGCAGAGAGCTCGTGGTTTTTCAAAATGGCTGCCGTAGTGCTGGAACTGATACATATATATTTAATTCCTTGAACTTTAAAAGAAACTGTTGTGAGGTTTAAGGGTTCGCATCATCTATCTGCAGCAAAGTTCAAAACTTTGTGCCTAAAATGGCATCCAACTTTGTTCTTTGATGAAAGAGGTGGTGATTTAAGTATGTTTTCAAGTGTTTGCTAAACATGAGTACTGGTGGTAGAGGAAAGGGAGAAAAAGGAAAGAAAACAAATAGTGCTTTCTCAAAGGAAGTGTCCATAATTTATGTGAGACTTTGCAAGATGTTGAGTGTTTTAGGTACCTAATGCCACTCTTCTACTTTCTCTATGCTTTTCCAGTGATAAGGGAGTCTGTTCTTTCTTTCTAGCTGCTGTAGGTTAAATGAAAAAGGGACCTGGGTATTGCTGTGCTGAATGTTGCAGTGCCTAAAAGGTAGGTGCCCTGCCTGCAGGAATGGAGTTTGAAAGTCAAAGTAAAGCCTAAGCTGGATCCACTCCATTCCTGGAATGGTGGGAACACATTATTTGTCTCTCCCAGTGTTGCTGAGAGGTTACTTCAGACTCTTTGCCGCTGCCTTAATAGAATAGGTACAATATCTTAAGAGTGCTGAAGTTTAGAGCTTGGTGTGGAATAAGTGGAATTTAATGGTACAAGTTAATTTGTAGGGTCGCAGGCTGGAGATGAACAACACTGAAAATGCTGAGCAAGAATGCTATTAGGAAAAGCCTACGGGATGTGTCTCACTTTCTGTCTGTCCTGGATTTCAGCACGTAATTGTAGCCTGGATTAGACAGCTCTGTGGAGCAGAGATTTAGAGCCAAAACTGACTATCTTCTGTTAAGTGCCAAGACCTTTCTCTTGGTTTAACTTGACAGGCTTATTCTTTGTCTAGAATAATAGCCTGCGAAGGAAACCGTTCAGCCAGGACAGGATAGCTGTGAGTTCAGTTACTTTCTCAGTTTTACATTTAAGCCTGAATTTCCCACTTCCCTGGGGGGTGCTGTGAAGCCACATAGAGCAGTCAAAACCTTCTGCTGCACCAGTTGCTCTACAAACAGGGCTGCACAGTTCCTGGGACCAGAACTAGCAGTGTGAAGGAGGAGTGTGGCCAGTGCTACGCAGGAAATTCAGTTAATCGATGTTTCAGCCGTCCAGGTGAATTCCTCAGCTACCAACTTAACATATAGGGTTATGTTTGCTTCTGTGGCTCCCGCATTCCTTGTTGTACACTGGCCGAGGTAAATGGCACCTGCTCGAGAAAATGAAACTCCTATCTTCCACTTCTTGTACGGACTCTCTCATATATCTAACTACGATATCAAAAGCCACAATTACAACAGCAGAACCACAGGCTTCTGGCATGTGTGTTTGTTTTTTAAATGGCTGTGAGTGCTCAGCTTTGTGTTGGATTTGGTGTTATCACTGACAGGTGCGTTTTGAGCATGCCTGCTAGATTGGTGCTGTAAGACTTGCTCACCGCTCACAAAGGTATAATTAATGGATCCCAAATGGACTTCTGCTTGACATTTGGTGCACAGCAGAGATTTTGATATTTGCAGCAAAAGAATTTTCACTGTGTATTTTGTGGTGAAAATGTGTGTGGTTTTGTCTCAAGCATCCAAGTTACTCTGGGTTACGGGCACCTAACGTTCATCTAATTCATAGCTTATGAGTTACTATGAGTCAGATACTTACGAGGTGCTATGAGTTGGTTTTGGGTGCTGTCATCTTAAGTCTTGCGTCCAATATGTTGTCCTTGTACCTTAAAACTGCACTGTAAAAGTAAGTTGAAATAATTATGGGTGAAGGGCAGACAGTGTTTGTACCTCACTTGGCTGTCCTCAGTGTTCCTGGCAAATATAAGCTATGACAGGAAAGGTAAAGAAATTGTGAAGTCCAGGGACTATTATCATAACTGTCAAAAATGAAACAAAATCAAAATTCAACATGCCTTTTACAAACTTTCTTTTCTAATGCTGCAGTTCAAATTACAGCTGAAATACTGTGAGGATAGTGATGTTTTCTACTAGTAAGTGATGCTTTGCCTGAGGACAGCAATAAATTTTTAGTGGTGATTGCCAAATTATATTTTGATTATAAGCAAGCTGGTTTGTCAGTTTGGACTTTGTTGTGCCAAGTCAAGTAAACAGCCTCCTGACAGTAAATAACACACCACACGCACACACAGACAGACAGACACGTTGAGGAGATGTGTGGGTGTAAGAGAAGGAGTCGGTCTGTCCACTGCTGTACTTCCTTCAGCTATGGCTGCATTCACTTCTTGAGCAGTCAAAATCTTTAGGAGAATTTTTAGGGTTGCTTCTGAATGTGTAGGTGAAGCTTACCAAAGCTGCTTTTTTAGGTATATTTTTTTCATTTTTAGACATTTTTCATATTCCTGTTCAAAACAAAAGTGGACTGTCCTCCCCCCCACAGCAACATTGATACATTGTTTAGCATTACTCACTTAATTTTACTTAGCAAATAAAATATTAATATAACTATATAAACAGATATTTAAATAATAATATAGAGTTAATATGTTAAACTGCACAAAGGTTTTTTTTTTTTTTTTAAATGAACTGACTTACATTCTGACCATTGGGAACTGAGAGACTGATCCTTCATTCCCAACATCCTCCTGTATCTCTTTTGCTCCCAGAAAATAACTGGATATCCAAGAACAGCAGCAGTTTTTGTACCTATATTCTTCGGAGAAAGTGATTATTTTTCACATGCTAAGTTATTGATACAATGTAAAGTAATTGTGCTAAAGGTACCAGAGATTAATGTCTTTTTTTTGTGACCAAAAGACACCACCACTTTTCTGTCCCGTTTATGAAGCTGCAGTAGATGGTTCTCCTTTTACAGTGTTTTGCTCCATCAACACTGTCTTTTAAAAGAAAAATATGTTGTTATAGCAGAATGATGCCTTTCATATACAGCTCTTTTACTGTGTAGTTAGAGTGAGTGCCCATTTTAAGTGCTTTTTTTGCTAGATGTAAACAGTTTTCTGTATATATCAATAATGAAGTAAGAATTGTATCCTAGATTTTTATTTAGCTCCAAACGAAAATATAGAACCTGTCCCTTTCTTGGCAGTAATTGCTGAATGTCCCTAAAATTCATGGTTTCAGCAGCTTCAGCAAAGTATTTTAATTAGCTTTAGAATACAAGTAACACTTTTAATTTATTGTTGCAGATTTAGAACTGAGGGCACTGGTGAATGCAAAAGCATGGTTCTGCAAGCACAGCAGTTATTTTGGCAATCTATATACGATGCTTTCATGTATTATTTGTTGTCTAATCCATAGTAAATGCTTTCACTACCCTAACAGTACGACATTCAGCACATCTTTAGTTGTGGGAATGTTGTGTGTGCAATTGCAAAATGTGTGTAGTTCTTAAATTTATTTATTTTTGATTTTACGTCCTGTCTGTATTTTTAATGCACTTTCTTTGTTCCGCTCTTTGTAAGGACAATCTGTATGTAGTTGTTCTTGCTCCTTTCTAACCTAAAGCCAGTTCTTTTAAAAGAAAACTTGTATCAGCTTCACAGTCTACAGATGAGTCCATGGTGAAGAATCCCAGTGAGTCAGTGCTCTGTTCTGCTTGCTCTTGCATGTGCTGTCGCTTACGCCCCTCTTTCACTTCTCCCATCCTCTTGAGCCTTCATGTGGAAGTGAAAGATTCTGTGTATTATGCGGCCTTGTTGTGACGTCTTGTTTCTTGTTGGGTGTATTGATTATTGTGCTCCAGGTAATTCAAGCAGACTCTTCAATGCTGGTTTCATTAGCAAGGGTAGACTATTTTGAATTCAGTGACTGGGGAGGATATGCTTGTGAATTTTAAGTACATAAAGTTTGGACAATAGGGTTTTGTCAATGCTGGTGAAAAATGGGTCATTCTAAAATACATGTATATAACATTTTATTATTGAAAATTAATGTTTCACCTCAAGGCTACTTACTCTGAGATTGGATAACATCTCACCAGACAGGAAAACTAGTCCTATGTTGAGATTTACTGTCTCTGGCCTCAGTTCAGTGGTCTACATCTAATTGATTCTGTTCCAGTTTAAGTGATTTGAACAATATCTATCATGTTATTTTCTTCTGTTATCCTTTTCCTGAAGGTCTTAGACTTGCCTCTGAAGAAGTTCTGTCTCCTGTACAAAAAAGCATTAAACGTACTTAAGAAACAGAATTTTCTGCCCTTTTAAATTTAATGTTTTTCAGTTTAAGCACTAATTTAAAATTGGTGTCTCAATGATGGGCACAAAATGGTGCCTGTATTAGTCTGTTAGCACCCCAATCAGGAATTTATTAATTTTCTTACTGTACCAGGATATGTATTGAAGTTTAAGGAGGTTAAATGACTTGTAGAGAGAATTAGGAACATCACGTTCCATTGTATAGCTTAAGCATTTGGTCTTAGACTATACATCAGCTTTTAATATCATTAGAGAAATATTGGCAAAAGTATATATAGAGGATGGGTTTAATAAGTTTTTCCCTTTTAGTATTTGTTACCGACGCCAGTAATATTTCCATCTGTTGTTATTGCAGGGAAAATCTGAAACAGACAGCGTATATAAATCATATGAGCTTAAATGGAATCCTGATAATACTGCCTTAAAAATGTTTTATTGACTTTGGGACTGGTAGCTGAATGATGCTGATGTCCCTGAGTATTAATAGGGAGAGCTCAAAGAGGCTTTATAGCTTAGGTGATATCCTTAAAGCATTTGCATCAACCTGGTTATTAGTTTAATTAATGATGTGATGCTAGCCCACTTTATTCTGATTTGTTTAGGTTTGTTACTTTATTTTTTTTTGTCTAGCTTCATTGGTAAAAGGCATAAGAATTGAAACTCGTCTCATTCCATGTTTCTTTTCCAGACATCATTATTGAGAAGCTGAACTACAGACAATTCTGTGTCATAGAACAGGAAGAAAAGAAGGTATATTTCTGAAGAAAAGTTTCTTTAAATTATGTAGTACAGACTGTTTGTGGGTCAAGGGTAGAGAGCAGCAGATGAATGATCAATGTGAAGACTGCATAATACAGTTTGCTTCTCAAACTGTCTCCTTTTAGGGAACAAGTGCTTTGAATCCTTGTGAAATAGGAGTCTCAGCTCACAAAGGCACTTTCGTAGCAATAACATGAACCTAGTGGGAGATTTTTTATATGCGACAGTGTTGATATCGTCTCCATTAATTGTTCTGGGGATGCACAGAGCCACTCCTTTTCAGTTGTCCCCAGTGACCAGCCCGAGACTCAAGGACGTGTTGGGCTGCTCCACATCTCTGTGCCATGTGCCACTGAGGCTGATGCAGCATTGGCTGGGTTTCCTGAAGTTGAGTAGGAGCCTGGTGTCAAGTGCCTATCCTCAATCTCCTGGAGCACCCTCTAGAGAATAACCACTCTATAGCTGTCTTTTGGGAGTCGCTTAGTTTTGTAGGTTATATGGGATGGAAACTTTAGGCTACTGCATCATATTTTTCATTTGCCTTCAGATTTTAACATTATTAAAAGCCATCAGGGAGGAGAAGGCCAATTTCTGTTTCAGTGGTTGAATTGAACAGGACTCTTGATTTCCTTTTTGGGCATTTACTTAAAGTTACTCTTAGTCTATATTTGGAACGAATAGCAGAATTTCCTTCTGTTTTGGAAATCTCTGGAGTAAACTGTTCGTATGCTTCACCTCAATTTCTCTGTAAACTTTGGCAGAACAGGCTGCTCAGAAATACCTTAGAGGGAATTTGAACTATCATAGTGCCTTGTTTTTCGTGGTGTTAGATTGCAAGTCTTCAAGATTGGTTAAGCATCATAGGACAAGTCAAAGGGGCAATGTTCTTTGTTCAGAAAGTGTCAAGTTGTATTAAGCACTATGGAATATCCTGCTATGGTAGTTATTGGTATTGTATATGGTAGTTATTTCAGTATTGGAGAGAAAGTTTCCGCAGGGGCTAAGCATCTTCTGTTCTATGTCTGGGAATGTCTACTTTCTTTAGTTTATCAAATATTGGTGAGAATAAATATATATATTTTGAATTAAAATATCACAAGTTTCATTATACTATTCCATAATAATCTGTTTTCTTATATCATGAAACCATGTTTACTTCATCTCATACTAACAGATTTTTTTGCATGTGAACAGTTGTATGTATATACATACTAAGTGTACAACCAGATTTCTTACCTTTGTTTTGTTCAGCTGTTTGCCTATACTAAATCACATATATACACAACACAGTAGTTAGGAGGAGGTGGGATCAGGCAGGAAGGGACCTTAAGCTGTCTGCAATGTAGCTCTTGGACTTTTCTGATACTGGTGTTCAGAGCTTGGCTGGCTGCTGCCAAGTCTGCACCTGCAGTGCTGCTTGATTGAAACTCTGCATGTATTCCTCTTAGTAAGAACAAATAAATAATATCTTCTGTTATTTACCAAACACCAGGATTACTTTAAAACCACAAGTAGCAATCCCTCTTCTGTGCTAATATTCTGTCATTTCTACCTCATGCACGGAGGATTCTCAGGCTTCATTCCTCAACAGAAATGCCATCTTTTTCTCCGTGCTCTACCTCAGGTTTAACTTGCTATTTGGAACCCTCACTCAAAATGCATATCTGGTATTTTGATTATGAATTGTCACATAAACAGAGTGATTGATTAAAGTAATTTACATAGAAGCATTCATGGTGTTTCTGAGCAAGAAAATACATAGAAGCACATGGCACTTAATTACATTGCTTAACAATAAATGTCAAGTTAAACCTTTTTTAAAAAAAGATGAATGCTACACTTAAGGAAAGTGCAATTATATTTCGATGGTTTGAAATGTTTTACGCACTGTATATATCAGAGAGGCAAAGATATTAACACTTCTGTACATGCAAAGGTGCTGACAGATTACAGATGCTGCGAGGCAGGCTTTTGTGCTTGCAAAGGGAACTCCTTTAATCTGCTGTTAATCTGAGCTCATTTACTTGTATGCAATGGCATTTGCATACAGGCACACTTCTTAGAACTGATTGAGAACATGAGGACTAGTGGTCCTGATTTGGTAAATTGTTGCGTATAAACAAGATTTGCATTCAAATGAGTGTTTTATATCACAGCCTGATTATATATCCCATTTTAATAACGTTGAAATGACGGCAATAATAGATTTCAGAAAGCTACTCCTCTGATTGTATGTTCCAATTTTAAGTTAATTAAAAATGTCTCTTCCCCTTTTTTTCCTCCTTTGCTGATATTTAGTAACAGACCTGGAATTTTTTCCCTCATTAAATAACATGTGCAGTTCTATAACAAATAGTTATACTTTCCAAATTATATTCAATAATCTGTTTAATAAAAGCCTGTCGTACTGTTTATGTACTCCTGTGGGAGGATAACGGAGGAGCAACTGAACTCCACAGTGTTCACCATCGTCTTATTCAGTTCTATTCTGCAGCCAGTAGAAGTCTACAGAGTGAAATGTGGTGAGGTGCAGAGTTCTCCAACCTGAGTCTGAGCAGGTCCATATGGTTACAGGACACTGTTCACTCCTAGGCAAAAATGCTAGCTCAGTTTTTTTAACAATTATAGCTCTGTCGTTGTGGTGCAACTTCTAGTCTCAGAGATGTTAGATCCATTCTTACCTCAGATTAGATATAGAGGGGGAAAAAAAGGGAATAAAATTGTGAGAATAAAAAAAAAAGTTATTTTTACTGGGGAGCAGTTTTCCAATCCAGCTTGCCATTTGACTTCCAACAGTTGTGCTGGCACATCTCAGAGGTGTGTGGAAGATAATTCTCATGTGTGTTTAACACTTGCACACCTAGACATCTTCCTTGTCGCATTTTTGAACTGGTGTGACAAGAGCCTGTCTTTCTGCTACTGTGCATGGCAGCAAAACATCCTTTCCACTGCTGCTGGGTTGGTGTACCTTCTACGTTGTTTCTGTGCTCAGATTTATAGGAATTACAATGGAACTCTGTTCAGTAAAGCTGAATGTTTTCAATCCATGAATTTGAAGAAAATACATGAAATAAGGTGGTTTCAGTGCCATAAATTAAGTAAAGCATTATAATTTAATTGCACTATGTGTTAACAGAGTATTTTTTCTGTTGCCTAGCAATGAGGTTTACCGTGAGGTTCACCATGTGCTTAAGATTCCATTATTAACTTCTGTTTTCAGAGGTTTATAACTTTAACAAAAATCATTCCTCATAGGGCAATCCAGAAAATTCTTGTTGTTATGGGGTCACTTATAAGGAAGCTTGAGGCAGAAAGCTCTGGTGCCTTCAGATTTCTGTACCCCTCTTCACATTCTACTATACTTGGTAATAAATTTCAGAAGTAACTTACGAAGCAGCAATTGTTTTGTGTATTTTTCCACTGGTAAGCTTTTCACCAAAGTGTTCTTTTACTTTAAAGGCTCCACATGGAGACATTTTTACCAAGGCAAGTACCTCGGCTTAGAAGAGCAGCAACCACTGTGTGCTGCCCTGCAGAACTAGATGCCTAGAAAAGCAGTTGACCACAGGCCTTTGAGTTATTCTCCATTAGTGTTCTGAACAGTAGTAGAATGGGTCTATATGGTTTGTTTGGGAGACTGTGATGTTTGCCAGGTAGAAGGATCACATGGAGCTTGATGAAGGAGGCTAGTGCATGAAGAACCTGAAATCCGGTAAGAGTAAAAAGAAATGGTACAGCACAGTCCCAGAAGGTCACCTTGTTCTACAAGAAGAGCTAACGTAAAGTCAGGTCCAGCAACTATATGTGAAACTAGACAGCTTTTAGCTATGGGAAAAACAGCGTGTTTATTTTTGGTTCCAGTCACCCCTGCTAAGGATGGGGTTTGGATTATTTCGTCATACTCTATGAGGTGGTGCTTGAAGTTAAGCTCATGCAGTAAAGGCCTGGAAACTACTCAGTATCCAAGTTTTTCAACAACTATAACTAGTTCTGGCAGACTAAGTAACTGGAAACTGAGCCAGGTTGATAAAATTGACATACCACTCATAGATACATTTCAGGACTGTATCTTGCTGCAAGGCAGAGGGCAAAAAGCTAGTTTATTCATAGTTTCTGTAGAAGGATTTAAGGAAGGAGACCATGGTTACTGGATTTGTAAATTTGGACTTAAAAAAAAAAAAAANGATCATACTTTCTAGAGACAGAGGGGAAAAGAAAAGCATTTTGTTGTAATCTTTTTTATAAAGTAAAACCCTCTATACCTTAGTGTTCCAAAATTGTTGTGATTGTTCTGAAAGATTTATTCTTGCATATTTAGATTTCCACGTGTGTAGAAGTGTTTAGCTGCAAATCTTTAAGGAATTTGTCTTTAGTCCTGTTGTAAACTACTGCAAATTTGTAACATCTATATCATTTGCCTTTCAATTTGTCACCTTTATAATGGTTAGTTTTTAATTAAGAAATTTAGAAATTTAAAGTCCATGCCTTTAAGCGAGCAAAGTTTTCACTGGAAAATTAGGCATCTGCAAGCACTGGCACTTATATTGTTTTGTAATTAAGCAAGATTAATTAAGGAAAACACAGTAAGAGATTTTTTTTAAAGATAAACTGGCTTCTCTATCCCATGCTTAAGTTTCAGTACGTACATTTTTGCACATAAGTGAGATTTTTCCCTGGGGTTATATAGTCTCAATATGATTATGAATGCTAATTACTGAAGAAATCTGCTTGGCATATGTCATTTTCACTGACAAAATATTGATATTATAAAATATAGATTGATACTAAATGTAAAAAAGTAATGTTTGCTGTGGTTAACATAACTAGCATTTTCGGTTTAGCTAGACTGTCTTAGGCACTGTTCGGTGCTCCTGCAGCCTTCGCATAGGAAACAGGGAAAGGGAGGTGGGCCTGAGATTAATTCAGAGTCCCTAATTTAGATGTCTAAAGTTAGAATTTGTAACCAACCTTCCCCATCCCCCTTTTCCCAGAAGTGCTAGGGAATCTTCCATCTTCATTAGTCTGCCCTGAACTATTCCTTTTCTCACTGGAGTGCTACATTGGGTTAGTGGTCTGGATTTAACATCACTTGTGTTTCCCCAGCATATCATCTGTACAAGGACCAAATGAAAATGAATGAACGTTCCCTTGACAAAGTCTAACACTCCAGAATAGTAACTGGAGACAGGCAAAAATGTCAATTGTTTTTGCTGTTCCAATGACGCTGAGGGAAGGTGTAAAATAAAAGAAAAGACGAAACCCCATTCTTGCTTGTCATTTTCCTGTTTAGAGCAGGTCAGAGGCTATATCTGTAGTCTGAATCAGAAACATACCATATAATCACATTGTCTTTGTGGAGAGAAAAGTGTGGGGAGACATTTGTGCGTCGTCACTATTTTTAAAGGTTGTGATTTCTAACGTTTCTGTACTGCTGAAGCAGAAGACGTCATATCATTATTGCTGGCTAGAAAGAGTACACTGGTATTAACCTGCACTGTGTCAGAGTCAAGTCAAGGGTCTCCCAGAGCTTAGTTAAACCATTGGGAAATGTTTAGGCGAACCATAGCTTGCCTTTATGTTATATAGAATAGTACTATTTCCTTTCCCTGTGATAGGAGAGGCTGCACCACTCGACAGCCTCCAGCAGAGCTCTTGGAGAACCTGCATTGCAGTGCGCAGTGCTCCAGAGAGAGTTGTTTAGCTCACCTGGAAGTCTGTGCCTGGTGAAGAACACAAACAAACACAGAATTTCCAGATTGGAGCATAGTATCTTTAGTGGTCACTCTCATTTGATGCCTAGCAGCCGCTAAACTTGTTTTATTCTGTGATGTCTTATATACACCGTAGGTCTATATAATTATACCAGTGACTTTCACTTATCAAATCTTTTTTTTCTAACAGCTCTTTTTCTTGATTAAAAAAAATCAGTACCAGTAGTTCTCCATGCATGAATAACTTTGCAGCAACAAACCAGAAAAAGATTACTGAAGAGATTATATATAGTTTCAAAGAATTGCTAAGTAGCAAGCAAAATTGGTTTAAAATTGATGGAAACGGTTCCTAAGCAGTATTTGTTACACAACAAACAGCATTTTAACCTAAGTTTTAGATAGCACTTGCTTCTAAACTGTGATTAAGCAACTATGAAGTAGAAGTCTTTAAGTTGTTGATAATTTTCTTTTGTGTGTGTGTGAGCTGTAAGCATTATGTTCATAAAGTTATATGCATAGTTTTGAGTGATCAGGAAAGATTGCATGTCTTTTAAAGAATGTCTTGATCAGGTACTGAAAGTGTGGCTAAAAGGGTCTCTCAGTATCATTCTTTTGAGGTGTCCTTCGATCACCTGTTCTACCTACTGTGTTTTATTTCAGTCCTTGTTTCCTGTAAAGTACCTTAAATAAAAACACTTCAAACCTCCAAAATATATTTTTATTGTCTTCTAGGTTGACTGGGGTCAACTGGACTATTTAGTAATTGATATGCCACCTGGGACTGGAGATGTACAGCTGTCAGTTTCACAGAATATTCCAATTGCAGGTACATGGATTGTTTGACTGTTTCTGAGATTTGAAGTTAGTATGGTAGTATAAGAAAAGTCTTTTTTAACAATGCAAGTCAAAAATTCTTTAGTTGTCTAACACACTAAGTAACTTCTCTGTCAGTAGTGTGGAGGTAAAAAAAAAAAAAAAATGCTATCAGTGATTTTTAACGTCTGCATTAAGATTGTGTTGC
This sequence comes from Anseranas semipalmata, assembly GCA_013399115.1. NCBI lineage: Eukaryota > Metazoa > Chordata > Aves > Anseriformes > Anseranatidae > Anseranas > Anseranas semipalmata. The sequence continues at coordinate 715,929 of VXAA01007177.1, forward strand.
TTTCTTTTAAGCTAAATTCAGAAATATTGAGAAGTACATCAGTATTCTGGAAGGAAAGGCAGCTATGCCAAAAACCGTTAAGGCTGATAGAAAATATTTTCTTTGTCTCTACCTACTAGATATTAATGCTAATACAATAAAATAGTTTGTCAAAAAAGTTTTTTTAGTTGTTCTTTTGAGAATAGTTTGTTAAAAAGCATGATTACTTTTTAATTATAAGCTGACAATGCTGTTAATGCACAGCATTTATTCAGTTACACTATGCAGCACTATAATGCACTAATACATTCTTTCCTCATGTGTTATGAATAAGACTTTTTGGAGGGGATTTAAACTTTGACAAATCAGTCTTGAGATATGTAGGTTGCCCACTAATCCCATTGGCTTAATCAGGACTTAGAAATACTGCTTCTGAGGAGATCTAATGGACAGTAATGGTGTTACCTGTCTGACATAACTTCAACAGAAGCAATTGTCGATAGGCAGTGTGATGAATGTTAAGAACTTAGTGGTAAAAGAGACAAAGCAATCCTTATGGTTCCAGGAATAACTCAAGAATTTCTACAGATCTGCACCAGGAAGGTCGTGCAGCACTGGAACATGTTATCCAAAGAGTCTATGGGATCTCCATCCTTGGAAGTTGTCCAGATTTTACTAGACAATAGCTGTAGCTAGCCCTATCTAGTTTTGCCAATAGATGACCTCCGAAGACCTTTTCCAACCAGATTTATTAAGTAATCAGTGGGACTGTTTGCTCCACTTCTTGGTGATATCAGATAATGTGTTGATACAAAAAGAACATCTTTTTAGCATCTTTTGACATATATAAAGCCAAATGTTAGGGCACATACTAATTCATCTGTAATGCTGTTGCCCCAGAATTGTTAGTAACCACAAGAGGGTTTACTCTGCTGTCTGGGATTGTGTTGAGTGGTGGAAGGTTTAAAAAAATAAAAATAAAAAAAAATCAAGAGTTGTGACGAAGGATTTAATGAATTCTTCCCATAAGAAGTACGAATCTTTTAGTGCCTTTGCTTATCTGTGACCTTAAACATATAACAAAATATATATATATAAAAAAAAAATAAACATATAACAAAAGAAAAACATGATTCATACCCATTTTCTTAAATAAAGAATCATAGAATATCCCAAGTTGGAAGGGATCCACAGGGATCATCGAGTCCAGCTCCTGGCACTGGTGTTTAGCGTAGGTAGCATATGTGAGTAGCAGAGCAGGAGGACCTTTTACTACCAGGTTTTTAAACAATGAGGTAAAGTATGACAGTGGTATGGAAGCTTTTGGTAAGGTAGAATTTCACATTAAATCTTGTACATAAAGGCAGTAAAATTATGAAATTCAAGAGGTATGGATTATGGGTTCATTTAAAATATGGTGGGTATTGATAATAGCTGTTCACTATAGTGCACCTAAATATCCTCGTTTAACAAAGACGAGGTCAGTAGACTCTTGACCTTCAAGAGATTGTTGCTCTTCTCCCCCAGAATTTTACACTGCCTTCAGAAGTGTAAGTGGTTGTGGTGTTGCTGCACTATGTCCTCAGTTACAGAGGGGTGATGGTGGAACGTACTTAATCTTGTATTGCCTAGCTTTCTAAGTTTTGCTGAGGTCTGTTTGTGGAAGGTGACAAGTTCTTTCTAACTACATCAGTAAATCGAAACCTTAAATTAGAGAGGTTTTTTTCCCTAATAAAGCTTCTCAGAATGTAATAGATGTTAACAAAAGCAAAGCAAATTAAAAAAAAAATTGATTTTTTGCTAATAGTAATGTCCTTGTGCGAATGTAACAAAGTGAAGAATTAAGAGTAAATCATTTTATTTGGTATTTTAATAAGTTTTCCATTATATATGATTGTTGCAAATGTGGTTTTTGCACCTGTTGAGTCAGATTTTGAGGCAAGTCAAAGCAGACAAGACGTTGACTTAATAAAAGAAAACAGGCTGAAGCCACCAACAAGCAATACAGATTTTCTTCATATGCCATAAAAGCGGATTAATTCCTTCCCATGTCTTTTTTAAACTCTTGGCTGGGGCTTTTTTTATAAGCATGGGCTTTTACAACTTCCTAGCTGAAAATAGCATTTTGAATTGAATTCTGAAATCACTTCACATCAGTACCCCAGTTGCTCTGTTCAGTTTATTACTTCATCAATCCTAACTTCATAAAATTAGGAATGACACCATCAGTTTACATTTGCCTTTCGCATTAGTTGGTGTAGTAGAGCATGTTAGTTGAGGTCAAAACTCAGTGTAAATATAAGTCTTTTGTGCTTTTGAAAAAGACAAGTGTAGCAGACAAGGAGCGATTAAGATTTATAATTCCCTGTGTTCTTACTGACTTAACGAATTTTAGCAATTTACAGAGGATTTCCTTTGCTGTCTGTTGGGAGTATTTTTCATTCTTATTGGAAGGGCTTCTTCTTGTGTATCACAACTTTAACTGTGCTTTCTTCTTTTACTCTTGTCAGTTGGTTCCTGTCTATTCAACAGTCCATAGCCTTGTTTAGCATCCCTTTATTTTCTTCAGCCTTGTTGCTTTCAAAGGTACAGAAAATATTGTCACAAATATCAGTGATGATGTCTTTGGAGCAGCCTACAGAATTCTGCTGGTTTTTGTGTTTGTTTTTTTTGGGCTCCATCTTCATTTGCAATTCATGTTTCTAAGCTGTGTGTTGTCTTTAATTTTTATTTATTTATTTATTTATTTACAGAAAGTAGTTGGTGTTGTGCCATTCAGTTTCCCCTCCAGTTTTTTTGTTCTTTTTTTTCCTTTGAGGATGCCTTGGTTGGTCATGGTATTAGTAGTATAATTTCTTTCTTTCCTCAGAGACAGTGTATATATCCTAGTTAAGTACATTTAGAAGTGCATTATCTAGTTTGCATGAAAGTTGTACTTTGATTTGCGTGCATGCATATGTGAGATACAGTATTTGCATTATGTTTTCATTATTTATCTGTGGCTTCCTAGGGATAGACAGTGTAGAAAAGTTTTATTTTGTCTCTAAATAATAATGTACAGAACCTGCATGAATATTTTTGCCAGTCCCTCTACAAATTTTTCAGTGAGGGTGAGAAAGAGCACTGGCAAAGGTGTTTGATTTGGGGAGGGTTGCTCAAATGTGACAAAAAACTGTAACATTGCAACATTTAACAATTAGAGAGGGACTGATAGGATGTGTGAAAGGGTATTGGTTTTTAATTTTAGAATAACTTTTTATCCTGCATCACAGCTACCATAATTTTCTTGAGTCATAAAAAGATTAGAGCATATGTAATAGATAAAAGCTACACAATAAAATATGTCATTTAATTCTGGTCATTAAACAGAATATCAGCCTCACACAACTTCAGTTGGAGTGGCAGTTTTGTGTATGCACTTTTCATTCTTTAAAAGATGATGACCAAGGTAGCTACTATGACTTTTTTTTTTTTTTTATTACTCATAGTTACCTTACAAGGAGATGTCTTATTTAACATATTATTCATTAATCACCTGTAACTTTTCTCATGTTTGCAGTCATTCTTCAACAAACTAGCAGATGAGAAGTGATATGACAGCTTGGAAATGTGATATATATTTTTGTTCCACCACTGCTCCTTTCTTCAGATACCAGTCTATTTTCCAAATAGAAATCCTGGGTCAGTCTGGAGAAAAAGGCTTTGTTTATGGTCTTGTTACTTAATTTTTCTTTAGTTCTACTTTTTTACTTCTACTTTGTTTTTCTTTTCCACCTTTTGCATCTGAGATACCCAGAAGTGGGCTTTATCAAGTCTTGAAGATGCATGCCTGGGAAAGTTGGAAGCTTCCTTACTCATTTTTCAGCTTTTAAAACATAGGGAGGTTCAGATGACATTGTGATGTTTGTTATCAAAATATCTTCTATTCTGTGGAAACTAATGATATTATGAAGAAAAAGGTTTGTGATTCCTTTGCATTATCTAGTTGCTAAATTGAGGAATGTGTCTACATTTGTTTAGATAAAGGAGCCATAAATCCAGCGAATAAATGATATAGGAGCTGGAGGATTACCCTGCCTAGAGGTTAGGAGGGAGACCTGTCATTCTCTCTTTAGAAAGTTGATTCTGACCTCAAGAGTCTGAAGGCTGTCTGGATAGGAGAAAGTGCATGGGTAGGAGAAAGCACCTGCCTCTTGGAGAGAGTGTCCGAGTGCCCTGTTAACTCAAGTGCTTCTTCCTCTTGGAGAAGCTGAATTGTGGAGGCTGTTAACTATGTTAGGCTGTCCGTCACCCTTTCTTTATTAACATGAAAGTGAAGTTAGCATTAGTGAAATGTGACAGCTTGACAGCTCTAGAGACTGACACTCTGTCCCAGTTGACAGAACTGGTTCCAGGTTAATAATGAAATTGTCATTTCATTTTCTGAACTTTGTCATATCACCTTTTTCTATGGACATCAAGATGCCATGGCAGTGAAAACCATTAGAAGTATTCATCTGTCCAGTGGGAAGTGGACTGAGACAAACAAATAATTTCACATCTTACTGAACAGTCTTAATAATTACAATAGTGAGCTTTGGACTGAACTGCATTTATACAGGAGATGTAAAGGTAAAAGGTTTTAGGTTTTATTTCAGTGCACTTACATTTCCTATCTTTTGGAAGTAACATTTTTTGTTTTTTCCACACGAAGCATGTTATTATAATAAGCTTATTGCTATAAGCTTTAAAAAGGCTGTTACTGAAAATCAGGAAAGACCATTAGTCAAGATAAGCAAAGTGAAAACAACGTGTATGCTATATCATGTTTTTTGTCAAGTTCCATAAAACCAGAAGTGTTGTCATTGCTAGCCATACAGGGAATGACTTTCATGACCTTTTAGATTTAAAACCAACACAGTGCACAGATCCTACCATATTTTTGTTAACTTATCCTACAAATTATGTATTTTTTCCTAATGATTGCATCTTTCAGCAATATGCAGATCTTAATTATCTCCTGAATGTCTTTTGCAGATAAGGGCTGAAATATTTACCAAAGGAGTTCATTACTTCAAATACATATTTTCAAAGAGTTGTAATTAATAGGGTTTTTTTGACAGCAGTGTTTTGATAGATAGGTTTAAATGAAAACAGAAAGCGTATTTCTGTCTTTACAGATTAAGCTTTAAAAGTCATAGCAATATTTTTTCTATTCAGATGCGTAAATTGAGGAGAAAAGAGTAGAAGGATACTACCAACTGGAAGAAAGTTGGCATTTTTTAATTCTGAAACAGTTTATTGAATGTTACAAATTGGTGAGCCAAACTATTTATTCAAGTTTCTGTCAGTGCCACACAGACCAGAGATGTAGCCTTGGAGACAACTGTGTTATAGCAGTGTGTGCTGTTCTTAGGAACTAAGAACACCTTCCCCCATCCACCCCCTGCTACCTCCTCCCCCCGAGCGGTGCAGAGGAACAGGGAATGGGGGCTGCGGTCAGTCCTTAACGCTGCGACTCTGCTGCTCCTTCACGGTCACTCTCTGCCCCTGCTCCACGTGGGATCCCTCCCACGGGATGCTGTCCTTCCCGAACTGATCCTGCGTGGGCTTCCCACAGGCTGCAGCTCTTCCAGAACTGCTCCCATATGGGTCTGTACCACGGGGCCCATCCCTCAGGACCAAACTGCCCCAACATGGCTCCCCCACAGGCGGCAGCTCCCGCCAGGCCTCCTGCTCCTGCGTGGGCTCCTCTCCACGGGCTGCAGCTCCGGCCCCGGGGCCTGCTCCTGCGGGGGCTCCCATGGGCCGCAGCCTCCTTCAGGCCACATCCACCTGCTCCATGGGGGCTCCTCCATGGCTGC
>VXAA01007177.1:721774-844756 GCA_013399115.1 Anseranas semipalmata
CGCTCCCTGGCTGGGCTCTGGCCAGCGGCGGGTCCCTTTTGGAGCCGGCTGGAGCTGGCTCTTGTCTGACACGGGGCAGCTCCTGGGCTCTGCTCACAGAGGCCACTCCTGCAGCCCCCCTGCTACCAAACCCTTGCCACATAAACCTAATACAGCTGCTTAGCAGAACTGGATCTAGCCTCAATATATAATAATGTACCAGAACAGGAAGTTCCACTTAATAAGCAGACTGCCTGTTCATAACACTAAATATAGCACTAAAAACAGAAGAAGAAGAAAAAAGAGAATTTCAAGTAATTTTAAAAAGAAGACTTTTTTTCTTATTCTTGATGGTGTTAGCATAGAAAAGAATTATGATTTGTGAGATAAAGGTGTCTTCTTAAATTAACTGAAATTGCAAACTGAGTAGGTATGGCACCATTCTCTTTTTTTTTTTTTTTTTGAAATAAATGATCAAAAGAAAAAAAAAACCAATGCAACCATACAGGTTGCATGTAGCATATACTTTTATTGGAGGTGTATCTGTATTCTGTCATTGCTCTTTGTGTAAGTGTCTGTTTGCCCCTTGTTGAATATCTCTTACTTTGACACAAATCACAGTTGCAAGGCACCTGATCTTTCCTTTTAGTTTAACAATGGTATGCAATGTTTTTCTCCGTTTCTGAGCTGGATTTCTTCTTTTACGGAGGAGGTACATTGTTAGTTTCTACAGTAAATTTTTGAAGATATTTTATGGAAGTCATCTGCATTTTTTGTTAAAGGTAAATTTTACTTGATCTATTTTTGAATGGCAAATATTTTTAATATCAGATTTTATACTTTTTTTTTTAAGATAACCATGGGGTTTTATTCTTTCGTTCATGCTATATTCTAATATTTTAAATAACTGCAGGAAAGTAAAGGCATGCAAGTTTAGGATAGATTAAAAACAACAACAACAACAAATCCCCAGTCATAACATTGGGAATTTTTAAGTTGACAATTATATTTGTCCAACTATAAGTTGTATGTGGAAATAGTTTTTTTTCCTTTGTCAGAAAAATTGTAGTTGACAAATGCAAATCATCATCAGGGTTATCTTAGCTTTGGATGCTCTTAGTCAATTATGAAGTACCTGACCCAGTAGACTGTAAACTTAGTTTAGAGACCAAAATGCAGTATGAGTTACATGTTAATGGCTCAAACTGTTTTAATATTAATTTAAATTTAACTCTTGGCTTATTGAGAGATTTAACACGGATTTCCTGTCCAAGTTGAAGGGAGAGCATGTTCAGTGCAAGTTCTTTAAATGTTATCATTCCTGAAAAAGTAGTTTCCAGGTATTGAGGGAAAAAAAGCTGTGACATATAGAGACGTTGAAAGCTGAGGCTCTCAGAGGTCTGATGACAGTAGCTAAGAGTATGTTAAGTAACAGATTAGCTGCAATTGCCTCTTTTTTTTTTTTTTTTTTTTTTTAGACCACTCTGAATAGGAAGCGTAAACGAGCACAGTGTTAGCTGACAATTACAAAAGATAATAAAAATCCATATGAATAATGGTACTGCATTCACCCTCACCTCTGGGGGAAAAAAAAAAGTTGAAAACAAGTTTTTGGACATGACTGAAGTGTTTTTTTTTCTTTCTTTCTTTCTTTTTTTTTTATAGAAGCAGTCCTTTCCATAGTTCTCTTTGGATTGGCACCTCTCAGAAGTCGTGAGACTTTTTTTTTTTTTTATCATATTCATTTGTCAAAAGAGAATATTTGGACATTGTTCCTGCCTAGTACAATGCTCATTGTAATCTGATTGGCAAAGGGCCTTGAAAGCAGGAGGTGCAATGGAGTAGAGCAGAAAAATGCAAATTCAGACAGCCAAGGAAAAGTGGAAAGTGGCAGTGTGTCTGTGAGGGAGTAACTTCTTATTTTAATTGTGTACTTTGCTACTGCAGATATTTCAGTGGTGTAACATTTTACTAAATAAATGTTACATTATGTATTGTATGAGTGTGACCTGTGTGTTCAGTTTACCAAGACCAAAATCAAGCATTTTAACAGAGTGAGAATCATTTCTTTATGGCTTTCTCCATGCGATCTAGTGCAAAATGGATGTTACAATACATACTGACCAGTTAGATGAGGGCAGTTTAATTGCAGGATGACAGCTTTGTCCAGCTTCTGATATTCCTTTGCTCAGTTTTCACTGATGAAGTTCCTGTCAATAAGTAAAGAGGATTCTTCCTGTGCTTGCTGTAAAACTTGTATCCTCTTTCCATGTGGGCAGGGTGGTAGTGCCCCAGTCTCTAATTACTGGCTAGTTTGTGGGCAGAAGAGGATGTGTGGCTGTTGGGAACATACACCATCTTGTTCAAAGACTCCTCCAGGAAAGTAGGAAACAGGCTGGAGGTGGGACACAGCTGGGATCCAGCCTTTAGGACAATTCTGAGCTATGTTATGAATCTCAAGGATCCCTTAAGGGAAGGTCATACTAATGATTCTTTCAGGTTACTAGGTGCAATGAGATGTCACACACAAAAGCTAAAGTGATTTCTTTACAAGGTTCATCCAAGGAGATGGCAAGTTTTTAATGCTCATACAACTTTAAGCATCACCAGCTGAAATTCTGTAATCCTAGCAAAGACAGACAATACCTTGTTCTGCATCTTCAGGTGCAGACCGTATCCTATAATTGCAGGCATATTTTAGCTATGAAATAACAAGAAATTCAACAGAAGGTGAGAGGGTCTCTGAAGTTCTGCAGTGGAGACAATTGAGATTCATTAGTCTATTTATAACTTGAAAGTCTTGCCTGGAAGTTTAAAACTGATGCAATGGAAGAGGTAGCAAAAGCTACAAAAAATGTGTGGGCGTTGTGGTCAGATCAGGCCATTGGCAGCTGCGCTGAGTTCTAAATGTGGTTCCCTGCAAGAGCGTTCGATGTCTGTCTATCAGCGGGCACAATTGTTAGAAAAATGCAATATATCTTTGTGTCTTTTTCCTCCAGAACTCTATCTGTCAGTCTTTCTGATCTGTTACTTTTCACTCCACGGGTTTTCTGGGTGGCATTATTTACTAAGTTAATAAGAATCAGGGTGATATAATCTAGACATTAATCTAATATTGGGGGGGCAAGGTGCAGTCTTAGTCATCTGTCTGGATGAGATGTACATAGCCTGGTTATGAAGTCTGCCTTTGTAGATACTGGAGGGGAAAAAAAAAGGAATATGTTAAAGAGCGATTCTTTTCATCCTAAGGTAGATCTCATAAACTTAGTTTATCAGCTGTTTTTTTGACTCGCCTGTTTTTCTCTACTGGCTTGAAAGAGCCTCAGAGATTTGCTTAGGTACAAAATGACTATATCTAAGGTTTGGGCAGATTCCACCTTGTGTCTTGTAGCCCAAAACGTCTAATGCAAACTTTAGTGATGCAGCGAATATAGGTGATGTTTTATATATGCAGAAATTAAAGGCTTTTTCAGCATTTCTAATTTCCGAAGCACCAATCCGCCAGTAGGGTGAGAAACAATGCACCGAATGAGCACACCTTTCTTTTACTGGGGATTAAGCACCTGGGGTTTAAGAAGAAGTGCAAACAGCAGTGTTACAGGCCACTGTTAGTTCTCTCTCTCTATTATGCATGCTAAGTATTAAAAATATAGTTAGCATAGTTTTTATTAATGCACAGCGCCTCAGCTTTTTCCAACTGCAATAAGGTGAAGTTACAAAAACAAATGAAATGCATGAATAAGTAGATACGTCAGTTAAACCTAAATGTGCTTAAGTTAGATGTGTACGCTCAAGGCATAGAAATTATTCTTCTGCACACAACTGCAAGCGTAGAATTTGTAGTATATTTTAACGTGCAGTGTGATAACATTATAGTTTCTGCAACTTCTTTTCTGTTCAATTTGTCAGCCTTAGTTTGCCTCGTTCAGACAGGCCTGTGTAAACATTGCGCATACTGTTTAAAGAGACCTGCTGTGTGCATGAATTCAGTCATATTTCATTACTGTATTGATCAAAATAACTCTTTACTGTTCAATATTCTTATTAACCTTGTAGAGCTGAAACAGCAAAGAAAATGTGGGCTGTGTTCTTTTTTGCTCATCATTTGAATCACTTTCCGAATTAAACATATGCAAACTTATTCAGTGAAGGGAAACACCGAGGAGAGTCTCATTTGCCATATTCTGTTGCTAGTGGAGGAAATAATGCTGCTAATAATTTGAATTCTTGAACTTCAGATTGGGTTTGCTGGGCTAGCAGTTGTACCAAAGAGACAGAAAATACACTTAATTTAAAGGGTGTTGGTATAAGTCAGTACAAGCTGACTGTGAATTAATTTAGTCTGGAAATCAAAAATAGATTTCCGACCATGAAGATTCTGGATCTTCTCCATAATAAGCTTTTCAATCTGTAATTACTCTTAATAAATTTTGGACAGGTTTTCTATGGATGTAGATATCAATATTAGGAGTGGACTAGAGCTAATGAACTTTGAAGTCCCTTCCAGACCTGTGGTTTTGTGCCTGAGTTTCAGTTGGTTGCAAAGAAGTAATCACTCACCAAACAGGTATTTCATAAATAGTTCGAAAGGCTCATCAGATTCTGCAAGTCAGTAAATCTCAAGTAACAGTTTGTAATATGTACTTTTTGAACTTATATAATGTTTCTAGCTTATTTTAAGGATTTAATTCTCACTAAATTATATACGAATGGAGTTTCAGGTAGGAGCTACTGAAGAACTGAAGTGTACTTCCACTTTTCTTTTCAAAATTGGCATATTCAAAATTGAATCAGGTTTACTTGTTATAAAAAAAGAAACTAAATTAAATCAATAACTTACTGTGAAACTTAGTTTTATTTTGATTAAAATTGGTGGGTAGTACTTCCTTGAGACCACCTTTAATTTACATTTTACTTCAAGAAATTTAAATTAGGAGATGTCCTGTATCTTCCATGTTAATGTGAAGTAAATCACTTAGTGAAGATATTGTTAAGTAGTTTGGGCCTCAGGGAAGTGCTTTAGAACCAGAAGGCAAACCTAATGAAATTACAGTAATTCTAAATAGCCGCCTTTAAAGTGCTCATGAAAGTGTCAGATGCTCGAGTAACATTACTAGTCTGATTAGTGAATACAGCTGTCTGTTTTCTTAAGCCACTGTGCATACAGTCTAAGTGAAGTTTTTTACTGCTGCTGTTACAGTTACCTTTGTGGTTATCAGAGGCAGCACGTGAGATCTTCTTTTTCAAAGATGCACTGTCCTCAATGTCAACAGAAGGAGATAATTTCAAGTTTCTGTATTCTTACAAACAGAAGCAACAAAAGTAACTTTAAAAAATTTTACTAGAGGAAAATAATGTGTTTTGTTGTTGTTGTTCTGTAATCCAGTTCAGAGTAAAAAGAAAAATAGGAAAGAGACACCTGTTACACCCTCAGCACCAGCTTCTTGGTCATGTTGCCTTTCATTCTGTGGAAAAAGCCATGCAAATTGTCCACAAGCTTAGTTTTAATTCATGTGTGCCAGAATTTTTGTACGGGGAGTTTGTATTCGCAACAGCCTAAACTCTGAAAATGCCATTGGATCATTTCATCTTTTCAGTTCTCCCTTTGGTAAGGTTCTCTAGCAACAGAGTTTGTTAGTTTAAAAAACAAAAACAAAACCAACAAAAAAACCAACCTTTCACATAAACTGTTTGTGGTTATAGGGTTACAGTGGGTGTTTTCATTGTGCATAGCCTCCATCCTTCATGCCATGCCAATTATTTGATTCATTTGAAAAAAATAATATTGGACCATAAAACGGTGAATTAAGTTTTGTTGACTGTATGTTAACTTCTACGTGAAGATCCAGGGAATGCTAACTGAGCCAGTATCTTACAAAAAAAAAAAAGTAAACAAAAGCCTGTCATATGAAACAACTAACATGTATTTATATACACATAAGACACAAATTCTAGTTTTCTAGTTTTGTTTGAAGAGACAGCTATAATGAGCATTTTGTCTAAGCATTGAAACATCTTTATTTAACAATTATTTCTTTTACCAAAAAAATTATTTACAAGACTCGAGGACATTGAGTCTAAATTTTTAGACCGCTTTTAGGGTAGGGTAAATTCATTTTGTGGCATTAACCCTATTTCAACGTTGGCTGCCAAGTGTAACCCCACACTTCTATGAAATGACTGGCTAAGGTGTCGTGGATTTGACTGAAAGGGTTCCATGTTATTCTTTGCTACGTCACTGGAAGCAAGTCGACTTGGGAAAAACAGCAAGTTATTTGGATGCCAGAGTTTTAGAGAACAATAGGGAAATTGCATTTGCTTAGTACATTACATATGCCGTTCCGTTTTTGGACTTGTGTCTAATATTATGTAAGGCAGAGATTGGCAGCTTTTCAGGAGTGAGGTGCCAGATTGTATTTTTCTTTTGCAAATTAGAGGTTAAGCACACTGGTGGAAAACATTCACATGTGCTGTCAGGGAATGTTTGGAAACGGCTGACTCGCGCAGATGAGATGCCACCATTCAGCACATGGATTGCATGGGGCCGTGATGAGGGGCAGGGCTTCCTATCCCAGTGCTTTCCCAACTGGGAGGGCTTTTCGGATGCCAGGGCTCCCAGTACGCAGTCCCGTGCAGTGGATGGTGCGCGTATGAAAATCTGCCCACGTCTTCCTTTGACAGGTACACCAGAGGTTGGCAACTGCAGGCCCACGTGTCTGAAATTGTATGTTGTAATTGCTTTTAGTGTGAAGGTGGGCACAAGTTTCTTCTGTGAGGTTAGCGTGATGCAACTCTGCAGCGATGTTTTTGTCACATACTTAGGAGGCTGGCTGATCGCTGTGGAGCTAATCAATTGCTCACTGATGTGATGTTTTACATTGTATTTTTTAAAAATAGGGATAGGTATGAGCAGATTCTTGATGCAAGTTTTAAGAAAACAATATTTGAAGCCCCTGAGCTCATGCAAAAAGATGCAGAAGCTGCTCTTTGTGAAGTGATATGGAATATTATAATGGCTATATTGGTTTCGCAGGCTGTGTTATTCATGAAATGCTATAACAGTAATGTGTGACTTACTTAGATTCTTACCTCTAACACAGACCCCTAGCTGTTTTGTATGTTTAATAACTTGTAGGTGTACTGATTATCAGGTAACTTGGGGCCATGCCTGATCGGTAAGCAATACTGTACTTTTTTCTTTTTTTCTTTTTTTCCCCCCCAAACATAATGCAAGTGTGCATGCATTGGCCTCTTATTTTGCAGTATCATTCATACAACCTGTTGGACTCACCAGTGTCGTGCCTAGTATAACAGGTTTCAAGTTTGTGCCTGTCAGTGGTAGTATCCAAAAGCCTAGCAGGTTCAGAAAGTAACAATCTGATGACAGATAGCTGCCTCTTGCTTTTAGGGCAAGGCTTATTGTTAAATCAAAAGCTTTCAAATGGCATGGAACAGTTACTGTGTAGATATTTCCAGAATATCACCACTGCAAACTGTGAGCATGTGGACCATGTTATTGTCTGTTTGTGGTCATATGGCAGCTAGATCAATTTTCTCACTGAGAAAATATAAATGTTTTCTACATAGAAAAATATAAGATGAAAATATCTAAGTTATTTTTATTACTCCACATCATCTCTTAGTGATTTTGGTCACTTCACTGCATAATAAAGAAATAACATAATTTTCTTTCTTAAAAGAAAAAAACAAAAACTAAACAGCAAAAATATTTAGCAGTTATGAATGATAATACAATTTTAATGATATTTCATGTTTTCTTTCCCCAGGAGCCGTGATCATCTCCACTCCACAAGATGTGGCTTTATTGGATGCACGCAAAGGAGCTGAAATGTTTAGAAAAGTCCACGTACCTGTAAGCATCTACGTCAAAAATACCAGTAGTTTTTTTTTCAAAAATATGAAAAATTTCCATATACTGTAATAGGTGAACAATCCATTCATGAATCGCTTGAATCTCATAAATTCTTGTTTGAAAAAAAAAAAAAAAAGGATTAGAATCTGCCTTATATCTGTATCAGAAGTTTGCTGTAACAGAAGGGAAAGAATTTTCTCAGGATGAGGTAATAATAGTATTTAATTTCTTTTACATCACTTTGTTTAATCGCCTGGAACAGATCAGACTGCTAAGCAGAGTAATCTGTGCTTTCCAGATATACTGTCTTACTATATCCTCATTACGTGTTCTCTTCAGCTCTGCTAGAGCTCAAATCTAAAATTTCATGAGATGTGGGAAAAAAAAATCATATATTCGTTCATTCTAAGAAGGAAATTTAAGTTTTTGTGGAGATATGTGCATATCTAATTGTCACTTTGCCTTTTGGAAGGCTCTATGACTGTCACACCAGGAAGAAGTCCATCTTTATCGCTTTGTTTTTCATTAGGCTTAGAGCTTATGTGGTAGTTTGCTTGTTTGGGAAATGCAAAGTTTAAAAATATCCCCAATATTCATATGGATTGAAATGGAGGAAACATATGAGGAGATATTAAAAAAGTAACATCTTTGACTTCATATTTTTGATGTGTTAATATTCTGGGAAGTTTTTATCAATAGATTTTTTCACTGAACTGGTTAGAATTAATGTTTTAATTTTAAATTGAAGAACTATGCAAAATGATTTGAAATAATATAAGAATAATAAGCAAAAATATATGCATTTAAAAAAGGAGGTTACTAATTAAATGGATTTTTTAGGTAAAAATATGATTAAATTAATATAAGGTCTTGACAGCGTTACAAGTTGCTAAGTAACCGAATGTTATACTCTTGAGTATGTTCATGAAGAGACTTATTTTTCATTTGAAATGTGCATTTGATGAGAAAATACAAACTGAAATGCTGCCTTATTTTAAACAGTAAAGAAAAAAAGCCATTTACTATATAAATGTTTTCTAGCTTATCTGTGTGAAGGTCAGTTCTACTGTCTGTTAAGAAAGGGAAATTTCTTCAGCAACTAGTGCATTTTTAATTTTTTTAAAAGGCAGGAGAAACCCTGAAGAGACTGTTTTCCCTTTTTTTTTGTTTTAATTTACAAAATAGCTTAACGAAAGAAATAAATTGATAAATTCCTTATTAACTATTCCTTAACTATCTTTGCACCAAGATGAGAGTATAGTAGCATTTGTTGTTTGCTGCTAGAAGAAAATATATATGTATATGACAGAAGAATAGCATATGGAATGTTTTGTTTTGATTTTATGTTTGGATTTGCTAAAATCATGCAAAATGATTTTATTCAGATAAAATCATGTTCAATTTAGTACTTTGCTGAATTTTCCTTTTCATAAGAAATTATCCAGATTTCTTTTAAAGTCAGTTTTGTTCAGTGCTCTTTGAAGAGAACGGCTTACAACAAAATCATATGTTCTGTGATAGGCTTGGCTGCTGTTAATTTGACTGGTGGTAGACAAGATTTTAAATATCAATTTAGTTTTAATGGAATTTTCAGATCTATCTTACTCAAATGATAAGCCACAGCAGAGTGGTTGTGCCAGATGCTGACTTCAAATGCACTGGAACCAGTCATCTGTTGTTGTATGGTGCTGCTTCATTTTTTTTTGTCGCCTTGTGTGTACATCAATGTAGATGTATCATTTACTTCAGTGTTAAAGCAGATCCTGCTTGTGTATTGCGTTTAGATTTAAGTATAAACTAAATCCGATTATCTAAAGTTTAGTTATATAATTTTTCATGGATAACTTCAGAGCTGGGGTTTACATCAGGGGTGAAATCTGTGGGACCGTGCTAAAATTGTGTACCCTGATTATATAATTGACTAATCTTTAAAAAAAAAAAAAAAAAAAAAAATCTGATTTTAAAAATCTTTTTTTTAAAAGAAAAGCAATTACAAAGAGTCTACTTTTGAAAGAAGTTGAGAGTCTATAGGTTGCTGAGCTCTGAGTCTTTGAGTATTCTTGCTTATATTTAATAAACTGGAGTCTCCCTTGTGCACATAGACATCTATACACCACCTTCCCATCACTGCTTCAGTCCTTAGTTACCAGAGCCTCAAATGACGTCCATAGTACTACCACAATAAAGTCACCATTGTTAATGTTGTTTGTCCTTTACTGAATTAAAATTAAAGTGGAATGACAGAAGGAGTTTATTAAAATCTGGCATTGAGAGTCAGTGTTGGAACCAGGATTACAATGCAAGTCTTATTTTAAGACTTAGGATGTAGTCATTAGAAGAAGAGTGCCGTCTCTTACACAGTGGAGTGCACCAGGTGAGGCAGGACATTGCGAAGTGATACTGGCTTCTATCACCAGGAACTTTCAAGACTCTCTCCCATTATGTGAGTTTGGCTGTCATTTTCGTGGATCCTAGAGGCTTCTGTGGGCAGCTGACAGAAAAAACAAACGTGAATAACTTTGAGTATTTAGGAAAAAATTGCCTATTTTCACATACTGAAATTGAGTTCATTTGGATATGGTTTATGATATCAATCATATCCCTGAAAGAAAATGAGAGGGTTTCAGTTAAATCTGCAACTTTCCTGGTAGTTTCCTTGAGTTGGAAGGATATGTTGTAGATTTCCCAGGTTTTAAAGAAACTGTGTAAACACAGCTGTGTATTCGCTTCTCAGATGTACTAAAATTGTTCAATTAGATAAGGACTTGTTGGTATTTTTATAGCCTAGAGTACCTAGCCGAGATTATGACTTCTTATTGGGAGCTGCAGTTACAACCAAAAATTGCTTGTCGTAAGACAAAGGCTAGAAGGACAGAAATACGAATGAGCACATTAACGTTAAGCACTAAAATATCAAGTGACATGACGTATGGTTGTATAGGAAGGCTCTGGCAGACTGTGGAATTGTAACCCTCATCACTTCGGTTCGAGTCAGACTGGAGTCAGACCTCAATGCCAGCCGTCCTTAAAGTACGGGGAATGACTTTGGTGGGTTTCTCAGGGATTTTCTCCTTGTGTAGAGAAGGTAGTATATTTGGATTTGGGCTCGATTTGTTGTGTAACCAGAAGGTTCATTGACCATAAGGAATATGTAAACATTCAGAAACTGTGTGCATGCAGATAATAATGAAAAGTAAGTTGCCACTTTCTTTGTTTCCTGTTACTTCTTGATGGATGTCTTTTCACCATTCAAGAAAACAATTTGACCAAATGAAGTTCAGCTCAGTGTATTATAACTATCCTGTACTCTGGCTCCTGTATTGCAGAGCGTCTAGTCATACAGTTTTCATGTCATTACTGAGCCAAGTTTGCAGAGAAAAGTACAGGGAGAGGAGCTCACTAAGGAGTAGAATCAGATTCATACATGCCTATGGGGTAGTTTGTGCAGAGAGTAAGAGCTGCTTTGACGCTTTTCCAGATCTATTATTTGAACAGGGAAATGAGTTATTACTCACTTTATTAGCAAGACCAATTACTGTGTCTGTAGGTTTAAAAGCTCTGAAAATAATAGTGAAATCTCTTCTTTCTCTAAATGTCTGCAGAAATATGCACGTTAAAAATACACTTCAGCACTAAGGGTGTGTATGTTTGCACAGATCTATATTAAATTGGGTGTTTATAATTGGCAACTAATATTCCAAAAATCTCTTCATATGCCAGAAGAACAATTTACGCATCAATAAATATGCACTACTCATTGGTTGGCAGATAGGAATAAGGCTGAAAAAATAAAAGTGACTGTGTAATGCTGAAATGTCTCTTGTAAAACAAAAAAGGACGGTGAATAAGACCTCTAAAACTGATTTAGCACTGGGGATACAGCTGTATCTCAGCATTTGCATTAACTGTGGCAGAAAGACTTCTTTAGTTATTAGGTTATTTCAAAGAACTAACAAAACAGCTGTAATATTTCTAAGTTATTTGCAAAACAATAGTAGACTACATAACTAATTATGAATATGCTGTATCGTAAAAGTTGTACAACTACATGGAGGAGAATAAAAAGTTCAAAACCCAAGATATCTGGAGGCGGATGAATTAATTTAGAGTTAAGATCTTTTTTTTCCTCTGTGCCGCAGGTAATGGCTCCCCTGTATCATGGTTAAAATACTGTTTTTCTTTCTTTAAATAATGTTCCCTCCAGTGTTTTCCAGTTTATCAACACAGTGAAAATTCCATGACCTTAATTTAAGGAGAGCAGGATGAATGCTGGCTCAGAGGTCATCAGTAAGAAGACTCTGGCTGTATACCCTTGTTACACCCCTGCAACATGTACTCACATTTAGTGTGCCATGTGTCTCTTTGTTTAAGAACTGGATGAAAAAAATTTACCTATAGTGATGTACCACCACTTGTTGCTTACATTGAACCAATATTCTTTTAGATATGTTTCATTAACACAGTGGATACATTACTCCCCTAATAACTTTGCCAGCTTCCTCAAGCACAGAACTAGAACGCTGACGGAAATTTTAAAAAGCACAGAATGCCACAAAGTATATAACAGCTTTTCTGTACTTTAAAATATATATTCATATTTTTACAACTCAGCTATAGTGAATGTGACTCATCTAAATAACATAAAGATTTTGAAAGGAAATTTGGTAACGTGGAACCTCTTAAAGCAAGTCTTCTGTTGATTAGCAAATGGGTAGAAGTTTTCAAGTGTTTGCGTGCTGTTGTCATCACTTCTGAGAAATTCTGCTCTACCTCAGTGAACAGTCTTGTTTACTGAGTGAGTAAAATAAGATCAATTTTATCATTAGCATTATACTACATTGTGAAAGAAGATATTTTTGTGCCTGATTTAGCAAATTTTCAGGACACGTTTTGCAAGGATATTGTTGAACATCCGGCATCAACAGCAAGGTACCTATTACATGATTTTTATGCTGTAGTTTTGCAACTTTCTTTCACATAATTATTTCTGTTGTTTGATCTTCAAAATGTTTCCTCCTCTACAGAAGAATAGCAAATCTGGTTCTTTTTGTAAACATTTCCCTACAGGATAAGTTACAAAATGTCTTAAAAGCATGTCTGATTGTCATTTCTTGTAATGGTATGTTTTTATTTTGTTTCCTGAAATTGCAAATTAAAAAGCTATAAAACAGTACATGAAAACTTTTCCAGTATTCAGAGTTCAGAAATATAATACATCTCCTTGTGTGGGAGGGAGATCTGTTGGTAAGTTAGATCTGTTCAAGAGGTACTTCTTGTGACAAATAAGTTAGTTAATCTTTGGGAGGTATAATTATGGAAAACTGTAAATAATGTAGAAATGATAGTGAAACTGAGACAGTAAGAGTTAATAATGATTTGTTGATTCTGTGTTGATAATCTCTTCTTTGTCGTCAAAGATGAATAACAACTGAAGCTTGAATGCCAGGTTTGAGCATTCCTTCTTTTTAATTTAACAGGTTTTAGGACTAGTTCAAAATATGAGTGTTTTCCAATGTCCCAAATGTAAACATGAAACACATATTTTTGGAGCTGATGGTGTAAGAGATCTAGCAAAAACCCTTGGACTGGATGTTCTAGGTAAGGATATAGAAATAGCTTATTAATGGTGTGAACTGAAGTATAGAACTGCACAATTCTAAATTACTGTATATTCAGACATTGTTCAAATGGAATAGAATTAAAAATTTTAGTTGAATGTCCGTATTGTTTCATGCTCCGTTTCTTATCAGGATCATTCTTGTTAATGGGATATGGACTGGATATGCAAATTCTTGAATTGCATGTTAAATCTCTTTCTAATTACAAACAATACAGAACATGGATTGTTTTGGTATTGATGTGATATATTACCTGAAATTCATTATATTATATATCACATAACAATATTTACAAATAACCAAGACTTCTGTGTGGTCCGGTAAAACTTAGACCTTAGAACTCTGCCCGATAAAGCCAATGGAACTTTCCTTATTTATTTCATTTAAATGAAATGAGTTGTTTTATGTGTGAAATAAATACATAAATTGAAATGCAGTTCATTGGAGTAGTTGTTTTTATGCCCATATGAAGATATCTTGACTCCAGCATGGCAGCAAGCAGACTGTAATGATTAAAGTGTTGAGATTAAAAGAATATGCTGAATTGCAAACTGTTGTTTCAAAAGAAAATTAATCTTTCTTTAAAACAGAAATTCTCCATGATTAAATCATCTGGCATCCATGTAAGCTAAAATATACATTGATCAAAATATACATTGCTGTTTTAAAAAGGCATATTTCAACCTGTGCTATCAGTAAAAAAAAAAAAATTAGAGAATATAACACAGCGTAATTATCTTGGTAAATGGGATAATTGCATGTGTTAATGATGTGTTTCCATGTATTACTATAATTATCTCAATGATTTTCCATAGCTAATTCATTAAAAGAACCAGGAAGCTCACTTAGAAAGATCAACACAAAAACATCAAGGTGTGACACAAACTTAAGATAGCAAGGCAACACGTAATTAAAGACATGCATTTGGGCAATCGTTTAGTCTTCTGAATATATAATGAGTTGTGATCAGAGCCCAACGGGACTTCTACAGCCCTGGGTTATGTGGATGGATGCAAATGTTCCACAAGGAGTTGAATCAAACATGCGTTTAGATACACAGGCACAAATGATGTTCTGTGCTGTTGGTCCCGTAAATGTTTTTTGTTATTCCCTAAGAGGACAGAACTGATTGTAATAGTATTTTATAAGGAGAGGTGCAAGAGGTTTGCAGGTTTAGCAGGAGATAGATGATAAGTATGAAGAAAAACAGAGTGAAGTTTACCTTAGTCTAGCCTTTCAATGACAGTTTGAAGATTCAGAAAAATAACCCAAGGGTTAAATTTAGAACCACAGTACTTGATCTGATTAGTATGCTCATACTTCCAAGGGTGACCATTGCACAATAATACCATATGGTATTATAAAAATTTCTGTTTACAGATTATATGTTAATCTATCCCAAATGGTAGTTTTATCCTACTGCTATTGAATTGCGCCCAAAAGCTTTGAGAGATTATTAATTTTGCTTATAAAAAAAATTAAAAATTAATTTTGCTTATATTTTGCTATTCTATTTGTTCAGCTAAGGACCTAGTCTTCTTATGAAACCTAACAAGGTCTTCGTTTCCTTGATAATACCCAACAAGTTCTGCAAGCTAACAATGTGCAGGATAGAAAAGTATTTTTCTATTATTTGCTCAGAATCTGCTGCCTTTCATGTTACTGAAAACCTCATTTATTTTTGTTTATGACAGAAGACAATTGGGAGTCAGCAGTACACCTTCTGAGTGTAGTTCATTATTTCGTGTATTTTTTATTGTCTTGTCTTTTTTATCCTTCCCTGTAGGAAAGAGTGATGAAGTTTGTGAGAAAGACTTTGCATTGCTGATTATTTCTCTCCCTGTCTCTGAAACTCCCTTATTTTCATTTTTTCATTTGTTTTGGAGTTGAGTGACCAAAACTATGACCAGAAAGCTATACCATTGATTTACATATGGCTAAGATGACTACTATACACTCCGTGCTGACTTTTGCACTTCCAAACTTTTTAAACTGTCTGCTTAATAGAACCAGCAATAACTCTTGAGATGTATTTACTTATTTTTACTTCCTACAATAAATTATATTTTTCTGAGCACTTAAGCTTTCTTTGCACTCTAAAATAAGGATCAGCAGAAAAAAATAGGTGTGATACATTGGTAAGTTCCCATCATGTTCTATAGTGAAGAACAGTACAAAACCTTCATCTTCCTCAAATCCTTATCACCCAAACAGATGCACAGATTTTTTTGTTTTTATGGTTCTGCTTAATGTATAAGGTTTTGATTTTTTTTAATTGGGTTTGCCGTTTGCTTTGTCTTCTGACTTGCACTTTTACAAGTCCTATTATGCTACTGTTGTGCAAGCACATCTTTGTAAGTATTGGGAAGATAAGAGAGAAGTTGCCATTTTGTAATAGGGTAGTTCTTTTTGTAATTCTCTGAGATTGTTATTAAACAGACAGTGAGGAAGTACTTTTTCCACTAACAAAATGTTCTTGGGGAGAAAAAGTGAAGGTTAGTCTCCACACAAAATAATGGTAAGGTCTAAGTTCTGGGAAATTTACAAAGTTACTCTTATTCTGTTAATAAGAACATTTAGGGTTAAAGGAAATTGTAAAGGGCTCCCTAGTTTGTTTTTGTTTGTTTGTTTTATTATTTATTTTCATTTTATTTTAATGAGTGAACAGACTTATGCCTAAAGAAATTCATTTGGGATTGGGAAAAAAAAAAAAGGCAACAATTAAATTTGAAGGAAATGGACAGTAATAATCATAACAAACTGAATTTCTTTGAGCTTTCAGCTCAGTAATCATGGAGCCACAGCTTTTGTCAGCTGTTTATTTGGTTTTCATTTATTTTTCTGCTTGCTTTCAATTTTTTTTTCTTAACTAGCTTTGTTATTTGTAAGTTGTGTCAATTTTTATACAATTTCTTCTGACTATATTGTTTCTTTTTCTGACTGTATTGAACTTCAGTAATCTATACTGGCTTGGTTTAGGTTAAATAATTGCTGCTAAAATGTATGAATTAAATTGATGCAGCTTCTGAGGCCAGTCAGGATTGAGCTAAGCATAGTCTGTTTGGTCTATATCCATGTGTGTGATGTAAAATACAGCTGTATCTTCCATTAGAAGAAAGCTGGTCTTCAATTCACCTCATAATTATCTATGTAGTAATGAACTAAACATTTGAACTTCAAGTGTTCTTTAGTGCTGAAAAACTGTATTTCAGAAAGTATGTTTCAGAATGGATGAGTAATCAATGTTACTAATTGATTCTCCTTTAGAACATTCCTTTCCTCTCTGATAGTTCCCTGCTCAGTATGAAGAATATAAAGAAGATTTCTGCTGGAAAGAAGGAACTGAGTAGTTGCCTACCTTTTAATTCGATCCAGGGCCTAATAAGGACAATAACAAATGTTATTATTTGGAAATTAAGTATTCAAAGAAATCTTTGAACAGTGATTAAAATCTTTAAAATGCATTGAAAAGAATAGACAATGAGGAGATAAGCTAACCAGTAAGTTGCATGAGTATCTGCCTAAAACTCAAGCAAACTTTTGTATGTGCTCAAAATAGTTGGTATCTCAGCTTGTCTTTTTCTGTGTATTCAAGAAGCAAAAAAGCAAACGGCCTTTCATCATTTATTAGAAAGCATAGTCGTTCCTATTCAGCAAAATATGTTTGTCATTAATCATTGTGGATGTATAGAAATAGTTCTGCAGCCAATTTTCATTTTAAATGCTAATTTATTGATACAAGTAATTCAAAGAATATCCTGAACTGGAATTTGATTTCAAGTCACTTTAGGGCTATTTTAATGAAGCATTTAAGATATATTAAGTCTTCTCATATGTGTATGTTGGTGTCTTTAATACAGGAGACATTCCACTGCATGTTAACATACGGGAGACTTGTGATTCAGGCCAGCCTGTTGTGATCTCACAGCCTCAGAGTGAAGCCGTAAGTTTGGTGCGCTGCACTTAAAATAACAAAAAGCACACCCCGAAACCCCCACCCAAAAAAGTGAATGAAGTGAATGGAGAGCGCTTCCCATTATTGCTGTTTGAAAACAAATGTGTCTCTGAACGTAACTTAGGGAAATGAAGTTCTGTAAAAGAGAGTTGTGTCATTAAGTAACTTTGGCCCTTTGTTTTGCAAAGCTGGTCATGGGTTCTGCTTGTGTGCATGTGTTTTAGCTTAATTAGTCCAAATCATTCAGAATAGTGCAGATTTGATCCAGATTCTGGTATGCTAAGAGGAGGAAGGTCAGTGTCAAGCCACATGAGACCTTGCAGCTAACGTAGGTCCTCTAAAACTGTCAGTTGAGCCTTTGTTAGTGGAGCCTGGAAATTGTCAAAGGGTACTATCAAAAGATGTTTGAAACAAAACCTGCGTATTGTCAGTACCTGGGTTGTTTTCAGCTGAAAGTGGAGGAATTGGCACACAAGATGAAATAGATTTTTCTGTGCATTTACCATAACATTTTATTGCCAAAGGAAAATGCGGGTTTTTGAGGTGGTGGGAGTCAAATATGCAAGTGTCGAAGGAAAAGCAGTAGCACATATAAAACTTCATTAATACTTACAGATTAAGATTTTTCCTGGCTAGTATTCTTTTCTTGCCCCTCTGCTGGAGTTTGTCTACCATGCTCTGTAGGGCAGGGTGTTGTCTGTTGTCCACATTGTGTTGACACAGTACATAGCATGATGCAGCATCACAATTGACTGCCGCTTAGATGTTACTGTAAAAAAAAAAAAAGCAATTAATAATGATAATAGATGGTAGAATCGGTTAGAGATAAGGTAGAATGTACATATAAAGTAACCTTTCTAATACCATGGTTGCTAGGTACATGCTGAAATAACTTTTCCTTCCAATTTTTTAAAAAGAAAATTAAAAAAAAAGGTGGTTGCTGGGGGGGAATAATCCAGTATTATTAACATACTGATCAGGATTCTGGAGGAATAGTGATTTACATTGTAGCTTTTTTTTTTTTTTTGATAGAGAAGCAGCAGCTGTTCATTTCTAATTGCTATTTTTGCTAGTCTTCGACAAGACCTGTGCGGATCCTCTGTGGAATAATGTAGTGATCTTGAGTCTAGATCCTTGTGAAAAGGAATCATTCCAATCAATACTGTAGTTTCTGTCTGGGAATTTTGATCGGAAGTGCTAAGGTTTGAATAGATGTATAGCTTAGGTCAAAGTTGAAGCAAAACAGCTGAGCAAACCAAGATGGAAGGCTCACAGCTCACAGTATCTGAAATCTATATTAACCACGAGTCTGTAGCCTGCGGGAGTCTGAGCCTACACTCAAAAGTGTAGGACAGCATTTTGAAAATTAAGAAAGACAAGAGAGTCTTTAGGGTTGCCATCTGTTCCTTCTTGGACTATGTTCTTGGTAATGAAAGGAGGGGTTATAAGCACCATTTGTGGCAATTAAGTTAAATATGAAGAGGAATAAAGATTGACAAATATGTGTGACTCTGGGGAAAACTTTTAATATTCTTCTCTGCCATTGTGTCTGTGAGATAATCATTCTCCTCAGAGAATGAGTTTTTTTTAGACTTTACTAATCTCCACAGAATGAAAAAGAATTTTCCTTTATCCCTGGTTTACTTCTCATTATAAAGACAGAGAAAGTGATTGTTGTTCTCTTATATTTTAAAAGAAAAATGAAATTCTTAGCACATAACTGATGGTGGGAGAGGTCATATTAGGTCAGATTCTAATCTTTAATACATGACGCCCATCACCATGTTTCTCAAATAAACTAAAATTGTGGCTATTCATGCATGAACAATCATAGTTTTCCAGATAGAGAACAATGTGCATTGAACTGCTGAAATTATCTCTGCTCTTGTCCCTTAAATTTACAGATTTTTGTATACAAAATTCTATGTGTCTTTGTTAGAACACATTTAAAAATGAAATGCAGGCTCATGGAAATGAAATAATACCTAGCTGATTCAGAGAGTGGGGAATAAGGATGATGATTGACTTCTCAGAAACCCAGCATGCTGTCACACCTTTTAAGCTCTGTCGAGACTGGAATAAAGGGTGTTTCTAAAATGTTAGCTAATACTTTTTTTTTGCTTACATGCATACCACAGGGTTCACTTTGTCTTGCTGATATGTAAAAGCATAGCTTTTACTCTACACTAGGGTTTTAAAATGTATAAGCAAACTTGTTTAGATTCTTTACTTTAAAGCTTAGTTTGCTTAGATGCAGTTGGTAGAAAAGGGAAACTGGCAAGGAAATTACTAACAACCAAAATAACCCTTCCTTAAAAATATGAAATTATATGTAGAAGTGGGGATGTGTGAGCTTTGAAAGTTCTCCCTCAGAATGCCCAGAATACATAAGATTCATCTACTTGTGGAAAGGGTTGACTATATAGCTAAAGGGTGTGAGTTCTATTTTGGTAAAGCTTGAGTCTCCAAGGAATCATGTCCCTAAGGAGAAATAAACAGTGCTGGTAAAATGATTGTGCTCTCGGTATAACATTGTCTGTGTTAGTGTTGTTTAAATTATGACTTTTTTTTTACAGTCTTCATTGACAAAACTTTTTTTATCTGCTGCAGAAATGTGCTGTGAAAATTGAATATTGCTGTATTCACATATTAGCCTAAATAACAGGGGCTAGTCCAACAGAAAGATAGCAGGCAGACAGCAGCAACTGGTAGTGATCTAAGATCCTCTACAAGAAGCTAATCATTTCTGAGTTTACTCAACAGTAAGGACTTACCAGACCCTTCTGGAGATAATTGAGAGTCTTGGGAGCATTTACCCTCCTCCCTCAAGCTGTGGAGGTGGGTTAACTGGCTAGCTAGGGGTTTGTTGTTTGCTCACCCAAACATATATGAGAGTCTCTAGACAGCAGAGGCTAGTAAAAGAAAATCAGGAACACCGCTAAAATGGGAAAGGTAGAATAGGGAAAACAAAAGAGGAATCACTGAAACCAGCTGGGAATTGTTAGTGCTCAGACATAGGGGAACCTAAGGATCACCAAAAGGAACCAGCAGCAAAACAGGGGTTTGAAAGAGGCATTCTGAAACTTGCAGGTAAGAGGGCTAGAAGCACAGTGAGAGATACAGAACATGATTAATTCCCGTAGAGTTATTCATCCACCAAATTAATTGTTAAAATGCCCATTAAACTCTCCATCAACACTGAGGAAAATTTAAGTAGGGGTTTAAGAGCTCTTCCATCTGTGAGCACAGAAGCCGGAGAGGTGTGGGACAGTTGGTGGTTGTCTTGTGAGCACTTCCTAGTTGAAACTCTTGGGTATATCACAGCCTTGATGGCCCAGTGGTTTGCTAATACCTTGCTAGAAGAGACAGGCTAACTGTGAAGAATGCTGTTGAACAACAAAATCCAATCTATCCCAAGGTCAAAGATGCAACTCAAGCAAATACAAAGTACATTTACTATACCAGTGTAACCATTCACCTTCTAAAAGCAAGGGAGTCTTGCTGGAGTAGGTATTTCAGGGAGGAGACATGCTGGAGGCTGAGACAAGTAGGAGACAAGTCTCTCATCTTGGCTTGGGAATGAGGTGGTTTAAAAAAATAAAATTGTGGAGAGATGAGACACCTCTAAGATTTGGGAGCGATGATAAATTCAAGACAGCAGGGAAGTCATGACAGAATGAAGTTTAGATTTCACCTTCTTCCTTATTCCATTGTTAAAGAGATGGTGAGCCCTCATGGCAGAAAGTATAAGGAGGGTGACTGCTTTTGGGGAAAAAAAAAATCAGGAAACATGTAATGGTCAGTTCCTTAGTGTTTCCTTGCCACAAATTGTTAGGGAAAACATTTGGAATCTATTGAGGAAAAATACTTTGAGTTCAACCTCTTGTTCTGTAAAAATCAAGTAGAGTATACTGGGAAAGTATGGGAAGATGAAAGGGAGCAAAGTGAACGAATCAGTTATAGCTTAGGGTGTCGGAACCCCAGATTGTACAGCCTTTTGTAGATATGCACAAACTTACTTGCAGTTTGAGGAATTTGACTTGGGCAGGAGAAAAAACAAACTTGTCCTGGAGCAAGGAAACCAGGACTTGTTGCTGGAAAACATGCTTAATGTCATGCTATCTAGCTTGTCATAAAGACCAGTGTATGTACAAAACCACATACTTCTTGGGGTATTTTCTATTATTGTCTAGCTCACATTTAACTACATGAAATGTGTTCAGCCCTCTTGAAAATTCCATGTATTTATGTATATTGGTGAGGGAATTTGAGGCCAGTAAACTGTACAGAGCTCTGTAAGGGGAGACAAAAAGCTCAGTCAGGTGGAAAGAAGGGGCTCTAGGCATCGACAGTCTGACAGAGGAAAGTAAACCTGGTTAAAAATCCTTTTTCAATTAAATTAGAAATGTTACAGACCTTAGTGTGGTATTATCCGAAGAGACAGATGAAATTTATATTCAGAAAGACTTTTTTTGTAGAATTCTTTGCAAGGATGAGGTGTGAGTAGGGTAAAAATGTACAACCCTTTAAAGCTTTGCAAGAAAGAGTTGGAAAAGATTGAAATAGTGGTGGCAAATGTTTGCTGTTGTTTAGCTGTCATCAATAATTCCATTTAAAGAGTGGCTTCTCCAGGGTGTGATATCTTTTAAAAGAAAAACAAACCCTGCAGAAGACTGCATGATATGATTTATAATATGCCTTACCATCAAGGCTTCCTCTGAATGATCACAGTAACGTTTGGTATGTGTAGGTTTGAATCCTTCATTCAGGGTGTGGATAGTACAATGCATCATCAGACCCTCATTTACACTTCATTCTGCTGAAGAAAACGCTGAGTATTAGGATAGTCTGTTTGACGGATGCTACTGTATTGCATTTGAATTGCGCTATTCTACTTAACCATGTTTTCTGGGCAGGATGTCTTTTTAGATGTACATAATGGCACCTGAGTGATGTACACGTATAATGGCACCTTGAGGCTAGCACTGTTTCCCAGCTGAGGCTCCATCAGAGGAAGGTTTGGCTTTTGCAACTACTTACAGATAGGATTAACAGGAAATTTCCATGTCCCATGCGTACTAAGGCTTTTTGTAGGTGGTATCAGGAAGCATCCACTTTACTTACCCATCTCCTACATTGTAATTACTGTAATTTATGGATCAACTTTTATCATTAAGTTAAGTCTTCTGTCTGGGCTGAGGCTTCGCTGCAGCTTGGCAGAAGTTGCCAATTCATGCAAAGAAGAATCTTATCATAGAACTGCCCAGAGGAAGACAGAGTAGGAAAGATTCTGGGCTTCTTGAAGCAATCAAGAATTTCTCTAGGTGACAAAAAGTTTTTATCTGAAGTGGAAACTCATTTAAGTCTGTGTTTATCATCATGCTTTTAGTGCCTTCTGAGCTATAGCACGGTAAAATACAGACATCGGGGGGCAGCTCCAGGCATGCACTGAAGGTTGGAGTTGTGTCAAAGTCGCAAGCAATTTCCATGAAAACTAAACCTAAAAATCTGATTGAACTGGAAAATGGATTGTGATTGAACAGAGGGTTTGTTTTTGTTTTTAAGCTATCACCTAACATTGCTTTCATGTAGATGGTAGCCAGGTCTAGTATTTGTCCTTGTGATGGCCATTATCTGACTAGTTGCTTGTTGCCCATGGTTGCTAGTTTTCTTCAGCAATAAATGAAGTACAAGCCCCTAAAAGCTCAGTTGTGCAGATTTAAATACCATATCCTTCTTTATAGGTATAGTAGCATTCAATATTCCAGACAGTAAGGACTAGCATAGATTTTCCTTTGGATTGCTGAGCCACATAAAGCATCTTGATAGTTGCGGAGTTCTTTAATAGAAGTTAGAAGCCATGTCACTAACTGGATTTATGCTCTTTGGTGTCCTTGGCCCGTGAACAAGTGGTGGGATCAGTGTGCTTTTTCCGAGTTACTGGTATGCATTGGTTTGGGAGAGGGCGAATGCGGTACCAGCTCTTACCTGTTTTGGCTTTGTTGATGGGTAAATTGTATTCTGTAGTTATGTGGCCCTTGCATTAGACACTGGCAGCCTCTGTGGTGAGCTGTTCGCAGCCTGAGATCTGTACTTCAGTGAAAATGAACTGCAAAGCAAATTAGCAGGTCAAGCCAATCCACGGGAACAGGGCAGAGTCAGCTATAAGCTGTCAAGTCATTTTGCAGTTGTCTTAGCAGCGATGCATACATACCTCATGGGTAAGATTTTCAGGGAGAATTAAATGCTGTAACTGAAAGGGTTACATTTCTCTTGGATTACTCTAGGGCTTAATTCGATGGGGTAATAAAAAGATCACTAGCATTTTAAAGCTACCCCATGTCTTTTATACCATGACAGAGTAATGAATCAGGACGTTCTGATTATGTAGGCTAAGTAGGAGCCCGGTCCTTTTCGTGACAAACTTTATTACAAGTTCTCCAGTTCCTACCTCAAGATCTAAGCTGTATTTAGTCACTTTATCAGTTGTGCCCTCTTGGCCCTAAGAAAGTTTGTCATTTAAGAAATGCTGCAGTCTTTTCTGACAGTGTTTCTACTGGTTTTTGAGAGGTGAATAGTTTCTCATGTGGCCATTATCTAGTTCTTTTGACTCTGAACATCACCTTCTATCTCTGTCTGCCCTTACCAGTGCTGCTCTCAGACCCCAGCTGTGCAGCATTTGAACAAATCTCGTTTGGTTTTAGGGCATTCTGTCTTCCTGTGCTCTTCTTCACCCTCTCAAGGCAGGGAAAATGTTTGTCTTCAGCTAACTGATATGTTACTATTCAATATAAACTGTCCATCTGAAAAAAAAAAAAAGTCTATAAACCACTCCTTTAGAGTTTCCAAATCATAAAGGGAAAAACTGATCTGTAAAGTTCACTTTTATTCCATTAAAATAAAAATTGTTGTTAAAATGAAAATGGTTGTCAGTGATGAGTAAGAACTCATCCTTTACATTCTTGTCTGTCTTTCCAACCAAAAAGGAAATAAAAATCATTCTCCATTTTTGGTTGCAGTCCCTCTTCTTTTCTTAGTAATGATGGAATAAATAACTGAACTGAACAGGCTGTATTACACGTGTACAGATGCTTCATTAAATAGATCGTGAGTAGGAGAAAAGGCTCAATACGTATAGAGTTGCATTTATTTAACAAAAGGCATATTGGTAGTTATTGAGATTCCCTCTAGACCTTTCATGTATGCTGATGTATGTTACTGCTGATAGACAGGTCCTCGCTCATAGTTGAACGATTTGTTCAAAGGCTTGAAACAGTCGATTTTCTCAGAGACAGGTTCCTGGTGGAGACCTTGTAAGGAAATGTATGAGAGTCTGTGCTGTTCAATGTATGAAGTAGCTATCTAGGGGAAAAAAAAAAAGCTGCTTAGGGTGCACAGCAGGTTAAGAGACTGCTGATAATACCAGGACTAGGTAATACTAGCTTGCTGGCTGCAAAGAATTGAAACGAGCCTCCTGTTACTTACTACATGACAGATCGGATACATGGCAAATGAAAGTCAGTGTACATAAATGTGAATTTTACATAAATGTCATTGCCCAGACACTCATGAACATTGTTGGGGGTCAGGGTGGGAAGGGAAATCTAGTTTATTGAGATCTTCACAGTTAGGTAACACTTAGGGAATGACATCTCCAAGCAGGATATCTGTTTGCTGTCTGGATGGTTATGGAAGTCTGCGTTACAAGGACCCTTGTCAGTGGTGTCTTCAGCTGCATCAAATGAGATTCACTGAACCACTGTTGAGCTCAATTTTAACAGTGGAGCTAGTCCATGATCCTACATGACTACTCCAGCATATGCACAATCCATTGCTGTTGATTATCTTGAACTGTGTACAAAACATCTCCTATCTTAACTATGTACAAAACCCCTGTCCCTGCAGCTGCAGCAACAATTTCTGCTGTGTATTTACAATTATCTATGTGCCATTTGGTCAATTCTGGAGCAGAAACTGCCTGAGTAGTCTCTGAAAGGGGCCAGGTTTTCCATTCAGGTTGTTAACTGACTCATTAAAACTTATGAATTGATCTGTACAAAGGGGGAGCTGCCTGCAGGACTCTTCAGTATAGTCCAAAATTCCCACCTGGAGCACTCCTACACCAATTAGTGTAAATACTTAACTGCAAAGGCAGCTTGACATCGGTCACCTTTTTTCAAGTTGATCTGTTGTCCCAAATTGATCCATTATCTCATTGATGCAGATGGCTAGCTGGGGACTTGGTAGACCACCCAGGGGATTAATAACTGAGTGTTCTGGGTGTTGCACATGGCCACGGCTGTGCTACCCAACTGCACTGCAATTGTACCTATAGGACTAGCTTGGATTTTCCTGTACTGTGGAATGAAAACTTTTTGTTCTGTTCTTCATAAGGTAAAACCCAGGGTTTACTCTCATTTCTCACTTAAATTTTTCTTCTAATTTCTTCACCTAGATGTTATTGTGATTGCTGGTCCCTGGGCATTTTTTCCATCATAATGTAGTCCAGAATAATAATATTGGAAGGTTTTAGATGCATTCCTTTTTAAGCTAACATCATTATTTTTATTATTTTTTACGTAAGTGACTGAGATTTCCATTGTGTCTTCCAGTGAATGACCCTGCAATACCAGAGCTGTTCCTTCATAGGTGGCTTGATAGACCAGAATGACTTATCACAGAAATTGAAGGAAAGATAAATCTAGAGAATGTAGCAGAATTAAACAGCAAGAGATGTTACAATGACCAAATATTTACAGCCACTTTAGTTTTAGCCACAGTGTTCTCTTCATAATGCAGTATCTATTCCATGCTTCTCAGGTCATCTATTCTATTGTATGCACAATCTTTACAAGGTCCTGCAGCTTGTAGCAGCACACCTCTCTTGGGAATAATTATGCTTCCTTTTATTCTCTGGAATGAATTAGTATGATCTAAATAGCCATGAGGGGGTATAGGTTGTGGGTTTTTAAGCATATATGATGTTCTCAAGGTAAATGAAGAAATGGTGTCTAATTTTTTTTAATTGGTGCCATTTAACAATGAATAAAGGACCAACTAGAACAGAATAATTCGCTTGTAGATATTTTTTCAACTTACGTACTCAGGAATGTAAAAGCTACTCTGGAACAAGAGCCATCTTATCCGTGATACAAAAGGCTGAGCAGAATTCAATTCTTCAGACTCCCTCATAAAGAATCTTCAGTTATCTGTGTGTTGCCTGGATTTAGCACTGCTTTATAAGTGTGCAAGTTGATAACACAGCTTAATGGTTTTAAAGAAGCCTGTCACATGTAGTTTGTGTGAGTCCTGAATAGTAGATCGTTATAGAGTAAGACTGTGGATGAATTACACATGAATGGTACTAGTCTTCTGAAGACATTCTAACCATCATCATCATATTATTAGAACTACATTTTAAATCTCTTTAATGATAAGTATTAATGTTCTAAGTTGAGAACAAGAGAATAAAACTACAAGAGAATTAAAGAGAATTTACAAGAGAAAGGAAAAGAAAACAAAAGAAAAAGAAAATTACAAGAGAATAAAACTATCCACACACTGAACTTCAGAATAGGAAATACTGTTTTTTGGCTATATGTCAGAATGTGTTATAGTTCTTATTTAAAATAAGTCTTATCTTTGTCATTGTACAGCTAGAGGATACAAGGCTGATCACAGGCTTAAATCATATGAGTAACAAATATGGATTGCTCACTTGACTTTGATGCAACTGCTTGCATGAACAATTTGTGTATCCAGAGCATTTCAGGATTAAGGCCTTCAGTTAGTCTGCTGTGGTCATAATGCGTTTGATCTGTTATGTTATCTGCATGTAGATGGTGTCTGCATTCCTTACAAACTCAGAAAATTATTCTTAGGAATATCTGGGTACTGAGGCTGGGAGTGCCAGAAAAGAAAACTGGCAGGTGAGGAGCAAAGCCTACAAGAGAGGAAGCATGCTGGGGTGCCTGCAAAAGGCTGCTGCCAGAATGCTCATGACAGCTGGTGCTAGTGGCCTGAGTGGGACACAGACCTTCTCTTCCTGCCCCTCAAGCTCTGAGCTCATGTATTTGTCAGCTTATTTGCTATATTAAAGGCTCATCAGGACTACAAGGTCTAACTTGAGGTTAGAGCCATCTAAGAGTTCTGCAGGAGGGAGGCAGGGGAGATCAGTGCAGTAGGGAATATTCTGGTGATTTCTTCTAGTTATTTAAGAAGGAAGAACTTATTTCCCTTTTTAGGGAAGGTTGTCAACGTGGGCTCCAAATGCAGGCTTATTTGAGAAGGTGAAGAAGTGCCTTGGTTACTACCTAGTAGAGCAGAAGCAGGCTAAATGGTAGGGGAATCTTCTGCTTTACTAGACAAACACAAAACATGATGCACCAGCTGGAAATTGAGGCATGGCAAATTCAAATTACAGGTAAAGTATACATCTTTAACAATGGAAGTAATCTGAACAGTGTACATGATATACATGTACACACACACAACATACACACAAGATACTGTTTTACTTGAAAATCTTTAGAAAGGTCTCTGACCTTGATATAAAACTTACGTTCCATTTTGACTGTGGGTTGTTGAGCTTGATAAAGAAATAATTGGGTTTCGTTTTGAGGTTTGTAATGTCTTAAAGCTTAGGTGGTGTTTTTATATACATCTTTTGACATTAAATTTATGAATATCTGATGTTTGACCAGTCATGGTCCCAGCTGTGTCATTTTTCAAAGATGTTAAAAGAAGTAAGCTTGAATTGGGTCACTCCTGATAGTCTTACAGTTTTGTGTTCTGCTCTCCAACTTACAGCATCCTACCACATGCAACAGGTTGGTGTGAGAGTGAGCTTTTGTATGGACTCTAGTGTTGCAGAATTAGTTCTTTCCTATACCCACTCTAGCCTCTTGGAATGATGTCTTTTTTTTGTTTGTTTTTAAAAAAGTCCATGATGAATTAATTCTCTTAATTTTTTATTGGAATGTTGTTATTTTGTTCTGATTCTGTACCTCAATCCTGAGTACAGTGTATCTCAGTCTTTGAGGTGAGGGGAGTTCATAACTAACAGGACCTGTGGGACTGGAATCTCTTTCCTTCTCAGCACCTATCCTCCGGAACAATATTGATTGTTTGTTGTTTAAGACAGATTCTTCAGTCAAATTCTAAAAATAATACAAAAGTTAAATGTTGTCCCCCCCAATATTTTAAATAGTGCTTGTACTTATTTTATGTATTAGTGTATAATTTTCCTGAACACAAAATGAGCTAAATAGAACACATTTATTATAACATTTTTCTTTTTCTTTGAATGTGTGTGAAAAAACTTATACCTAACAAGATGTAAAGTATTGCTTCATATAGAAAATGAAAGGTTCTAAATATATGTTTCTATTTTTACAGGCTAAAGCATATCTAAAGATAGCTATGGAAATAGTAAGACGACTGCCAGTACCTCCAGCTTGAAGTGTTTATCACAAACTAACCAATAAAGTGATCTTTTGGTGTGACTAATGCAAGAGTCCTGCTACTTAATTATGTGGACACCATATTCTTTTTCAAAGAGCTTTTCTAGGAGTTAATTTATCAGAGTTTAAATTATGATTGTGATATTTACTGGTTTGCAAATCATTATTTGGCCATGTCCAAATGGATTCAAGTATGCAAAAGATGATAGATGATATTTAACTGCTGGATTGTAACATCATCAAGCAAGAAAGGACAAAGTACATCTTTCTGATGTGCCCTGTTTTAAGGTCAGGAATGAAAAACAGCCTCTCCAGCCAAGCAGAATGATGAGAAGGATGTCAAGACGTAAGTCCTACTTAAAAAGTGACATTTGTAATGCTATAATTTCTGTAAATTTTTGTTCAGCTTTTTACTTGCTTAACTACCAAGCTGACCTTAACCTGTGCAAAATTTTAAGTAGAAAATTCAGTTATATAACTGCAGTACATTTTGTGTTAGTCTTTAAATAAATAAAAGATAGATCCACATATACTCTGAAGAATTCTTGTAATGGATCACGAACCAATTAATTCATTATTGGATAGTGTTCAATCATGAGGTAATTCAGTTTACTGGGTAATGGATTACATGATCCTCAGGCTTATTTCTTGACTGCTTTGCATTATAATGGACCCTGACAGAAGACAAGGTAACCAAGGTCTTCACTGAAAACCCCAGGGCTCAGTTTGCCAGGGGATGCAAATGTTCAAGATAAATTAAATTCATGATTGCATATTCCTCTTACAATGCAGCAACTTGGAATTTAAGTGTAAAGATACAATTTTGAAGCAAAGAAAATGTTGGTCTTCAAACTGCATGGCCTTCTGGTTTTGTTTTTTTATGGCCTTATATTCTGTAATCTTTATTTTTGTGTTGGTGTGTTGAAGTAAAAGAATATGCCTTCAGGCAATGAGTTTCCATTTACAGTCAGATGTTTGAGCTGACATTTAGGCTTTTTCATCTACACAATAAAGCATAAGCATCCTAAACATACATCTTAACCATACTGGGAGTTTAACCATAATAAGGAGTTCTGTTATTGACCTCTGTGGGACCAAGATTTTCCCTGTAGTCCAAATAATTATTCATACATTTTCAATTAGTTGTGTTTCCTTACTGAAGCAATACAAGATAAAAAGTTGGTGTCCATTTACATTAGGAACATTTAAATCACATGTACCTGGAATGTACGTGGGAAAGGTAGGCCCAAATTATGGGTCGAATTTCAAGCTTAGTTGATTTTGCAAATATGTACATTATGTACTCCAAAACTTGATTTTTTAAGATTTCATTTTATTTTTTGCTTCAAGTCTATCTCTATGCATGTACATGAGCCTCCTCACCTGTGCCCTCCTGCGATCTCATATCAGAGTTTTGGTTTTTCAGTAACATGTTATCCCAGGCCTGTAGAGTTGACACAAATATTCAGACCCTTTCAGTTGTTGAATAGATTTTACAAAAATTAAAGGTGGCTCAATGTTCTGTTCTTTATTGATAACATTGTTTTTTTAACTGAGTTTTTCTACACATACTATTTATTTACTTCTGCTTTACCTATTGTAATAGTTGATATTTATGTCTACGAGTAATCCTGTGGTGGTTTTGGCATAGTACAATCAAAAATTTCAGTGGGAAAACTGGGATTTCTGACTTTTTTTTTTTTTTAGCAAAAGACTGTGATATCTTCTGAACTTCATTCCGTAAAAAAGTTTGTGAGTGCCTCTGACACCCAGTTCATGTTGAGAGTGGGTGAACGAGTATGCAGATATAAGGTTGGTTGTTTTCCCTTTCTGTCCTTTCTCATTTCTGGGGTAGTTGAGGGTTGAAATTTGCTTTCAAATGTCCTTTTTTTTTTTTTTTAACGCCTTTTTATTTTTTCTCCCCCCTTTAATGAAGTATTGTCTTTGTTGTGTTGAATTTTTCACCTGTAGAATTATTTTTAATGCACTTTTATCAAAGAAAGGGGCTATGATTAAATATAATCATAATCAGTTTCTAATCCAATCTGAAAATTCATATTTACCAATTTTGTGGAAGGATCGCACAATGTAGCAGGTGAAAGATGATTTATTGATTAAAAATCGTTGGTCATTTAAAATACATCTAATTGTACAAAGGACCATCAGAGTAGGTAGGACATTTTTGCATTTAAGGATGATAGTGGTCAAGCCAAATTTAAAACAAGAACATAATTGCTTTACTTTCCCCATTCTCATGGGTGAAAAAGCATGTTTCCCAGTCCTGTTCCTGCAAAGGAACTGAAGGCCATTGACACGATGTTATTGCTACTTAATGTTACGGAAACACATTTTTTTAATTATAGAGCACACTGTTAAATAAATATTAAAGATTTCTAGTAAATGTACTAGATCTGAAATATTAGGTCATAAAATCACTGATATTGGTTATTGGATTGGGAAGGGGGGTGGATCAGTCGGAGGCTGAGCAGGAGACATTGGCATTTAACTATACATTTATAAATACAGGTCATAGACTTGACACACAGTGTTGTTTGCTCTTTTCAGCTCCAATATTTTACTTTCATCTCTGTGATATTTCCTAGTGTACTGCTATGATTTTTTGTAAAATTGCTAATCCTAACAATAGGACCCATCTTTTCTAAACTGCATGGTTAGATGCTCTTTGCTCAGGAGCCGTGGAGACATTTTGCAAAATTACTGTGATCATGAGTTACCAGCACAGAATTACCGAAGTCTGTAGTGCTGTAAGCTGCAATTACATGCTGCAACACCTCCTGGGGGGGCGTGTGGCCAGCAGGGAGGCGCGGGGACAGAGGGGACTGTCTGTCCCGTGCTGCCTCCTGTGTGCGCCAAGAGCAAGATTCCCCAGATTGCCTTGCAGCACTGTCCTAGCTGCGTGGGGTGGCCACGGTTAATTCTTTCCTGTTCAATATACAGCCCTTTGTGTGGTGAACACAGTTGTGTTTGCAGATAATTCCTTTTGTTTCTTGGGTGAGGAGCATATGGGCTGTTTCTTAACCCAGAGCATGTCCTGGCTTTCAGATATTTCAGTTTTGCTGAAGTTGAAGCTCAACGCAGATATAAAATTGTTGGCAAAGTATTTCGCTATAAAATTTCTACTGCTATGTGCAGATCACTGAGCTGTTTAGCCACTAAGAATGGTTTGTGCATTTCTTCAAATGTTGAATTTCTCCTTACAATAGCAACAACACTCTTTAATTGGTCTTTGAAGTTAGGAGAGGAAAGTAGTTTACTAATCAATTTTTTCTCTACTCATTCAATTTGACTTCAAACTACAACGCATTGTAGTTGCTGTGATTGGTAATCATGGGGATGAAATAATGAAGAGAAAAAAAACAGAAGCAGCTCATCTTCAGTGTATTAACAAAACAAAAAAAGTAATTCTGAACTTGCTTCAAATTAGACTCACTTGGATCCAGTACAGCAGGTGAATGCCCCCATGATATCCTTCCCTCAGTAAGTATGGGTTTCATTGGGACCTACTCCTGCTGTAACCCGGTTACAGCAGGCTTTGGTCCAAGGCAGGTGCCGCGCGCTGGTTCGATGGTCGACTTTGTTCTGGTTATTGTTGGGCCCCATAATGTAAACCGAAGGCTGCAACCAAGGGGAGGTAAAAGAGAGGAAAGAAGATTCTCATGCCAGTGGGAATATCTCCAGGTTCCCAGAAGACCCTGCCTTAATAATACTGGACTTTCCAGTGCGAGAATATATGTGGGAGAGAAACAGCAGGAGAACAACAACAAAGGAAAAACCTTCTGTTGCTTAGGTGAAAGATTAAAGAGCAGAATTGATTTGCAAAGGCACCTATGATGCTGTGCAACGAGATAAAGGGGATTTAGGTGCTCCAGCTGTGCAGAGCTTCTGTAATAGCAACTACAACCCTAAGATTGGCATGTGAACTCCATACCTGAGTACCCAAATCGTTCCTTTAACAAAGGCAGTCGGGCAGTGTTCCCATCTTTACAGGTGTCGTTGGTATGGGTAGTGTCTCCATGCTTACATTTCCACACGGAGTGCGGCGAAGGCACAAAGAGCTTGTCCTGTGCCTGGCTTTGGATGAGAAGTTTCAAATCCGTTGCTCCTGAACTTAGTGTAGTTCCTCAGCCAGTTGGCTTAGTCTTTGCTAAGGACAAGCAAGGACCATTTATTACTTCTGATAAAGCTGTATCGCTTGTAGGAGAAATAGGGAACATAGTCCTAATTACAGCTGATCTTTTTAGCCTAATGACTTGGGCTGGACTCTGATCCTTGCTCCCAGTATTATTGATGAATTTTACTGAATGAGTCTGTGAATAACATCCATAATCGCTTGTTAGGGTCACGTCTGGCATTGTAGCTGCTTA
This sequence comes from Anseranas semipalmata, assembly GCA_013399115.1. Taxonomy (NCBI): domain Eukaryota; kingdom Metazoa; phylum Chordata; class Aves; order Anseriformes; family Anseranatidae; genus Anseranas; species Anseranas semipalmata. Next base: position 755,047 of record VXAA01007177.1, read on the forward strand.
CAGACTGAAGGAAGGGTTGTGCAGTTCTGCTTTTGGATTTTGATACCTGTGCATCAGATGAGTTTCTCACAGCCACATCTGGGCCCATGTTGTTGTCATTATTATTTAACAGGGATGCTTCCTGGTGGAGATGGTTAGGCGGAACAGTTCCTGCTTAAGGATGCATGACAATAAGATGAATCTGAATTGCTGATTTAATTTCAGAACTGACTTAGAATGGCAAGAGTTATTCCTTATAATGATTGTTATTTTTTATTTTGGCAGCATATCAGCCAAGGCACTAGTATGTCAGCCACATATCACAGAAACACAGCATAAGAAAAAAAAAAAGTAGCTTTCAGCCGAAGTTTAAGACATTTTTTTTTATGGGTTCTGTTTTACATTATAAAGATATTAAGTCTGAAAAAAAAGTATATACAAAGGTCTGTATTTTTCCAGTATCTTCGCATATTCAGTGAGGCTTTCTTTTCAGCATGAAGAGGACAGGCACAGCTTGTCATTCCTTATGCACCTATTACTCTGTTTCTCTGTTTATATGAGTCTGGATCTGAATACCCACTTTAATCAATGCAAATAAATGACTTCTCCTAGGGAGTACGTGAGTCTTCAGACAAGCTAGTGGGGAGAACATCTGTTGTCCTTTAATATTGTTTTGAGGACTTACAGATTTATTTGAAGTGCTTTCACTCATACCACTGGGATTTTCTAAAACTTGCGTTATTTCCTGTGGTCCAGAGGTTGTTCCGTCTTTTCTGAGAGAAAGACAGAAGACCTCTCACACTTGCCTCCCCCATGTACGCTTCCTGTTACTAAATAAGGTCTATTTTAAGAATACAACCTTCTGATTTTTTTTCATAGTATTAGTTTATTTATAATAACTTTTTTATAGTGTTACTTTCCCCTTTTTCCTTTAAAGGATTCTTTTTGAAGTTAATCTTGAAGAAATATGATAACATAATTTTAAAGCCCTGTTTGTCTGCTATTTGGTTGAAATAGAGCATGAGAAGCTTATTAAGCCAAGCCTATGCGCTGTAGATACAATTTTGGAGTGCTCCTCCAGTGTGTAAATGTTACAAATATTTTTACATTTAATTAAGTGCAACTGTTAAAATGAACGAAGTCGAAGAGCCTGAACGTTTTCCTGCTCCACAGGGAGTGTTTGGAAGGTGGTGTGAGACCTGTTTTGTAGGGCATTCAGACAGGCCGGGATGAGTTTGTGTTGTTTTATCTGCTGGATCAGGAAGCGTCTGCTTGCCTCTTTCTAGAGGAAGAATTTCCATATAAGCTGTCTTTTGTCTCTGATACCTTGGGGCCTCTAATTAATTATGTTCTAGATTGAACTGGGGGGATTTGGGTTCACACTCACCACTTCCTGTTGCTGGATAATAGGACTCAATGGCTATTTTGGAGAGTTAGTTTTTAAAACGAGCATTAAAAGGCTGGGAAAATGTGGCTCATCAGCATCTAGGCTTTGAAAACTTAGTTTAATAAACCCCCGTTTATTCATGAGTGCCTGCACTACTGACATCTCTTTTGTAATGCCTTGCTATCCTAAGCTTTTAGAAAGCCTGTGAATTTGTTGCTTGTTTGCGCTTTTTTATAAATGCGTGTTTTACAAATACGTTTCTTATTTAACATAGCTACTGCTGCTTCACTTCTGGCTTAATTTCTCTACAGTGTAAATAGAACTTGTTCTAAAGCAGATTTCATTGACTATTGGTAGCACATCTAGAAAGTTACTACTCTAGAAAAAGAAATGACAGCACTGTTGGATGCTGAGTGCCATCTACCCTGCTGGGTTAATATAGGAAATTGTAATCACTCTCTGTGTATGTTGTTGGTTTTGTTATCCTGATGGGAAATGCATCTTCACTAATACAAAATGAAACTACTGATGAAATGCCTTTTAATTATTAAGAGCTGGTGGTTCACAAATGTTGAAAACAATACACATTAGAGTACTTGATTTAAAGTATTCCCATTCTTACACTTTTTAAGTACAGCTTTTAAGGCAGACAAGTATAGTACTAAAGACATTTGGACAAACTGCTGTTGAAGTGGATTGCTTTCCACTGGCTGAGAAGTTCTGCCACTTTCACAAAGAATGACTCACCCAAGTTAAGTATTATTCAACGTCAGTATCTGTGTACAGAAAGCTGCACATGCATCTGCAATAGCAGATGACAAGAGGGAAAAGTGATGAAGTGCCAGGGTTTGCCTGGAATGACCTCGTGCCAGGAAGCAATAGGAGTTTGTTTGGCGCAGCAAAAATACAAGCAGAATTACATTTTTAGTGAAGGCAGATGGGTCAGGGCAAAGCAGGGGATGCCTTATTAGTTTGTAAATGTGACTGGCATATGAAAGGAAACAAAATGTTTATCCCGTCAGAAATAAAATTGGGAATGTATCTGTACTACTTCGTACAGAAATGTATGGATAGGGAATGTGTGACCTGGAATGCCTGGCACCCCAGGGCGTATTGATCCTGGTGCTTTGGAAATGTGGCAGGACAGAATAATCAGATCACTGCAGATCATCGGGAATCCTGATCTATGACACTATTTCTTCATGGTAGTGAAGCCATAGAAATGTGTATTTACAAGGCAACAGTTAAAACAATAACAGTTACCATCGAATGATACTTGGGAAATTAGACTAGAATAAATTAACCTGAAATTTCATCTATTCCAGTCCGTTTTTTCAGCCAGCGCTATACAAAGTGTTTCATGTTTCCTTTTTTGACACTTTACTGCTGTTGGTTGGTAAGATAAAAATAAAGAATTTATGTACAGGGGCTCCTAGAGAGAATTTCATGCTTTGAGATGATATTATACAATTTTCTTCAAAACAAAATGATGAACAGTGGGGTTGTTCTATATTTTCTGTTTTGTTTTGGGGATCTACTGTCACAATAAGAAAAGATACCAGCTGACTGTCGCTTTGGTAGTTTGATGGAGCTCTTCTAACCAGCAGCTAGTCATATCTTGACAGTACAAACACACAACCCTTACAAAGCTCTGTTTTTTTTTTTTTGTCGTTTTTTGTTTTTTTCTTCATGAATGTCTTCATTAACTTTATCTTCCCTGGCATGGGAACAACATCAAACTGGCAGATAAAATGCAAAGGACGTTTGAGAAGCACGAGTTAATTGTCACGGCGAAGGACAGTGAAAGCCGATCTGCTGAGCCCAGCCCGTTAACGCAGTACGTGCGTGCACTGACGCTGTGGGAGCCAGCAGCATCAGAGCAGTGCCGCAGAAGTTTTTGCCTCCTAGGTGGGTTCCAGGCTAGTTCTGTGATTTGATACAGAGAAAAGTCACACCCTACACCGTGGCAGCATTAAACCTTTAGACTCTGCACTCACATTTCCCTCACGCAGGAAATGACTCACTGAAATATTTATTCTTCGAATTGTGATCTACTCTCCCCAGGAAAACAGGAATCTATTTACTTTGTAATGTACCAGTGCTGCTTATCAGACCGTGTGGTGTCCGGGTGCCAGGGCTGGCACTGCTCGCTCTATTTCAGTAGCAGGTATTCTGTCTGTGGGAGCCGGGGTGCCGCGCGTAGTGCTTGGGAGCCCCGATCTCGCCTTGCACCTGACAGTGGCTGCGGGCTGCGGTCGCTGCTTTGACTTACTTTCCATCGAAGCAATGCTGCATTGTTTGGAGGCAGCACGTGGCCCCGCAAGTCCGAAGCGTCGCCACCATTCACAGGAACTGCACCGAGCATGGCCCTGCGGCGATGACATCCTCACCTTGCAACTCCGATGCCTTGGGAAGCGCTGGGCACCGGCAGGGAGCGTGGAGGTGGCAGAGCTGTCTGCCCGCCGCGGCCACCAGGGACGTGCTGGGGCCTTGGGGCGGCCGGGTGAGCAAGGGCACACAACGTGGTGTGAGGAAGTAGCCTTCCGTGGGGAGTCGAATGTGAAACTTTAAGGAAGGAGACCCCTGCACTGTTTTTCTGGCCTTTTCACGAGGAAGAGCCCTCCTCTGAAGCGTTGTGAATTATGGGGTTTAAGTCGCATGATTTTGGTAAACTGTATCTTTATTATTTGTACCAGTGTAATCATAAAAACATAAGTGGGTTTTCTGTGCACATTTCACCCATGCCTATGGTTATGTATTATTTTTCAATTAGGTTGAATATATCCTGATATTTTCATGTCATCATACTCTGGCTGCCTGTTAACACACTGACCACTGATAATTTTAGTGATATCTCTTACTGCGTCACTTTGTAAAATAGGTAATTATTTTGCAATACCTCTTCTGCTTTTTTGGGGGGCTCTACTACAAAATAAAATAAGTATGTGATTTGTTTCTTAGCTAATTGTTATATGTTTTCAAAAAAAGCTTTATTTAATTCTAATGTGTGCTAATCAAGCAATACTTAGAGCAAAATGGGAAGACATTTCTAATATGCTTTTATTCTCCACATTCTTTTGAAAGAGAGTGTATTATAATGTTTAAAAAGATCTTTTCTCTAAAGAAGTGATAGTGTTAATATATTCAACTGAGAAACAAAACTCAGAAAACTGTTTATGATATAGTTTTATAGTTCTTATGGGGCATATGAAATGCATATTTTCTGTAACCTGTGCTCTCTAGTTGAGTACCACTGAAATACAAAATAACAGAGCTTGGCATTTGTGGACGTGGGGAAGTGGTCAACATAAATGTAAAGAGGATAATTTATTGTTTGTATTACAGCAGAGAGATGGGAAGAAGTTGCCTGCATTTTCCAAGCCAAGCTGTAAGAGTGGTGATCTCTCTGCAAATTATAAATGTTATGACTTGTAATCTCTGATTGTAAATACGAATTCATTTCACTCCTGTGATGTGTTGTGGAGAACCAGATCACGGTCTCTGTAGGTGGCCAGTTACTGCTTGACAAGTCAGGCAGCAATGAAGTTCCCTAGCAATTAATGTCTTCCTCTCTGAGAGGATTATTGCAATTTAAGATCTATTTATTGGCTTTGCTGTATACAAACAATTTTATTCAACTGCTGAAATTGCTTTAAAACCTGTTCCTGAATGTTGACCTCCAGGAATGTTGTTCCATAAGACATCTCTCTGAGACTCTAATTTGTCAGGTGGTCCGAAATAATTGTCTGACCTCCAATCTGAGAGGCACGCCTTTGCTAACGTATGGGGGAGCCGTGGACTGTAAGGCTGCGCTGAGTCACCACCTCGCGTAGGAGACCTCTGCCGGGCTCACGTCAAGCTTTGCTTCCCATAAGGGAGTTTTGAGCACTGGTGCTCTTTTAACAAGCTACAGTGGAAGATACTCGTGAAGCAGTGATTCTACAAGAGCAGAAACACTGTCAGAGCTAATTCATCCTGGAGCGTGTATTAACTGCTCATTACCAGTGTTTGTCATTATGTTTTTTCAGCTGTTGTTTTGATGTAAGCACAGTCAAGTGATCTGACAACAGCAGTAAATCACAGTGCTTTTAGAGGGTTAGACGCAGTTAAGTGTATTCCCAGCTATCAGTAGGCATCTGCAGTCTAGCATCCCTTTCTGGGGGACACCCATTCTTGCAAGCTGATCCAGATTTCATCAGAACAGCACTATTTGTTGTGGCACCAACGCTGCTATTTCAGTTGTGCAGCGCTTCTCTGCTTTGGGCCCCCAGCAACTTGCTGGCTTATTGCAGCCTGCTGCAGCGAGTCTGATAGCAGTACAAGGGACTCTCATACAGACTGCAAAATATTTTGTAAATGTCCATGTTTGTAACACAAATCCTGGATCACCCCCCTTCCTTGCATTACAGGGGCTCGGACCACTAGATCCCTCTGGAGAGAAAGTCAGCCCCCTTAATTCACTGTGAGGGCTGTAAGAGGGATGCTTCTGGGAGAAGCTGCTTTTCCTGATGTTTCCTGGTATGGGAAATTTTCCCAACTGACTCCTTGGGAGACGAAACAGGCTGTGGGAGCAGGCTACCAGCCCTGGGGCTCAGTGGTGGGCTGAGCAAGGGGAACCCCATCTCCTAGAGCTCTCAGTGAGAACAGAGCCCATCCCTGCTGCTTCCTCACTGGAGTCCGCCCTTTCATTCCCTGTAGACTCTAAACCACGGTCAGGCGTTGCAGATCCCTTTTGCATCCTGGCCTGCACTGCCTGCCTGTTCCTTGGGATTGGTTAGAAATGTGTGTGTCAGATGTGTAAGATACGGAAGAGGAAGATGGTGACAGTTCTCAGGGTATTATTTTTTTGACAGTTTAGTGTCAGGGTAGCGTCGTGGCTCTCAACTTTTCAGCAGCTCTGCAAGAACATTTCTGTGGTGGTATGACTACTGTTTCCTAGTCCTTGTGCTCCATCAACAACACTTTGTTTCTTTAAGTGACTGTAGAAGAATGAACACAAAGCTGTTTGTCTCATGATTATCTAATTATCTTTGATAATTAAAAAGAGGATTAAAAAATCAGATTATATTTGTCAGAAATTTGCTGAACTGTTTCTTTGCAACTTATCACAAATGTAAACTGCATGTGCAGAGAGGCAGATATGAGAAAAATGAGCACTTATTTCCCTTTCATAAAAATGTTCCCCTCCAAAAGTCAGCGACTTTCTTTTCATTGACTTTTCTTTTGTCTTTCATCATTTAAAAAGTAAAACTTCCCTGTTTCTTACCATTTTTTGCATCCTTTAAATGACCCAATTACTCAACAGGGAACATTGAGCCAGGTCTTATAAGTTCTAAATAGCAAGAGGCTTTGGAGCTGGCAGCAACATTTGGGTGGAGACTTCAGAATGTGCTAACCCAAGCAGTATATTCATTTGAGGTAGATGCCATTATTTAGTTCTTTACTAGAAAATACCCATTTTTCTTGGCTATATCTTCATGAAAATACCAAGAAACTTAAATTCCTTGTTAGTTTCATATTTAATGCTGCCCCGTGCAATATTTTGAAAGAAGCTTTTTTTGAGATATTTATTTATTCTTCTAAAATATGCATACATTTTTCTTTACCTTATCAAAACACAACTGGTAACGTTTAAGCTTTGAGTTTCAAAACTGAATGAATTGCAACTCTATTTCATAAGGGTTATTCCCAATTTAAGTATGTTGTCACTGGTCACTGTTAAAATTATTTCTGTGCTTCCTATTATGTGCATGAATTTGAAATGCTATGACAAAAATAAATAGGTGTGCAATTGCTTTAGATCTTTTGCTAAATATTTAATGATGATATATACGAGATGTAATTGCTTCTAAATCAAACTGTAATTGATTGTGACTGTTTTTGTAATGTTCTCTTCTAAAAGCATACTATTTATATTTCAGGATACATTGTAATTTACATTTATAACAACATTATTTTGATCTAGTTTATGCTAATACCAAGATTAAAAAGAAAGAAAGAAAGAAAATAAAAGGCAAAAATCCTCCTCCTCCTTTTTAAAGCAAAATTAGTGTGGCTAGGCAAAGTAACACATGGATGAGAGATCTGCCTTGCAACCTCTGTTCTTTTTGTCCTGTTTTGAGATGGCTTGATCTGGTGCTGCTGGAGTCTTCTCTTGAAATCTACAAAATGAATAGATTTGTCACAAATGTTAACAGTAGAGGCAAGGAAAATTCTCGCTATGCCTTGGTAGATGTCATCTGAAAAATCCACTTTATGTTATATTGCTAAAATAAAATACAAGGAGATGGCATAGATCACAGCTTGGATTAGGTAGCTGTCAACAGGAGGAGGAAAACTGGGCTTTAGCCCAATTTCGTAATGTTACAAAAACATACAGAAGGAGTGGAATGACTTCAGTCTCTAACACAACTACTTTAAGCTGCAGTTAGTACAAAGATATCATTTTCATTTGCATCCAAAACACTTGACGCCTGCATACCTGGAAGGTATAATATTTCTGCAGAAAATACCCACGTACTCAAGTTTGGCGTACAAAAAAATACCTGCTCCAGGGAACAAACAGGTCTGAACTAACTGAATGCCTACGAAGAGATGTAAACCTGTCTGTGAAGGGATGTAAACCGTGCTATCAAAATTATTCAGGAGCTTTTACACTTCAGATTCCTCTGTGTCTATAATTTCAGCACACATTCATCAATAAGGCATTTGTGTAGCTACTTTTATACAAGGGTACAACACTTGGTACGTTTATGTATGTATTGTGCCTAATAACACTCCTCCTAAAACCTGTATGCGTTCATACTCACTTTACATATTCACCTGGCTGTAAATATCCGTGGTAAATGCCAGTAACTGAGCACTGCGAGTGTCACTGCCTGCACCCGTGCGCAGTGGAAGTTGCTGCAGTGCCTCACGCTCCCTTTTAGTGATCTGGGGTTGTTTTTGTGGAACGAAATGTACTTCCTAAAGAGCTGTAAGATAAGCGATATCTTCAGCTGTTGTGCTAACATAACCAAATGAAGGCCCCACCTCAACGCTTCTGAAGAATTTGATCTTTCCTGTTCCTTTAGTTAGAAGCACTATTCTTTTCTCCTTGTCACCATTCCGATGGTATCTTCCTGTTTGATTGATTGCTCAGTTACTTGTTCTGTTATACCAGAGATAATAAAAGAAGGAGAAAGTTTGTGATTTATTATTGCTTTTACAGAACAATTAAAATACTTCTTCCAGTAAAATAGTATTATTTATATTGGATTAAGCTGTCTAGATATGACTCATGTAAGAATGGAAATGCTTTTTTATAGAAGCTCACAATCATTTGATTTGGAAAATAGTGAGTGGAAATCACTTCTAAAGAGGAAGGTCCTCTTCAGTGTGCATAAACAAATCCTGCCAGCTATTCTTTAAGAGCAATAGTTAACTATCCATCACATGTATTTCAAAGTTGCTTGGCACAGCCTGTTTTCCCCATGCAAACAAACATCTAAAAATGCTTCTGCTTGTGCTCATTAGCATAAACACCTTCAACAACACATTGAAAGTGACTTCTACATCTGGTTGCCTTGTAATTTATTAATAAGCGCATGCTGTTTAATAAATGATTATTTTTTGTAAAAAGCATTAAGAATTTATGTTTGGGAAATTATTATTTTTTCTTTTTAGACAACTGAGAAAGTAGTTTGGCGTTTTAATTATTTTTTTTTTCTCCTTGTATCTGCTGTAGATATCTATATTTTCTGTCAATATACCAGGTAGTGCACAAAAGGGGAAGCTTTGCAAAGGTCAAGGAAAACATCCTTTCATGACAATGAGGCAGTGAGATGCAGAACAGGGAACCCAATCCTGCAAGGTCACACTGGCTGTGAATAATTTAAAGCAGCAAAAACTGTACCCAGTTTTGCTTCATGATTTTGAACTAGACTGATGCCCTTAGTCTGCAGCAGTCCAGCCATCCAGACTTTTCTTATAGCTGTTACTGATTTTATTTTTCCATACCGAGATGTGGTTGATTAGAGCTTACTCTTCTACCGTTTGGGTTTGTGCTTCAGGGTTGCTTCCTTGTGGCTTGGAGCTTTGATGAGCTGGTTATAAACTCTTTTTCCAAGATGCTTTTATGTATGATATACCTCCTTATATGCATGGCATACCTCCTAGAGAAATTATAATAATTTTCAAGCTGGTACAGTCTGTATATGGCCTGTCAGGGTGTCTGTGCATTTGCTGAGTATTGATTTTCCCGCACTATGTGAATTAATGGGAAATTTTAAATCCTGAAGTCTCTTTCCTGACCTACTGCTTTGAACAACATTGTAGAGAGAGCATTATCAAAACAGGGATCTGAGTGATCGACAAAGGAGACGACTGTGTAAGTGCTTGGTGTCTTCACACAAGTTGGAACAATTAAAGCTGAACAAGAAATGACAGGGAAGTGCAAAATAGTTTTTTATCCAAATCAAAACTGGATGATCTAAGAAACCAAGAGGTTCGTCTCCTGTGACAGCTTTCTAATAGTTCTCACAGACTTCAGCAGGCACCACCTGATGCTATAGAGAGAGAACTGTGTCATCGCTGGCCTTTTCAGGCTTTATTTCCAGGGGAAAGAGATGGTCAGAGTGGCTAAAATAAAGTCAGTATACATTTTCCAAAAGGTTAGTATTTTAAAACACCTGTTATATATTTCTTGATGTGACCTCCAGTTCTAGGCAAACAAAAGTGAAGGTGAGAACAGGAAGTCAAGAGCTAATATTGACTCAGTGATCCTGAGTTCTACCAAAACTGAATTTGCCAGCCATCAAGCTGCACAAAACTCATGATCTGCTTAGGGAGGATAATAAATAAATAATAAATAAACGTTTTTTATTTGCCTACTGTTTTTTTTTTTTTTTTTGAGATTGTATTCACAAATTTCTCTCTACAACTCTGGAGACTAGAACCTTGCTATTTTGTTTTAATGAATACTAAACTCCCAGAGCTGCAGTATACGAGGGTAAAAAAATAGGAGTATTTTAATGAAATTGCTAAAGTTGGCAAAATTGCAGGTTGTGGATATACAGGGCAAAAATCTATTGCTATTAAATTATTGCTTAGATACTGACAAAAAGGATTAGATTTCTGTAGCCCTATTTTAATGCAGCTGCTGTGGCCATTGGATGAATGAGGCTGTAAATAGGACTAATCAACGAAAGAGGAAATCCTGTGGCAGCAAACAGACAGTGGCTGCAATGCAACAAACTATAAGTATTGAGTGAATTAAGATTTCAAACAGAGTGACTGAAGGAGTTCACATCTCCTGAGTTAGCTAGACCAGAGTGAAAAAATGAGGGACTTTGCTGGATGCAAACATTCTCATCCCCTTTGACATCAGATGAACATAGAAAATTACCCTCCTGGAATGCCATCCCTTGCCATAAACCATGCATTTACTTTTGTGGGAGGCCCAGATCTGCCCTCATGGGTGCAGATGCAGCAGCAGCAGCAGGCAGCAGCAGGATGCTGGATGGGTGGTTCAGTGCACGGCATCTGACTTCCTCCTGGCGCCTCAATGAAATGGCCAGTGAAGACGGCATGCCATACATGAATTGCTGTAATTTCTGCTCTTTTGTACTAAGCAGACCATTACTAACAACACTGAGACTGAAGCAAGCCGTATCTCTGATGCATGAGACACCAAGTAAGCTGGCTGGGAACCTTCTGCAATAATAATGTTTCATCAATAAATGTTGACTGAATAAAACCCAGCTAATTTACATGCTAATTTAAATTTCTCTTCTTTCTCTTTATCTAGCTCCTGTCCTCCACTCCTTCCTACTGCCTTTTCCCTTTTGTTCCTCTGGTTACCAGTACTGCAATCTTCCTATGCCTACAACATCTCTTGGTCCCAGCTTTGCTTCCTGTTAGACTGGCATCAGGTGTTCAGAGATCCGGGAAGTGAACCAACCCCGAGATCTGGGAGTTACTTTGCATGGCTTACACACAACCTCTGTATCTACCTTTTCTTTTTTAGCCATGTAATTACTTTTTTTTTTTTTTTTTTAATTTAAAGTATTTACAAACTCAGGCTCTCTGCCTTTGTTTCCCCAGCCTTGGGTCCTGCTTCTGCTGGGTTTGTAAATATTTTAAATTAAAAGATTCAAATTTAATTACATATTAAGAAATTCTGCTGAGCTTTCCCCCTTCTCTTAGAATCATCCATCTTGATGACGCTCCTAATGTCCTCATATTCAGGCAGTATCTCAAATGTGCATAAGAAACCTGAGAGGTGAAAGGGTGACTGATTCTTATGAATTCACTTTTTTGACTTTTTGTTCAGAGTTTTCTTCACATGAACTGCTTTCCTACTTGTACTTCCTCTCTATTTCTTCTTCCCTGGCCTGATGAAAGAGTGCTAACACAAAGAGCTGCTCTGTAACAACAGCCTTTGTGTGTGGTGAAGGGCGAAGAGGTGAGATACTTCCATCCAGGATGGCGGGAGAGAGATGAAAAGAAGGACACACAAGGAAGCATATTCACAGCATGGGCATTAGTAACTGGTGCCTACTAAACACTTACAGGTCGGTTTTCTGGCCATGTGAAATGTCTTGATCACAGCTGCCAAGTGAGTCACTATGTTTTCTATATAAATTTAGAGGTATGACCCAAAGAATGTTCCTGTGGCAAATGACAGGTCTTAAAGCTGGCAATCAGATTCCTGTACTGTTCATACCATCAGTCTCTGCCACCCTGAAATCCCAGTGACTGTCTGCTCGCACAGCCTAGGAAAGCCCCAGTTTTTCAAATGACCAGCCAGTTTCCATTTTCATTAGATGTTGGTGTGCCTAGTTTTGACCGTACTTGTTACATACCAGCAATCCCTGGATACTCCTTAGTCACAGCATCCCCAGGGTTTCTGAGGATTTTGTAATCATTTTGTGAGATAATGGGTATTTGAAATACTGATAAGACCAGCGAGTAAAAGTTGTTTGGGGAAGTAGGAGAACCACTCGCTCCGTATCTGTGAGTAGTGCTTCTCCCCTCCTCGGCTCACTCGCATGTTTCAGCTGGGGTAATACACCCACGGTGTTTTCAAACAGCTCCACAGCTGCTAGAGGCAGTGACCCAGCATTGCAGTGGCTTTGGGGCTGAAGTAGTTGTTGTGAGACTGGGTTGTGATGCTCACAAAAGTGGTGGAGAGAGAGGAAGAGATGGAGAGAATAACATCTGTTATTCTCTTCCTTTTCCCAACTTCTGCTGACTTCCAGCATCTGCCGAATGTTGATATTTTCCCCTTTGGGTCTGAAGGACTATCATGGGCATTCAGGGAATGGGTTACTCAATGCCAAATTCTGGATGTGTTTATTGCAGAGGAAAAATGCAGAAGACAGACACGGTCTCTTCACTCTAGTGTCCTTTAAAAAACCATAATCTGCTTTGGAAGCTTGTTTCTGTATGCTAATGAAATAGAATCGCAGTTCTGAAAAATGTCAATATCAGCATAGTAAACAGACTTTTAGCATGCAAAAAGAGAGATGTTCATAACCTCTTATACTCTGGTAATTGCTGCTGTTAATTAATAAGTCTCTGTTTTCTCTAAATTGAAGTAATACTGAGCTACTTGTGAGCTACTTGTGCTTTCTGCTTAGCTTTACTTTATTGTCCAGTCATTTGTCTCAACAATGGCTAACCTAGATGCCAAGTCCATATGCAAATATGTTCCCCCGCTCTTAGGGGACTGTTAGTTAGCAAGCTGCCCATTTAATTCTGAACACGTGGGAATGCTGTGTAGTGTGAATATGCTGGCCCAGCAGACTTGTTTCAGTGCCAAAATGCTTCACAATCAGACATAATTTTTCAATGTCACATTACCTTTCAGGGCACTCTCCTGACACATACAGGCTTTTGTTTTCTTCTCTCTGAACCATCATTAGGTGCTCAGAGATCCAGGAAATGAATCCTACCCTGAGACTTAGGAGTACTTTACATGGCTTGCACACACTCTCTTCTCTTCCAACTCCGAGGTAGAAATGACCATGAAAGCATTTAGTTGTCACTATTTCACCCTTCCCTTTAGTTTTACAATGGCCTCTGAACTTGTATTTTGGAGGATTATACCGGGAACTGAAATATAGATAAGGTAAGATAAAAAAAGAAATTAAGAAAAAACTAATTCTTTAGTTAGGGCACCTGGTTTCATTTGGTATGCTAATAGTATGATGCCGAGTGTGATACCCTAACACACAATACAGCACCGTATCCCTATGGCCCCCAATTTACAGTGCGGTGTAACCAAGGAGTTTCAGCCTGATCAGGCACAACCTGCACATACTACTATATCAAGCTATGAGTGGCAGCAGTGCACTATGGGGCTGCTTCTGTTTGAGGTAGTATTTTGCTGCAGTTGTGATAGACCAACGATATAAACAATGTGAAGTTTGTAGGTGCAGAGAATCTCTTTTAGGAAATCAGCTGGGAGAACTGGAAAAACTAATCAAGCTCTCAACACCAAAAGTTTGCCTTGGGTTGGAAACAGAAGCTTCAGTATAGAACTCAATGTTGCATTACTGCTGTTGACCTGAAGAAACCCCAAAACTTGTCCAACCTTTCCAGTGCTACCAACTGGTCTAACAAAAGATGCTACCGCTACTTTACAGGCATTGCAGTATCCCTTCTAGGAGCCACACAATTTAAAGGTGTGGGCCAGCTTTACTTAAGGGAGTGGTGCTTCCTAGCATCACTGGTTCACTGGTGCAATGGAGTGGATCCAGTCTGTCATGCTCCTTCAACCCCCCTCAGGTGGGAGGACAAAAGCAGCTGTAGCTCCCACTGAAGTGTCAGAGAAGCTCACCATCCTGGATCACCAAATTGATGTATTTTCTAGGCACTTACCTGAACTCTCCTGCCTCAGCACAGCTCACTCTTCAGGCTGCTGTGGGCAGTTCAATGGTAACAGCAGGCTCCAGAGTCCGTGGTTACTGTGGGGCAGATGGAGCTCTGTATATATTAAATAATAAAGTAAAAGGTGAGAATAGGGCACTACACTATCATTGCTTGTATTAAATCATGCCATTGATCATCACCTTTGCTCTGTTTTGTCTATCCCATTTTTATGGACAATATTATTAGCTCAAAATATATAGATGTTCCTGTAGCATCACACTCACCTATAGCTTCGCCTACCTTTTTGTGGGGCTCTACAGCAGGGAAACTGGCAGGAGCTTTCCTTCTCTTCAGCATTCATACCCATCTTTATTTGTTTTGACACTTGCTGAAGATGGAGCAGTACCCACTCTTAGTGCTGTGCTCTGACCTGGCAGAATGAGGTCTATCAAAACAAAATAATAATAATAAAAACAAACAAACAAACAAACAAAACCAAACCAAACATTTCTTCCCTTCCTGCGGGGCTCAACCGTATTTTGAGGCTTGAGCTTCATCAGGGCAGTGAATGGGACTTGGTATTTTAAAACTACACAGAGTGCACAGTCCTTTCACAGTTCATGGTATCATGGATGATTGCACATTGTGCTCTTAGCAGTTTATTAGTCTGACGTTTCACTTGCTTTCACATTTTTGAATGGAAGTTTCTGCATCCCCAACAGGCTAGGGAAGCCCCAGAAACAAACTTAGTATTATGTATGGTTGGAAACCTCTGGACAGACCTTTTTCTTTTGAAAAATGCTTATTTATTGAAACTGAGTTGTGCAGGGACATTGATTTTGGGTTGTTGTGTTTTTTGTTTGTTTTCTTTTTTATTTTTCTGTAGATTATTGAGGTTATATAATAATAGTTGGTATGAAGTGACATGCAGAACAAAAAAAAAGATGAAAACAAGAATGAAATATTTTGGTTTATGGATTCTGATATTGTTTTGTGGGGAATTCCCATTCTTCACTCCACTTTGGAATGAAACATTTCTTGCAACATCAGCAGTTCATGCAAGAGCTATTTTGAGTTCTGACCAGCATTGTGTGCTGATCCACATTGCTTGTCTTCCTCTTTCCAGCTGGCTGTGCTGTGCAACTTTTGCTGTGGTCAGTGGTGGTACCTGTTAGGAATCATTAGAAATGTTGTCTAAGTATCATCCTGGAGAAAAGAGTGTGGCAGTAGTGACCAGCTTTTACTGACGAAATGCAAGAGGATGCCTGGCTAATGAAAAGAAAATGGAGGAGCCTTGCTGGCGAAAGTCCTGGTTTTGGAAAGTCTGATGGGACTCTCTCTGCAGAAAGGAGATGAGACAACCAGAGTCTCCAGAAAAAGAAAACCGAAGAGGGGAAAGGAAAAAAATAAAGGAGAACAAGAGTTAATCAAGTTTGTACAACAAAAAATAGTAAAATTACTGAAAACATTTTAAAAGAAATTAAAAAAGTATTCTGAGCAAGTGAAGGTGAATGAGGAACAGGTGACAGTGCTGCCTTAAGCATGCTGAAAGAAAAGAGTGGATGGCTATGATTGAGAGGCTACAGGAAATGAAATTATAGAGAAAAGTGTGAAAAATGAAAGAAAAAACTAAGTGAGATTATTTTTTGAGTAATTTTGTGGAAACTAACAGTGAGCTACTATTCTCTGTGTATTGAGAAAGTGGCAAGTGCCCTGACTTTTGGTACGTTTTTCCTGTCTACATTTCAGGTGTGGTATTGCCCTAAAGTCTGATAATAGGAACAGTCTATACTGTGAAATTCCAACAGTTTTAATTTATCTGGCCACCACGGATGTCACAGGGCAGGAGTGTCATACAATTACTCTTTAATTATATGATTAGTTAATAGGGTTTCCTATTAAACACCATGTAACTACATGAAGATTACTATGTAATTACCTTTAGTGGATCCAAAACTAATTAGCATATAACCTGTATTCTTGCCTTTGGGTTCAGAAGGCTATAATCTTGTAATGATATGGTACTCACTGTGTTGTTATCCTGCCACTACATGCTAATTTCCATGTAGTTAAATGCACAGTAGTTTTCATACAAGTAATATTTGTGCACTGTTACCAGTTGTCCTATAAACTTGTGCCCCTGTTGGCTTTGACAATGACTTAAACCAATTACATTTTCAAATTGCCTTTGTGAAATGGTATTGTTATATCCCTTACTTGCTGCTATACTGTAGACTCAGCTGGATGTGAACTGTAAAAACAATAATGAGCTAAGCAGCTTGATTAGCTTCATTCATTTGCTTTATGGCACCAAATCTAGTGTAAAATGTACACATCCATGTCATTGATGTTTACTGCTCATTCGTGGCAAGCAATGGGTTCTGAGTAGTAAATGCTGCAGGTAATGCACCATCTCAATAATCACAATAAAATGATATATACTTTGTATACTTTAAAGCTAAGTGTCTCTGTCCAGGTAAGGAGTTTTAGCAGAGGTAAACTCTTCCTGCATGTTGTTGAGCTGAAATATTGGTGAGCAAAGCTAGCTTGGTTTAGAAACAGAGGTAAGGTCACATCTTTTAGTAGATGAATAAAAATATTTTAAAAGTGTTGGCTCTATCTTTCTGCATATATAAGAGCAAATTAACTGTGTTTGTTCTGCACTGTACCTTTTGCTATCCAGTTTCTAACAAAGAGCTCCATCATATATCTCAGCTGGGAGGTGGGATAGGACAGCAAAAATGACAACTATAAATACAGTTGTTTTGATTTTTTTTTTTTAATTTTATTTTGTCCACTTCTGTTTTCCCTGGCAGAATAGAACTAAAAATAATTTTTCCTTGGCCAAGACTTGAGCAAACCTAAATTGTACTTGGTCTGTGTAGGACACAATATTTCACATCTTATATATCTGTGTCACTTTATACAGGAATGGTGTGAACTACAACTGTTCCTCCTTCAGCTTTGAAACTCACCCAGTAATTTGCCATTAAAATGAATAGTGTTTTTCAGGGATTGCCTCTTAGCTACAACAGTAATTTCTGCACTGATAATTTTTACTGTGCATAGCATTTGATTTTAGAAGCTAATGCCAGTTATTAAGATATCAGTATGTACACTGTCAGTGGCTTTTTGCAATAGCTCTCCACCTCATCAGTCTTCCTGACTGGTGCCTATAAAGACAGATAGTTTGGTTAATCAGACTGCAGCAACATTTCCATTGGATCATTTAAAACATTAAAGAGAGGAGGAAAAGTTTCAAATTAGTAAGTGAGGGGAGGGCAGCTGTCTTGCTATTTTTACCTTACATATTATTTGCAAGCAGGAGTTTGGAGGTACAATGAAGCTATGCCTAAAATCCCAGGAGTTACACGTGTATCCTATCTGCCAGCAGGACTTCCATAACTCTTGAAATAATGCAGTGTGAAATCATTCTTGGGCACAAACTTCTCATACTTCCAAATTATGGAACAGTTTCAAACATTACAGCTTTTTTATCAGGATCCCTCTTGCCAGAGACCCACAGGCCCTTCCAGAGAGAAGAACAGGACTGCCACAGCCCCTGAGGGCACTGCCAGCCCTGGCTGTCCCTGCCCAGCACCCCTGGAGCTTCCCCCACACTTCCCAGGCCCAGGACCCCACGTCAGCCCCGGAGCCGTCAGCCCCTGCCCCAGTGAGGCTGCAGCAGGGCCAGGCTCCAGCTCCCCACAGGCCGGCCATGGGCCTTACTGAGCCTGGCCCACCAGTGTGCCCAAGTCCTGGCCTGGCCTCTGCCTGGCCCTGTTTCCAGGGAGGTGCCCGGTGTCTGGGGCTGCCCCAGTGCCCCTGGCTGCCCCGCTCCTGGTGGGACAGATCCTGGCTGCTGGGCCCTGCCCTGATGGACCCACATGGGGAGCTCCCACTGCTCCTGGTGCCCTCACCACAGGGAGCAGCTGGCCCCAGAGTTTCCTGACAGTAACAAAGAGCAGGAAAGACACCTGTGGAGCCTCTATTTCTGTAGCTTCATAAAGGATAAAGGATGATAAATGCAGGCAGAATAAGAGAGAAAGCTTGGGTATTGCTTACATAGAAACAAGGCAGGGATTTTTGGGGCTGAAATACAAGCTCAGAGCAGGCATATTGTGAGCAGACTGCATCATCAGATAAGGGAACCATGAACCTTGTACGAATACTGATGAACTTTAGGTTAGTCCCAGGTGGCCCAGGTGGCCTTTCCATTCATGACATAAGGCCACTGCAGACTCATGAAGATCATAACATCACTGTGGGGCTCTCTGCTCTCGAAGTCCTGCTGACTTCCTCCTTTGGCTGGAGCTGAAGCTGGGGTCTGGATCCTGCGCTGAGGCATGGGGGACTAGTGACAGACTCATCCATGAGGGTTTCTACAGATATCCCCCAGATCACACAGGCTGATGACAGGCTAGTGCTCACAGATGGATCAGGAGGAGCCATTTGCCATCACGCGCACGGCAATGTACAGTTGGACCTGAAGTGATGTTCAGCCAGTATGTCTTCTGGATACAGGCAACCAGCCTGAGTTTGAGGTATGTGAACCTTGCGGCCTACCAACCTCTTGTTACACCCACCCACCCCTAGGAAACAGTACGTGATGTTGTGATTAATTACAAATGTGGTGATTTGCTGCCTGCACCTGTGTCTGGCCTCCCACCATGCTGTCTTTTCTTCTGCCCCTTGTAGCCTCCTGGTCCGGGCCTTCTCCAGCTGAACTCAGTCTGGTGACTGGTTTATGTCAGTATTCCCAAACTCCAGTGGCCACCCAACACCTAGCTGCTGCTTCCTCAACTCCTGCAATGCTCCCAATATGCTCTACGGGTTTCTCTGAACCTAACATAACCTAAACCACTCAAATCTAGTCTAAAAAAATTGCTCTGTTGTTCCCTCCCTTTGCACAGATGATCTGCTAAGCCCAAGGACAGGGTGACTGTGAAGGCATTGGCATTTTTAGAGTGCTGGGTAAGCCTTGTTAGCAGGGTGGGTTGATTGTGGTCTGGGTCTGTTTAATTTAACTCCTTCTGTACCTCAAGTTGTTTATGTTCCATTAGCATTCTGTCATCTGCAGGTGTAACAAATGTACTTCACGTTCCCTGCTTCAGGCTGATGATGAAAATACTCAGTAGGAGCAGACCCAGGCAGCCACCTGCAGATTGTTGCAGATCTCACTTCCCAATCTCTCTATCTTTCATTTTGACAATGAGATCTGATGTTTTTGAGTATGCAGTTTGTTTCCAGCTAGTTCTGCACCCATCACTGAGTAGTTTCATCTAGACTATATTTCCCCGGTCTGTTTGTGACAATGTCATGCAAGAGCGTGTCAAAAGCCTTAATAAGTCAAGATATATGATGCGAACTTATTCTTTTCTATCTACAATGTCTGTTTCTTTGTCAGAGAAGGAAATTACAATAGTTTGACATGACTTGTTCTTGGCAAATCCGTTATTGGCTTTTACTCATTTCTCCCCCCCCCCCTTTTTTTTCTTAGTTCTTAGGTGTAGTTTGTTTATTTAGTCCACAGTTTTTCCAATAAAAGGGTTTTCACTCCTGAAGCCTTCTCGGATTCTTTTTCTTAGTTATATCAGTTAGCTTAATAAAATGCATCCTCTCTCCCTATTAACCCTTTCTGGCCTTGTTTCTGCATTATCTGACAAAACTCTGCTGCTGCTGTTTTTTCCCCATGAATTAAAATTACAGAAGCATTAAACAAACATTAAACCATGCGTTGCTGGTACTACTAGTGCTAGCAAAGTGACTGCAACTAAAGGAATTAGATCCTTTGACCTTTTTCAGATCTTCTTCTGACAGCTCCTTCTGAGCAGCAGACCAACTCTTTTCTTGGTCTTCTTTTTGCTAATAACCTATTTATAGAAATACACTGTTGTTGCCATGGATGTTTCTTCCTAATTGTATCTCATTCAGTGCTTTTCTGATTTTGTCCCTGCCTTTATTTTATATCCATTCTTCTGTGACCTATTTTCCACATTCACTATGTTCCCCTCTTATGTTGTGGACAATGAAGAGGTTATGATATAGAGATAGATATGTGGAGATGAGCACCACCTTGTACTTAAATATTCTGCATATTTAATAAACATGTGAGATGCATAAATATAAAAACATGTAGCAATTCAGATGTACAAGTAGGCACAGGTTCAGTGGAACTAGAGTTATAGAAAGTCTTCCTGAGTCATGTGTGACCTTTACAATGAAGTGGTTGTTTTTTGCAACAATGTCCAGCTTCATTGTATGTTGTTATTTGGGATTGATGGTGTGATTTATCATTTCAAAGTAGTTCTAGGAATTGAGATGAGGCAGCAGCACTGGAGAACAGAAAATTCTCTTGGCTTACAGCAAAGCTGCAGGATCAACTTTGAGGCATCTTTTATCTTTCAGCTTGTATCAGCTTTCATTTTTCTCTGTCATTTTTCTCTGTCTCACATTTCCACTTTTCTCTCTTCATCTATCATGAGGTGTCAGAAAACTTTGGAAGTCCGTGTGGAAGCTGGAAAGCCCAGCATGCCAAAGGCAGCAAATGGCAGGGAGTTAGCAGGTGCTCCCAGCTGCGGTGCCCATTGGTGGGCTGAGGATGTGCCAGTACCTGTGAGGTACTGTGGTGGTACTGGGACCACTGGCTGAGCTTTCTTGCTACCAGAGAGCTGGCTGCTGCATTAATGATAAGGCCTTGCAATGTCCTCCTAGACATTTTGACTCAAATTAGGAGCATAACAGGACTGTGCGTAATGCCTGAATCCGGGATGCCTGTCTTAGGGAAGCAAATGAAGAAAGGAGCTTTGGCAATTCGGTCCTGCCCATGTTGCTTATGTTTATTTTAAATCTCTAAAGGTGACAAACCTCTGGACTCTAGCACCAGTGCAAAAAGGATCAAAGATCCTCTACCTGTGAATACATATATGTTCTGATTTCTGCTTTGAAATAAATGGTCCATAAAGAAGCTGTTTTCATCTGGGGTGCTTGACTGAAATCTGAAAATCTAACGTCCGATGAGAGGGTGAATACAGCATTGTCCATCTTTGTTTCCTCTCTGGGTCTGTGATCTACTAAATAACTTACATGACGCCTTGTGCAGCTTGTGCTGGCGTTGAACCACGTCTCGGTGAAGAAGCTTTGTGTTTGACAATGAGATCAGTGCTGTTGGAGGCAGACTCAGTGCTGTCAACCTTAGTTCACAATCTTTTGTGCTATCTGCTTTTGCCTTGTGTGCCAGTAATAGGTGTCTGTAGTACACAAAATCTGGCGGCCTGGAACCTTGTTTTTTTGTGTTAACTTCTCTCCTTTTTTTTTGGAAAAGCCCTTGTGATTTGAGTTATGATGATTCTGGTGATTCCATCATGGGATGATGAGTATAGACATGGTTGTCTAGACTCTTAAATGCAAGAGGGGGCAAATCTGTGGCATATATTAACTTAAAATCTGGGAAAGGGTGCAGCCTCTTTCTGGGGTGGTATATGGGGATGTTAAAAGAGCGACATCCTACAAACAACAGAAGGTTAGTGACAGTACCAGTAAGAATGGGTAGAGTTTACTTTTCAGCAGAACGTGAAACTGTCAGTGGCATAAAAGTTTAATTTTTGTAAACTTCCTATTCTCACAAGAGCTCTGGTACTTTTCCCTGTTCTGAATGGAGATGTGAAAACATCCTGAAAGAGCAATAGCACTAGCATTTTACTCATGTCTTAACTAGAGCTGTGAAGTGACCTCTTGACCATATACTGGTGATGAAGCTGAAGGAATATCCTGGGTCTCAGTTTTCCTTCTCTCTATGTGAGCAGAATCATTTGGCAGTGTCACTCTCAGACAGGTTCATATGATGACAGAAATACTGAGGCCAGAATCTGTACTTCCATCTTTTATTAGTTCTGCTCCCAAATCTCTGACATTTGTATGGGGCCAGCTACCTTGGCTTACCTCCTTCTGGGTGGGGTGCTGTGATGTGGATAACATAGCAGTGGTGTTTCTGAGCAGTGTTGAGTAGAATTGTCTCAAAGGAAAATAAAAAGTTGTGTAACATTTTAATTTAGTTTGGAATTGTTTATTCATCTATACTATTTTTTTCTCTTCTGCTTTAAGATTTTCTCTTAAGATTTTTCTCTTAGGACATCTCTTCCCTCCATGTATCTGAATCTCAATTGTGAGCAAAATACGGTTATCTGGCAACAGCTGCGTGCATGAAGAACTTTGCTGAGGAGCTAGTCTGCCATGTTTCAAACATGTTGTGTTCTTTCTTTTGCAGTGACTCAGTAGACACAAAATCACCCTGATCTATTTAAACTATATGTTTGTTTTGCCACACTTGAAATAAACATGCATAAATTGTTTAGAAATTTCTATTAGCTATGTGTTTAAATAATTTTCTCCAATAACTCACTTGAATATTCACCCTGCAGATGTTAAAAATGTAGGTGTCAAAACCGTCTGCTTGTGCTGCTCCTTCCAATCTTGTTATGGAAGTATTATTATGTCATACTTATTTACAAACTACATAATTTAAGTGAGTATAACCCTTTCAACTATAAATCTTTTACTTCTCAGATTACTATAGAAATAAATTCTGAGGGGGGGAAAAAAGGTGAGTCCTAACAAAGAAAAGATGAAGTACACATAAATACCAAATAAATAATATGGTACTTGTACTTTTCAAACAAAATTGACACAAGACTGTTATGAAATGTACTCTGGCCGATGTATATATTTCCATGGGCAGAGTAAGACTTCTGCAACAGAAAAAAATATGCACTATTTGTGTACTATTCATATTTTAGATCCACATAGCATTAGAATTCACCTCAATCTGCTATCACACAAAGCTATTGCTGAAACAAATAATCACTAGAGCCATTATTACATTTTCACATATCTGGCATAATGTTTGAAGAAGTACAGACATAGTATAACGCATTTTTCTAATCTGTAATAGCATGAACATATTTCTTATCAGCCTTTGCCATAGGTATTTCACTGCCTGGGTATCCCAAAAACTCTACAGTGTCTCAAGCAGATCCCACAGCAATTATTTATCTCATTTAAGCAAAATAAATTTAAGTTTTCAGTCAACTTGCTAGCTACTTGAACTAGTTAATTACCCCTAGGTTTTTGCTTATAAATCTTCCAAGGGTCATGTCCTCGGGCTGAGCTAGTCATAGAGCCAAACTCAAAGTTCCTCAATAAAATTGAATTAATGTCTGAGTCTTTGTTTCTGTAGTGTGCGTTTGATTAAAAACTAAGATAGTGCCCTACTGACAATATTAGGGCTTCAATTTCAAGACAAGACGTGGACTGTTTCTTCTTGTGACTCTGCTACATTAACTCTGCAAGACTGGACAATTGTGCTTTGTATTGATGATATCCTGCACGTAACAAAGCTAAGAAAACTGGCCAGAATTGTATTCATGCTGTCCCAAATATCATTAAACAGAAATCATATTTACATGAGAATAAGAGCACAGACAAAGGGGGGTGGGGGTGGGGGCGAAGTGTCAGAATAACAAACCAAAAGAAATACTTTTTTTTCTTGAAGGTGCAGTGTGACTTTGGAACTCTTAACCAAAATAATTTCCAAATGCAGAATTTAGCAAAATTCAAGAAAAGAATTAAGCATACAAATGGATTTCAAGTACAGAGCTATTTTAATGCTCATAAAGGACAGAACATTCAGTCTTTGGAAAGAGTATCAGATCTTTGTGCTTCTGTATTCTGAACAGTCTTAACAGTTTGGGTGAAAATCATGTCCTTTTTCTTTACCTGTCAAAATGCTAGGTGTTTAATCTAAGCTAATCTTTAACCATTCTCCGTAGTATCAGGGGAGAAGGAAAGAGAAGAAACTATTTCTTTGACATTTTAAGGCTCTGGTTCTGCAATGAGCTCTGTATTTATCTGCTCCAGACCAATACTTCATCAGGTGCAGACAGCAGGAGCTCCACTGATCATGCAGAGCTTAGCTAACTAATGCCATCAGTGAGAGAGGATCGCTGTATTCAGTACTGCGGGCCGGGGCAGGTACAGAATCAAACCACACAAAGCTCCTTTAGGACTGGGACATGAATATGATCTATGGTGATTACTTTTCTAATATCATCTGTGTCTAGACAGATGAGTATGTTCTTGTTAGCTGATGAGTTGTGTTAATGGCATTGGTAGGAATGTGTCTTCAGACAACCATTTACTTCCTCTGAAAACTGCATTTATGATGTTCCACGAAGACTGTACACAATTCAATAGATGCTGAAAAGCCTCTGAATGTTTTTCATAGTCTCGATGTTTTATTTTAAATAGCATGTCATTTACAAGAATCCCAAAGACAGATAGCGTTCCCTGCTAGCTTGCAGTCACTCTGCAATTATATGGAACAGACGTTGAAATGATGATGGTGGCGTCTCACTGCTACATTTTGCTGCTGCTATGATCTAATGTATTTCAGCAACAAGCAATTCCCCCTACATTTGTATTCATCAGATGTAGACATTAACACACTGTCACTTCTATCAGCTATACTCAGTTTTTTAAAACATGAAAAATGCTTTTTAATCCAGAAAAAGTGCCGCTATATTGCTGTAACTGTAAAGGTGGAAGTTACCCTGTGCAAAGGTAGAATGATGCCTTCCCATTTAAAACCTTACCCTGAGTGTTAAGATATGTATAGACATTTATGGAGGCAAGTGCGCCGGGCCAAGTTTCGCATGCAGTATGCTTTGCCTGTGTTGTTCTCTGTAAGCATCTGCTTTTGACAAAAATGTGCAGCTGATATGCACACTGACATTTGTTTAGTGTATTGATGATGGCTTAAAAACACCTGTTGAGGTTCTGGCCGTCTTTGATCAGATTGAAAAAGGAATGAAAAAATATATATACCAGATTTAACTCACAGATAGCATCACATTAATGCTACTGGAAAAAAATCTCTGTGAGGTTCCAGTCTTCCCTAAATATGCTGCATCTCCCTGTGGGACATGTGCTTGTTTATTTCACAGCGATATCACTTATCCTTAGAGAAGTTCACAGTTCACAGCGCATTCTGTATCTCCTTTTTTATCTCTATAAAAGTCTGTCAGGCTGGTTATTATAATGGAACAAAGCATGGAGTTCTAGAAAACAAAGAAATGGTATTTGCTTGATTTTCATCCCTGTGGTTGTAAATCAAGAGGTCAAAGAAATATTGAAAATGCATCATACTAAAAGGGTGAGTAACATACAGAGAATTTTCTAGGGGTGATTTGGATATTAATACACAAGGAGGAACCTGAAAAAAACATGGGCAGTTTGCTCTACCTATCTATATATTTCTCTGTATATATTGGATTTACAAACATTGATGGCTTCATATTGCATAGAAAGTTCTTTTCACACTTCCTTCTGGTTGAAGATTTCATTTCTTGTACATCTCTAAAAATACACAGAATGGTAAAAAAAAAAAATCTGGATGCAGCAATTTACCACCATGCTGGGACTTCCTCTGCATATGCTCAATGTTTTAAAACTGCATCAGCAATGGAAAACCGCACACACAGCGTTTATTACTGACCTGCACTAACTCTTCAGTCACCAGGCAAAACTCACCACCAGATTTTTTTTCCCTCTTTTAGTTTGTACCAAGCCTACACCTTTGTGCACTGTACATAGCTGAATAGTCTTCAAGATCAAAGCCTCAGGACTGAGCACAATCTTGTTCCTGGCATGTCATGCCAGGCCCTTTTCTGTGCGAGCGCTTTGATGCAGCAGCAGCAGTCAGGAAAAACAAACCAAGAACAAATGGAGAGAGGAAGGAGGCAATGCAGTGCTTTCTCATGTCTCCAGGCTTCTGTACTGAAGTTAATACGAGCAACCTTCCCCAGTCTGGGTAAGTTTATCTTCGCTATCTTTGTTTTTCTTAGATGGTGTTTCTATCAGTCACGCCTAGAGACCTCATCCTTGTGGTTCTTTTAAATACCAGGGGAAACACAGAGGATTCAGGCTAAGAACAAGGGAGTATTTCCAGCCATTCCCAGTGTAGGCAGGACACCACACTCATCAATTCACCTGAACTTGCACCTGGCCATCAGCAAATGGAAACGTTCTGTGTGATATTATGCAAAATCACCAGCTTGGGAGGTTTGCAGGAACTATGTTTCCCTTCTGTGGAGCTCTTCTTTGCTCAGGAGTGACTATCCTCGGTGACCGATGCTCAGATCTGAGGCTCCTAGGGGACCCTTGCCTTGCTCAGTTCTGCCAGAAGAGGCCATGACACAGGACTGAGAGTGAGAATCACAGATGAGGCAACTCAGAAGAAACTCAAGGACTCGTGAAAAGGTAGGTATGCATCGTTTCCAAAGTGAAAGCTATTGTGCATGCATTAAAAAACAAAGACCTTAGTGAATACACCAGCAATTCAGTAATGCCAAAAAATATGGGTAAAAAAGTAGAGCCACCTCACCAGTAGGCTGACAGCCAGTAGGGAAAACTGAGATTTTTTTGCTTAATTGAACTGATGCTTTCTTTACCTTATCATGAGTTACTCTAAAAAGATAATTTTACACAGTTTACCTAGGCTCACAGCTACCTTACTGTAAAGGCATGTTATTCTTATCGTTTCCTTCCTAGCTCTTCTTTCTTTAGGTTGTTTGCTGTGATTACTTAAGATATCTGCTCTTAATTAGCAGATTAATGAGCAGATGTCATAAGGTGCCCATGAGCAGATTACTTACTTTTTCTTATTTTTTTGCATAATCTAGAAGCCAGTATGTGACCAGGGGAGTGGTTCTCTAGCATAGTTGCTTCCTTCCATTTTCCTACCATCTTCAGTTTTATCAATAAAAATACTTTTGATTTCTCCTTTGCTAAACTAGCAGTGAAGTCCTCCTCTGAAGCACAGATCACGTTACTGGGTGTGGGCGATGCCAAGCTTCTACTTTTGCTTTCATTATATTAATACAACTTTTATGTTGTCATATCAACAGGAATAAGTGTTGATAACAGAGAGAGGATTGGTTAAATTCCACGAGTGACAGTAATGTTTGTGCTTTTACAGGTGTTGCCTGTAGTAATTTCACTTAAACTTCCTATCAGCTTTCTAGCTTCAATTATCGGCTGCTATCACTTGTGTAGCAAGGCTGGAATTCACTCAAATAATTTGAAGGGGATCTGAGTATCCTGTGTCTATTATTCTCTCAGTTGAAGCTTTTTTCCACCAGTTCTTCAAGCACTGACCCAATAGCAGGACCTGCATCAGCATTTAGAAAAGAAACAAACAAAAAATAAAATAAAATAAAAAGACATGATGTCTTGCCATTAGAAGACCTAAACCGGAAAGCTGCTACACATGCTGTGTTCTCTATGAGCAGTCCGCATTGTGTGATATTTAAAGAACTATATTTTCATTGTTAATTATTAGTAGGTCTTTAGAAAAAGCTGTGATCAAGAGATCACATTAACCTTTTTCCTAGATAGGTATATGCTTCTGATTGGAAACCACACTAATGAATTGATTAAAGCCAATCAAATCAGCCCATTTCAAACTTTATGAGACTTCTAAACAATGATCTGAATAACACCCACTGAACATGGATCATCCTTAAGAGTCTTCATCCTATGCCATGAAAATTCAGGGGAGTTCTCCCTACTGTCTTTCATGGAAACAGGCTGGAACATGTTATCCTGCCCACAGTGAAGTCAGCATCAAAACTGGCAGACTCTGCATTCATTGCAAGAACATAATTGTCAACAGTTTAATGCCTGAGAAAGCTAAACAGGGAAACACCATGTTCTCCCTGCTGTAAATAATAATAAAAAATATTTTATGTTAAATATTTTAATATGATATATTAATATCTAATATAATGTAATAATTTAATTCAAGAGAGATGCTCACAAATGTATTTTGACTAAAGATTATAAATGTGTAGTATAAGCACTTTTTAACGGTCTACACATTTGCGCAATATATATATGCATTATTGTTTTATTAACTTGGATCAAGTGTAACTTGTATCCACGTGAAATGATTTGTGAGCTGAAAACAAGACTGTTTTCCTAGAGACAGCACTCTTAGATACCAGTGAATAGGTAAGACTTGCATTTCTTTTTTTTTTTTTCTTTTTAAACATCATTCTGTTTATACAAATATCTATATTCTGGTTTAACTCTTTATACTTTAAAATAACAGTGAATGTATGATTAATGAAAGACTGGTATATAATAACATAGAGCCAGAGAGACTTTTCTTAATTTCCTTAAAAACCAACTCCTAGATTAAAGCTTGTCTTTCAGTTAAGGAAGGTAAAGCCAAAACTCTAATCCAGATCGCTTCTCAGAACAATCTTTTACATGCCCATTTTTCTTCTTCTATTCTCTTTCTGTTTACATTAGGCAAGAGAAAGAATAATGAGAAGTATTACAGCCTTTGACTAGTAAATATGTGCACATGTCCAGTTGCATATCTAATATGACAGGGATGCAACAGTCCTGGTGCCAAAGTGTTGAATGTAAACATCAAAGCAAGGTTATGTTAACCTGATAGATCTGAACTGATGAGCTGCATTAATAGTCCAAGCTTCTCTACCTCAGTTGCATAAGATATGATGGAGAGAGCAAAAAGAAATGATAAAAAACATTTTCCCTATGAGGGAATGAACATGTTACCGTATAACTTGGCAGGGTCTCTGGGAATTCTGCCTTTCTGGAATTTGAGAAGTTCAGCCATCTAGTTCAGAAATTATCGGAATTAAATATATAACAAAAGTGATGAGCAGTAAAGACGATATGCAAAAAATGTCCATTTCCTTAATGAATTGTTTCAGTCCCACTATCAGCGATGGAATGTGTTAACTGCACAAGCTGTAATAGAAACAGGAGAAACTCCTTCTTTTAGTGGTGTGCACAGATGCCAAACTTTTTATCGCATCACAGACATTCCCCACGAGTTGTGTATATCCTGCATGCTTGTGCTTCTTATCATTTGAACATTGCAGTCTGTATTGTGCTACATATTGCTCAGCTGCTTTCCTGTCAGAGGCTCATATATCGTGTGTTTTGGCTTGTGCAAGGATGAGGTTAATGGTCTTTTAGTTGCTGCCTGATTTGCTCCTATTTTTCATAACTTCTCAGTATAGTCAGTTGCATTTGTTCTTAATGAGTGTGTTAATTATACTTAGTCACCCTGTTTAGCTGGGACAAACACATGATTCCCCTGACCATACATCTTTGCTCAGGGTTCTCCATGAAAGCCAAACACTATCAGCAAAAGGTCCCTGTTCCCCTTCTTCAGTTATACTACCTCATGTCTTCTGTCCTATCCCTTCCCACAGCTGTATATTCTTAAATTTTCCTGAATGTATTTTCTATGTGCATTTGGACTGTAGTCACTCTGGGTTCTCAAGCATTGTTCTCTCCCTCAGCTTTATCTTCCATCCTTCCCTTATTTTCCTGATATACCCTAAGTAATTCAAGGTACATTTTATCAGAACCACTGCTGTATGCTGTGACAATAATGAAATGTGAGCATATAAGATATATTCACTCTGTGCACATTTTAAACGCGTGTATGCAAAATGTAGAATACTACTCTTCCCTCTTATGCTTTGGCGAGTAACGGTGAGCTAAGCAAACTCACCTAAAGTTTCTCTGGAAGGTGAAGGTAAAGGTTCTCTGGAAAAGTGACCAAGGCTTTGTCCTGAGGTTTTCATTTCCTCGAGGGATTTATATACTGCACCACAGTTATGTTGCCACCTAACATCATACTTTGCACCAAAGCTGAAGGAGAATGTTCCAAGGCAGAATCCAGGTTTCTCCTTCATGTGCACTTATGTTGTTTTATCTATTGATATTCATCTGAGAGATGAGCCAGGGGATAAAATGAAGTGTGTGCAGAGGCCCATCTTCCTTCAGTGGTGCAAAAAGCTTGTTTTTCAGAATTAGAGGTCCATCTCTTGGCATACATTGCCTAGCGCTTTGCTTTTTTTGGTGCACTTCATTTTGCTTTCTATTCTTATAATTTTTTGGGCTTTCCTGGAACTAGTGCCTGAAGACCTTTCCCTTCTGGACACTGCTTCTACCCTCCCCCACAGCATCAGCATGTCAAACTCTGCCAGCTCCTGTTTTAAGAATGCAGTGTTCTTGGGAGTCAACAAAAACATAATTTGCTGTGGCATTTCGTTGATATACCCTGCACCCCGAGGGTCAGGGTAGCAGCCTGCAACAATGTGGCCTACAAAAAAGCCAGCAAATTGCTTTGCAAAATCAGTAGTGTGCAAATAGCCAGTCATGCTCCTCCATCTTGCTTCTGCTCTGTCTCCAAAACTTTGAGTTCCCATCTGCCAGTGTTTCTCTGGGGCATCTCGTTTCTCTGTGTAGTCTTTCCCGCCATTTTCTTTGGCAACGCTCACCAGAGGTCTCTTAGGCCATTAGGGCAACTTGAGGTGGACAAGATCTCCCTTGTTTTATTCACAGTCCGCATTCTTTGAAGAAATCTCTGGGCATCTCTTTTCATAAGGGAAAACTTCTTCAGCAAACAGCAGGGAGCTGTCATGTACAAGCCTTGCCTGGAGGTCAGAGAATTAGCTCAGTAAAGCCTGAGAAGTGAAATTCAATATAATTTGAATGTCTAAATCCATTCTGTTTCTTTAAAATCCTAACCTTCGCTTGTGATGTATTTTAATCTTTCATGCTAGTTAATCACCTGGACAAGGGTCTTTACAAGACATTATTGTGGGAAACCTAAGAAGCTCTGCCTATAAGCCTGGGATTAGGGCTGTGGCACAGTGAGCCTTTTAAACGCCCCATCCCTCCTGGTCATCTTTTGAAAAACACCGCCTGACCAACACACGGTTAAAAGAGCAACCAGAGCCTGGCTTCTGCTTGGAAATCTTCAGGGCACATTGTGACTGCAGCTACATCAGAGTAGTCTTGTATCCTTGAAATCTCAGCTACTAGTCCTGGCTTTGAGCTGAAGAGCAGTGTAGGTTTATTCGGTTACTGCTCCTAGCCCCTTTCAGTACAAAGTCAAACAGATTAGGTTTATCATACTGGTAATGGTTTAACTTAGTTGTGAAATATATAGCCAGTTTTCATGCTTTCATATTCTGCTTCTCATCACATTGAAGCAGCAGGAATTTACTGTTGGGAGCAGCTGTGACATATTTCTTTCTTAAACTGCTACAGCTGTTTCCCAAGCAAACTGAGGAGGTTGGCACTGACACCCCTGTACTTTTCCATTCATACAGCCTTTGAAGAGGAAGGTCAGACTCTCTTAATAAGCCTCTAGACCTCCGAGGGTTGAAGGACTTCCTTGCTCATTAGAGAAAAGTCATCCTGGCCTGAGCAAATGGGTTTGCTGTGTGGATGAACAACAGGTGTAGTGTTAGGCTCTGGTCTCAGTCCCAGGTCTGAAATACCAATGCACAATCCAGAATTGCTTCTGGCTTAAGTCACTTGACATTAACTCTTCTTGCCCTATCGCTGTGACAAAGACTGAGCAGCTTTTTGTGGTAAAACCAGCCCTGGGAAATGAGCACAGACTGTGCAAGTACCAGGAAAATTATGGAGCTTGCCCCTAGAACAATTGCAGCTATCACCATACCTGAAGGACTGCTGTTGTAGCCTTGCAGAGGCAATGCAGCAGCAGCCATGAGCAGGTTTACATCTCTAGGATGCGAGTATTATTCCTAAAATCTGTACTTGGCATAGATTGCACAGGAGATTTTGCTGCACTGGGGTGCCAGTGGCTCCCTGGGAACTTCACATGAAAGCACAGGGAGTGGGAAATGGGGCAGCGTGGTGACAGTCAGGCAGGACGTTGGTAGTGTTGGCACAACAGCTCTGTATGTACTACAGAGAAGAATTCTGCCTTTTCATCTGAATGATTGATTCTCTCTGTCACCCCTTCTAACCCAAGAGAGGCAAAACAATCCAGAAGAGAGACTGAATTACTGAGCATTTATTGAAAATAAGAGCGAAGCTAATAATTACTTCAAGCTCAGCTTAGGAGTAAATAGCAGTAATCAAATGAGAGGGGGATAGAATAGAGTCCTGCGCCTATAAAGGGACAATATGAAAAGAATAACAGGGGCTTTATACCGTCATCATAATCAAGTTGAATGAGTGCACATTAGCCATCACATTGATGTTAATAAGAAGTGAAATCTTTTTTTTCTGGATGTAGATTAACTAACAAGTAAATCCCATGCATTAGTAATAGTGGAAATACTTTGTTTGAGCCAAAGAAATCAGAAACTGTAGCTCTCTACCACCCATCCTCATGAAGAAACTCAGCAGCAAAGGCTTTTCAGCCAGCATGGAGCAAGGCTACATGCAGGGCAAATCCC
Organism: Anseranas semipalmata; assembly: GCA_013399115.1. Taxonomy (NCBI): domain Eukaryota; kingdom Metazoa; phylum Chordata; class Aves; order Anseriformes; family Anseranatidae; genus Anseranas; species Anseranas semipalmata. The sequence continues at coordinate 787,591 of VXAA01007177.1, forward strand.
AGCATCATCCAGCCCTCTAGCAGCATTCACAGACTGACACAGCAGCCAGCTGCCCATCCAGCTCTCCCAAGGCTTGGCAAGACTTCCAGGGTCAACACAATGCAAAAAACCAGCAAGTTGTTCTGTACCCTCACTTGGGAAGTGCGGGTTACAGTAGCGGGGAAGGCAGAGCTCTGCAAGAGAAGCTACAAATATCTGAGCCCACAGGGGTGTAAATCTCTCTCTAGTCAGTGGCTGCTCCAACTGCGTTGGGACAGCAGCCAGCTGGATATTGCATAGCTGTACTCCTGTCGGGGCCTGGGTGCTAGGCCTCTTTCCAAAGCCTGGCAATTAAACCAGGAAAACATTCAGCTGGGGGATAATTTAAAACTTTAACTGTAGTACTAACCAGAACAGGAAATGCCATCATTTAACAAGACCGGTAATGGTCAGTCGCTGCTGTTCGCCCTACAACGAAGGGAGAAGCATGGAACAAAGTCTAATGCTGTGAATAAATCTCTGCCCCCCGGTGAATCAAGATTCACAGTTGTAGATATTTTACTGGGTAATTTCAACCTAACTGTAAAGAAAGAGAAACAAAGAATGCTCTTCACCATTCCCCCACACAAGTGGTCGCTCAGCTGATGGGCACTTGCAGGGACTCACTGAGCTCTCGCGCAGGATGCTGCTAGCCAGCAGCTGAAATATGATTGCCACCTGCCACATACCCAACTGAGGAGGTGCACTGCTTACAGCAAGGACAGTGAAAGAGAGAGGATATATTTGGAAAAGAATCTCTGTCACGACATGTCAGCCTGAAGGTGCAGTAGGGATGGGCTGCGTTCACTGAAGTGAAAAAGTGAAGAAACTGCCCATGGCTATCGCTCATTTTTGACAGGGTTTCAATGCAATGTTTTAGCATGCTGGTAAACTTCAGACTGTAGAGCTACCTGTCCATTCATTTTTGGTGGTTTGTTCTGGCTTGTGAAGAAACATGGAGTGATTGTAAAGTGTCTGTATGTGTGTAGTCCAAGAAAGACCTGCTGAACTTTGCTTTGAACATTGCTTTGTTACGAAGTACTGGTATCCCTACTGGAGCAAAGACTGCAGCCCAGGTCTTCCCTGGATGTGTTCTTACTGAGGATGTTATACAGTTCTTTTATGCTCTTTGCTCTAATGCACATTTAAGTGTTTTATCCAGACTGCTTCATTCAATCTCCTCTAGCAACAGGAAGTGGTGGTGCAAAGTGGCCAGGGAAGGCTTTGAGGAGGAAGGAGGCAGTGTAGGTGGCAGCAATGTAAAAAACGTAGCTGGAAGCTACTCCTGCTTTCTCAGATTTTTTTTTTTTTACTCTGCTTTCTGTTCTCTCCTCTATCTATTGTTTCTGCAGAGCTTGATGTGTAGAGTGTGTGGTAGAAGGAAGAGGGAAAAGCAAGGGAGAGCTCTTGCCCTTGCCCTTGCTGCTCTGAATTACTGACTACTCACCTAAGCTCAGCCAGGCTGCTCAGTGCTGGGGTCCTGCCACGCTCTGAGTGGTTTTATGCCTAGTTTTGCAAGACAGGAGTGATGTGACATGGGCATTGCTGTCTAGAAGAGGATGTAAGTGTGAATGTTTATGGCAGTCTAGAAGGCAGCAGCACAATCCATGAGCACTCGAGCTCCAGCCTTCGTGCTTGTGTTTCTTGCTTGGAAGGCTAGGTTGTTCCCTGGTCTGTCAACCAATGTCTGTGAATGCCGTTCTTAAGCATGAATTTCTCTTTATAAAACATATGAAACCGTGGGCTCAGGACCAGAACTCACTAGGCAGCCAGACATCTAAAAGTCATTCCTTACGATGTTGAACCTAATTTGCCCTTAGGAATTAAACCTTAGGTATTTCTTCTATACAGTACTGTTTACAATCCAACAAGTGCAATTAACTCATGTCTCAGTATCTATAGATAAATAATGCTTTTCATTTGCTTAAATCCCTCTACAAGGGCTTGCCTGTTTGCGAATACGTCAATAAGGCTGGCAGGGTGGCTGCTGTATGTTTCTAATCCTTTAACCATTTGTTTACAAACAACAGTTGGGTGTCTATGCTGTGCAAATTAGTCAATAATAGGAGAAGTTAACAAAAGGCACATGGAAAAAGATTCAATTTTAACTGTTTATTTTTCAACTTCTAAGAAAATAAACAGTAATTCCTGCTTTTTGGGAATTTATATGCCTTAGTATTTGTTGCCAATTCCTTAGCATTCCATTTTGAGAGACTTGCAGCGGGTGCTGTCAGAGTCCGAGTTGGAGAGATTGAGGTGAGACGAAAACATCTGTTCCATACTTGGGGATATCTTGAGTGAAAAAATCTCACAAACTTAATTTAACATCACTAACGTGATTTTAGTTTTAAAGCAGTCTGTATAGATAATTTTCATTTATACACTCTCATTCATACACCTCAGTGAGCACACAAGGTTAAGCCTAACTGCGTTTTGCAAGGCAGCTTGACGCACAGATTTGAGTGCCTTCTGTCATACAGCACATACCTGCGTATCTATACAAAGTCAGGACTCCAGTCATTTAACACAGATATTGGACTACACTCTTTGATATCAGTAGTGTATTTAAACTGCAGTTAAATTAGATTAAATCATAATTCATATATGTGCTTTTCTGTCACATCTTAGCAGTAACTATCAATTTATTAAAATTTGGTTAAATGCACATAAAAATCATCTTATCCTGACAGAAAATAATAGTAGAAGGCATTGATTTTCAAAAATAGCTTGATTTTGTTTGACGCCTATTTGGAGTACCAAGTTTTAATAGATATGAGCATTGTCTCTGTGGGAAGATGCCATGTTTCAAAAGGTACAGGTTTAAAAAAACAAAACAAAACAGTAGTACCTTGAAAATAATAGCCTATAATATTCTTTAGTGAGACTCTGTAAATGTAGTAACTGTTGCTACATGCTTTTGGGTTATTTTTCTAGAACACTGTAGTGTTTTTATAAGATTGTTTAGACAGATGTTCTTCCTTTTTTGTACAAGAACTATTTGCTCTTTTGAGGCTCAGAGATATTCCTTCTGATGTTGAATTAACATCTGGTCTCTCTGTGGCAGGATGTTTGCAGGTAGAATTGCTGTGGAAATGCATCTGTTACATGATCTAAGTACACAAAATTTTAGAATTGTGGCAGACAATGAGTTTATAAAAATATAAATCCTGACCTGTATTAAATGTACCCCCCAGTGAGCGTGAGAATTCAGTGAATTTTAAGATCAGATTTTCTCTTAGATGTTTCTGCTGCATCTTGAAAGTACAAGGACAGATTAATCTGATTATTGATACGACAGTTCTTGAGAATCTGAATGCTTATACAGCATTTTTTCTCTGAGAGATTCAAGTCACAGCCTAATTGGAGAATCCCTGAACCAGAGGGAGCAGTATGAGAGATACCGAGACTTACAGATGCCTGGTTGTAAGACTGCTCTCTCACGGTTGGTCAGTCCGTTTGTAGGGATGGATGAGCATGGGAGAGGTCACAACAGCGCTCATCCTCTCTGCCCTGTTCCACTGGGATGACACAGCAGGATAAAGGGACAGACTTTCATCAGTTCAAAGAACACTTTTTTATTCAAATCAGTCAGTATCAACAAATACTGAGCTGATTATCTTTGGTATCTATTGACTATTACACTGTTTTCACTTTTTCTTCTTCAGATATTCGAAGTTTTACACGACTGAACTTGTGTCTTTCCAAAATGCAGAGTTCCCATACTTCTGTCCAGAATATCCACAAACAAAATATTTGGGTTCATGCAGTATGGCATTCTCATGCCATAAATGCAACTTCTGGTTGTGTCAGGCTCACTGTGCATACATTTAGTGTCAGTCTGAGCATGTTCAGTTTTCATCTACTCCAACCAGAATACCAGACATCCAGAAAAATAGCCAAAGCCCTCCTCTTACATCCAGAACGACTGGACAGACGTGTCCAGAGTAACTCAGGCACGCAGCAGCCAGACAAAGAATTAGATTGTGGCTTGTTCTGTGAAAGGAGCAGTGTGGCTTCCTTGAGCTTTTCAAACCTCCTTACAAGGGCTGCCTGCAGTCAGAGAAGAGAAATTATGCTGTGCTTTTCTGTAAAGACTGATGCTACTATCCCTGCACAGCAAGCAAGGCTACTGCCTCTCCTGTATCTCACATTCCGGTGAAAGAGGAAACCCCTTTAGCTGGTGTGGAAGGGCTTGCTTCTCTGTGGTCTCAGCCCCCTGGGTACTGCAGTCCAGTTCCACCTAGATCCACCTGAGGTGCAAAGCAGCCCCGGTCCCCTCAGATGGCTGTTTGCATAAACTATGAAGTCTGTTGCAATTATTCATCTTTCCCTTTGGCGACTATGAGTTTCTATTCAAGTTTTGTCATTTTAGGAGCAAATGGTAGAGATGCGAATGAACCTTTGCTGCCAGTAGAAGAGGACAAAGGAAATACAGGGTTGAATTACTCAGTGTGTAATGGCAAATGCTATCAGAAAAATAAGGTGTGTGTCTGTTATAACCTAGGAATCTGCCTAGGTCTGGTGCAAGAACAGGATATTTGATAAGCAGCTCTGTGTTTACAGTTTTCCTGTCCGAGCAAAATTAAACCCTTTACCTGTGTGTGCTGCTGGGATTATCTTTGGCAGGATAGTTCCTTGCAGAATTCCTGTTTTTACTGGGTTTACTGGTGTTCGTGACTCTCAATTTGAATGTATAACTGGGTTGCAGGCTGTCTTCCTATTTCAAAATGCTGAATGCTAATAAAAGATGAGACTACTTGCTAATGAGTTTTGTATTCACTGGATAGTTTTCACTGTGGTACCTCATTATTTCAAGTCATATATTTGTCCTCTAATAGGAATTATTATACCGAATCTTGTTTCTTTCATGTGAATTTCCAGAGGTGCGCCATTTTAAGGCACTATTTTAGTGTGAGACATTTCAAATGAAATAGTGCTATTTAAAATCAGTGCTTCTTAAGGACAGAAAATCCTTTTTCAAATCGTCCCTAGTCAATCAGCTAAAAGCCTCAAATTTTTTTCTAATCTAATGGTGGCTCCGAAGAGTTAAGTACATTCCTCTGGAGCAATGCCACTGAGACAAATTAGATATTCCAAGCAGAACCAGGTTCATTGTGTAGTTTGCACATGTGAGACAGTATTATTCATGGCGATTTTATCAAGAAAAGATACTGAACTTCTCAGAAAATAGTATGTATTGGGCTAAGTTGTGCAACTCTCATTCATGCTTGTGAACATTTGCACAAATAGACCCATTGACTTTCCAATGAAAGTGTTTCATTATGATCATTCCTGTTACAGTGATCATTATGTGATTTGAAATAATAAAGCACCACAGCCTCATTGACTTCAGTGACACTACTTGGTCCACCAGCATGAGTAAGGGCTGTGCAATGTAGTTAAGAGGATCTTAATAACAAAACCTCTGTTACCAAGTTAAATATAACCCCCATCACAACCCCTCCATGGAACAGTCACAAAACCGAGTGGGCACACCACTACCCCCACACACGCATCCCCCTCCAGTTTTTCTTTCGGAACAAAACCAGCTGTAACTAGAGGCTGAGTTTTACAAACTGAAAAGAGCTTGTAGCAAAAAGAACAAAAGTGCTAGTGTGCAGAGGCCACCCTGCAAAGAATGTTGGCAGGAGACGAAGCCAGACCCTTCCACTACTGTAACCTTAAACTATCATTTGTTGATGTATTCCTAATAAGTGAGGAAAGGAGAACACAAGAAAAAGGGAGATGGGGAACTTAAGACCTTCTGGAGACCAGGCTTTTCACGTTTTTATGTAGCCTGGCAAGGTAGGAGGAACTCTTTATTGAGTGATAATAGCACACACTGCACAATTTACAGTTATGCTTATGTGAATGGGAAGTGCCATAATTTGCAGGCTTTTTGTTTTACGGAAGTGAAACCAGTAAAGCAAAAAATGCCCTGTTGGTCAAGTCCAAAGTGCAGTATGGAACTGCGGCTCCAGTTCCTGGGAGAGCTGGTGCTTCTTCACTGAGTGAGCTGTTTAGCTAACAGGTAAAGTGGTGTGATCTGGAGCACAGCAGTGCATTACTTCGATGCGAAAAAACTATGAAATTTGGTCTTTCCACGCACACTAGGAAGGAGTCTCGGTTAACAGAAAACGCCATTCTGGCAGTAATACTGCTCTCTAGGGAGCTGCAGAGCCTGATGTGTGGATTAGTCTATACTTTTGGACTGAAGGCTTATCTTTATCTGCAAAAGAAAAAAATTTCTTAGGCATCTTCTAATCGATGAAGAAATCAAACAAGGATTCCTAAGCAGTCACTTTCTACCCGAGGATCTCTAAGCACCTCAGAATATGCAGTGTCTTCATGTCCATTTGACAAACCAATCGAGACAGAGAGGAGTTGTGGCAAAGCCGTGACCAGCACCCACGTTTGCTAGCTCATTCTCTCTTCCAGCAGAACATAGCATTAAAAGGAGTTTTCTGTGCCAGTTTTACAGTAGCCTTTGACTTTGAAGTGAAGTCAACAGCAATTTTGTCCCTCACTGCAGTGTCCCAGTTAAGTAGCAGATATTGTAGTAAAAATATTTTACAGCCATCAACTCTGTATGAATTATCAGCAGCTGTCAGTTTTTATACTGAAAGATAAAGGCCAATAAAAGCCATGCTATCTTTTTAAGTTATAATGCTATAAGGATGAAAAATTCAGTCCATTCCAAGGGTTAAACTCAAGCTTCTTCTCTAAAGTTTCTATGGCAACTAGATGCAATCTATAGTGATATTGTAGTTAATGAAATGTTTCTTCCAGACCAACAGGGCAACATGTAGCATTCGGTAATGAGGGATGTCTTTGGGGAAAGAACAGTGGCATCAAAGCTGCCTTCTAGCAAACTATATTGCATGCTAAAAGCCTGGGGTAAAGTGTGTCCTGACGTCCAAATTCCCTTCTGTTTATTCACAGTGCTTCCTTCATGTCTGCTCTGATGAAAAGAAACTCTGGTAATAAGAACATTAGCTGAGAAGGAAGAGGGTAAGGAAAGAAAATATATTTGATCACTTTCAGTAATGCTACTGAAATTCAGTGTATCATTTTTAATTGTCATAATCTTTTTGTGAAAAAGCTTGTAGATGTTTTCTTTTGAAAGAGGTTTACTTCTCCTTATAAATGGAATAGCTAAATGTTGACATTTTATGTCAGCATAACGTATCATATCTGTATGTATGTGTGTGAATAGTATAGATACAGATTAAGTCTCTCTGTACTCACCTCGACTTCTCAGAAGCTGAAATCTGTGATAGCCCCAATGCAAAACCCAAAACACACATTTTCATCCTAGATTCATCCCATCAGATAAAAGACAAATCAGATAAAAGATTTAAAAACCTGTGCACGTGTATCTGAGAGATGGAGGTAGCAACTCAGGCACAACATTCTGCACCTGAGTGGTGACACAAACTGCCCTGGTGCCCCCTGGTCCCTTATGGCAGGATCCTCTGCTGCCTGTCCCTTCCCTGTGCGCTGGGGCAGAGCTCTTCCCCTTGTGCACGGGTCAGGGGCAGCACTTAGGAACTGTTTGGTGGCATTCTTCTCTGCATGGGAAGGTCTCTTCCCTCCTCTGCTCTGGGGCGAGACTTTGGAGTCTGCTTAGTCCCCTTGCTGAAGCTGTAGACTTGCTTACAGACTTGCAAGAAATCTTACAAATATATAAGTAAATATAAGCACAGATCTCTTACTTTGGGTGTCCAGGTTTAAGATGCAGGCCATTGAATTTCTATAAATACTTTTCCCACACACAGGCCTTGAAGAACTGTATTAATACACAATCTATCCATGTCTAATGGATACTTCCCAAACCGTCTCTCCTCAGTGTCACATGAATGCAAGTGCATTTTCCTACCTTCTCACATGCTGTCAGAAGAATGTTCTCTCCCTGGTCAAAAAAAAAGATGAGAGATTTAATTTGCTGGGATGAAAATTTGTTGTTCTATATGAATGTGCTATGTTTATGTTGGGACATGATATACCTACTGTGCTGTAGTAATACTGCTGTTGTAGCTATGACAGCCTAAGGACATAAATAAATAAGAAAGAAAGCAAGAAAGCAAGCAAGCAAACAGGGCCTCCAGCACACAAATCCTACTTCAAGGCTTGGAAAATAGCTTAGATACTAAAATGCTGGTCTGCTTCTTCCAATGCTGTCAATTGATCTCGTAAGAATAAGCATGCTTTTTCTTTCCACTCGCCTGGCCTTGCTTTCAGATATGTGTGCAGAAAAAGAGAATAAAACAGGTTACATGCAATAACAATTCTTATCCTGGAAAGAGAAATGGGTGGATTGTATCAGCTAAAGGGTTTCAGAAATGTACTGAATAAGGACTTCAGAGCTTGGCCTTAGGGCTGCAAGGAGCAGGATTGTGCTTGGTGCATCCACCAAGAGGCAGAGCTGAACCAGGCAGAGGGGCTGCGGATGTTGTGCTATGATTTCTAAGACACAAGGTAGATGCTTCTGTTCTGTTTCTGCTAAAGCATTGCTGTACAGTGAGAAGGTGACATCCTTTTAGCTGGACCTGTCAAGGATCTCCAACTTTGTAGGAGTGTCTCCATCTGGCATTAGACACTTTCATTTAGGCATCTGCGTTTGAAGATTTTTAGCAAATCTAGTTTTAAGTGTATAAACTGTACAAGAAACCCCCATGGCTGTACCCCTGCCTCTGCACTATTAAAATACAGTGGAAGATACTAAAATTGTCTCTAGTGGAGTGCTGGATAAAAAGCAATGTATCCTTAGACAAAATTAGCAATTTTTTTTTTTTTTTTTTTTTACCTTCTCATTCTTGGAATGGCATTAACAGCCTTAAGAAAAAAAGAACAAGGTACCTTAAAATGTCCTTGCAAACTTTATACAACCATTTTAAATGAAACACAGTAGCAATTTATATCCAAAAGGTTGAATTTTGTAAAAAACAAATTTCTGTCACTTAGTGAGGATTTCCTTCTTCTTAGCAAGGTTACATTAAAATGTGTAATGATGGGTCTCTGCAAGGCCTTGTGCCCTCTGTCTCTGCTTCTGTTGCTCTGGTGTTCTCCTTTCTCCACTGACTACCAAATACACTGACAATTAAAGCATTTATAGATGAAGCAGTGTTAGGTCTAGAAACTTTATTTTGGTGCACAAGGATGATATTTGCCATTGTTCTAGCAGCTGCATAAGAAAATGTCCATCAGCATTAAGCAAAATCATTGTTTTCAGCTTTCTCCTTATTTTGGAAACTGTTTGGGTCACTAAAATAAAAACAAAATGCTGCAAGCAGTAGTTGATATGCCTGAGAACAGGATTTGTTGTTAAAAATGACTTATGTTAGTAATAGTAGTCTTCACTCGAGTTAGATGATATGCCGATGGAAGAGTTGAACACATCTTCCCCAAGGCTGTTATAAAACCATGTTTTTCCAGCCTTCAGTTGTGTCAAATACAACATCTCAATACAGTTCTTTATCTGCTGTTATTTACCTGAGGTTCAGAATAGTATTTCAGTTTGAGATTTCACCTCTGTAAAAGAAAAAAACAGAACGCCGAACACAGTCCGTCAGGATCACAATGAAAACTTGTGTCATCAAAATCTCAATGTGCAGTTCACAGAGCCAGTAGAGCATTTTAGTAGGACAGATAGTCATTTTGGTGTAAGGGTGTTGCATGTGTCAGCATGGCAGCTGTTGTGCTATGAAAAGATCACTGTGCATAGAGCTGAGGCACAAATAAAACTGCCCTGGAACCATGCTAAGGTTGCTATGGCCAGAGAAATGAGGCTCTCCTTCACAAGTAAGTCAACTTTGAGTTGAGTATGCATTTTGTGGTAGTAGAGATTTAATGCAAGCTTCATTAGACAATTAGCCCGTAAATGTTTGCTTTTTTCAAAACAGTCTCAGAGTAATTACTGTATATGAGCAGTGATCAGTTATCAGGTGAATTATGTATTGCCACAACAGAGAAAATGTTCTTTGAGATGGATTATGGCTTGACTTTGCCTTGCAAAGTGTTAGGAAGCTGAAGATGCTGAATATGGGCATCCAGAACAGCTCAGGCTATTGACTGAAGCTGGTGAGACCCTGTCCTCTCCTCCCACCTGGCATGGGCTCTGTGTGGCTGTATAACGAGTTGATTCAGAGAAGTGATGAAAACTCATCCTACAAGAAAAGTCATTATATCTTGGCTAGGTCAGCTTCCTGGATGAGTGAAACTTGGAACACACAGCCAGGAAGAAGGGGGAAAGCCTTAGGTTGACTTAAGTTGCCCTCAAGGCACTCTCTGAGGCTGCTTCTGTGGCACATGGCAAAATTCCTGAGAGATGGGTTGGAAGACCAAACCATTTGGATGTATATTCAATGAAATGTATTGTTTTCAATAGGAAAGGACCTGGAAAACCATGGAGTGAGAAGGTTTCTGTACCTTTGCCTACTAGGTAGGGCTAGCTAAGCAGATCTGTACGTGTAGCTTTTGGTCGCCTTGCTTACTCGGTGCCTCCAGGTCTCTTGCAGTAATTTGGCTGGTGCAGAGCCACAAACAGTAGCCATGCTGACTGGAGTTAATCCTTCATGGATTTTGACACTGTACAGATAGAAGGTAGGCAATAGAAAATTCCTTGCTCTGTGTCTGCCCTTTTCTGTTCTTCACAACACATTTTAGTACCATGGCTAAAGAAAGGATATCTTACAGTACAGGACAGTACCACAAAGCAGCACTCACACAATCCCTGCCCCTTCTATACCATAGCAAAAGCATTGCATATTGACTGCAGTTTGTGATGTTCCATATTGTTGGTAGAAGTGACCTGTTCTTACTCTTTCATTACTGATGATTTTCCTTCACTGAGCTGAAAGATTCTTGACTTAGATTTTTTCAGCACATCACTCTCATCTTAGTGAATCAGGCACTATAATACTGCTAAAGCTTATCATTTATCAAACGGGAACAGGACCGAATTCAGATCTGGTGTAAATGGATGCATAAAGATTACTGTACAGATTTTCTGGGTCACTCTGATTGTCTTCTGGCAGTATAATGCTTCATATGAGCTGAGCCTATTGTGGCTGGCATCGCAGCTCTAGCAACATGAGATGTTAGTGTACACTGTTTCATGACTGCACCTACAAACTGAGTGTACAGCAGCTTTGATAAATATGGTTGCAGAAATCCTGAGATGCCTGTAAGAGCACTGCAAGCACTACAATGGGGAAGGGTTTTCCCCCAAATACTGAAGATGAAGTGTATATATAGGGAACTAAGTTTGGGTCCTGAACTTTACTGCTTGTTCCCTAAGCCAGAAGAGCTTGTGTGAGTTTTACATGGAGGACATGTTTGTATTTTAAGAAAGACACGGAGATATGTCTTGGAGGCAGAAGCACAGGGCAATGAACACCAAATATAATGATGCTTCTCAGACACAGGGAGGGCTGTCATGATGGAAGGCCAGTTGAGGAAGGAGGCAAAGATGATTAAAATGAATAAATTGCACCCAGGGAGCAGGCCTTCTCTTCCTCTTTACATGCTGCTCAGTCATTGTAGGTATGAAGGTCAAGGCTCTTCAGTATTCTTCTGCCTGGACTCAGTGCTGTGGCTAACAGTTTTATTTACATGATGAATTTTTTACTTCCCCAGATAAATAAAACTGTCTGTATTAGCTTTGTCTACCAAAAAGAGCGTGCACATATTTGTGCAGCTCTTGACCCTACAGGAAGCTATAAAGCTTATTTATTTATTTATTTATTTTTTTAAATCTGTCATACTCACTAAGTAAAAAAATTAATAAAATGAATTTAGATAGTGCCAGTTCCCATAATTTAAGGAACCAATTCCATTATTACTCCTATGAAACTATAGGTATGCTTTCTATAGTCCTTCTCCTAGAAAGACCACAACGTAATGGCTTTCCTAATACCTGGGGATGAAGGAGAAACCTCATCTTGTCTTCCAGGATTGTTATTTTATATAAGCTCCTTTCTTGTTGGACTGGAGTTGTCTTTTTTTGTCTTATCCTATTCCAAAGCAGGCATTGCACCAGGGCAGGCCCAAGTGGGCCAGCAACTAACTGCATGTGTAGTGGATATCCTAGTCATCAGCTTAAATACCTCTAGCAGGTACATGTGCTCTGACAGGCCTGACTCTCACACAACACGGCTGGTGGTGCAGCAGGTCACGAGCTGGCATGTACTATCGTGCACGGAAACAAAAATACACGAGGCCTGTACCACACAGCTGGCTGAAAAGCTGAGGGGTGAGGTGACGTGACAGGAACAAGTATATTGTTCCTTCTATCTTCAGCACACGTTCAATGTTGGAGTGTCTCACTCCTCGCACCGTGTAACGTGCCCGGAGCAGCACAAAGGGGTTTCAGGCTCCGGTGAGGTGCAAACCCACTGCGTGGGAAGCGAGTCGAGGTCTTGTGTACCCCTGGCCTGCCATCAGCAGGGTGTTACCCACCGCACAGCACAGTCCCGGGCAGGGGGCAGGGGGGAGCCGGCCGTAAATGAGGTAAAAGAAGGGCCCTTCCCGTAAATGAGGTGCCCTTCCCTGGTTATGCTGAAAGCCATCACAGCCTCAGGCAGCACACGCGCAGGGACGCCGCACGCCCCGGTGCGGTGCGCTTCCCGCTCGCGGGACGGAGCACTGCTGCAGTAACCGCGGCATCCCTTGCTCTGCTCCGGGACTGGAACCAATTACTGCAGCCATCCTGTCATTTTATTGTACGAAACTATGCTACTCGGAGTGCACAGATATCAACTTTTTTTCTTGAATATTCTTCTACCACCCGTAATGTCACCAGGTGACCTAATTCCTTCATTCACACACATTTATTTTTAGTGAATGTCAGATAAAATAAGAGCATCATTGTGCAGCAAAGAGCAAATCAACTGTATGAACTTCTCTCCTAGATGTGAACAGTCTGTGGGGAAATTAATGTCAATTTTTAATTACAACATCACAAAAATTTTTGACTCTAAATTTTTTGCATTTCAAATGCAAGGGAAGAACTACTGTCTACTCTTAAATTCATGAAATAAATACAAATATATACAAAATTACATTTAAAATAGGTAATTTAAGTGTAAAACAGCTTAAAATGCAGCTGCTATTCACCTATAGAGGAGAAAAAAGAGATATTAATTAGTATAATTTGGCAGTTAATTGTCATAAATGTTATTTAAAGAGTCTAATCATAATCATGCATATCTAAGTAAATATCTGGAGATTATTTAGCATTGATAAACTTCTTTATGCTAATACATTTATATATTCTAATATAACACATATATATTTTGTGTACATATAAATCTATCTATCTATCTATCTATCTGTCTCTATACACACACCACATGCGTGCTGTGTCCATTGACAGAGAGTCATCTGTTGTAGGTTTATATCTATTGTAGACTGTTCTATAACTAGAAGCCTTCTTTTCCTTCCTCTTTGTACATACCAGGCACGGTAGACATTAGACTCTACAAATGCATGGTAGACTTTAGACATTTTCAGCCTTAAGCCCAAATGTGTCATTTAAAAATAAAATTCCATTCAGTTGCTTTACATGTAAAACAAAAGCAATATATATATGTGTGTGTGTGTGTACATGTGTATATATGCACATACACATATTTATGACTACAGTATTCATAATGGTAGTATGGTGCGGCTGAATACCTTTCTGAGTGCTGGGGAGAAGACTCCAGTGAAGTGAAAAGTGAAAGCTGACCTCAAATATTTCCTGACTGTAAAGTTTTTGCTGGTAGAATTTAATCAGTGTAAACAAGTTTCAATTTGAAAAGAACAGAAAGAAAAATGTTTAACTAATAATAGGCAATGGAGTAGAAAGATACTTGAAATTGAATAATATATCAGATTAGCTACTGATTAAAATATATATTTTTTTCTCTATCAGGAATCTAACCATTAGTTCCAATAGTTCCAAACAATATTTACTATATTATTTCCAGGTTTCCTACAAGTTCATGTCTGTGGCAATCACCATCTAACCAGTGATACACTGTAAAGATCTTCTAGATGTTAAATCCCAGGCTTTGGTTTATGCTGAGAGCATCCGCTGTATTCCAGCCGAATGGTGTGGCTGGACCCCAGGCTCCATCAACCTGCTCTGCCCCGAACCTCACAGAGTTCATGCCCAGGTCTGAACTCTGTGGCTTTGCTCTGTCAGTCTGGGCATAGCTTTTGCTGTCCGAATGACAACCCTTGGTTCACTTCATTGTGTTTGCTATGAATTTCCACTGAAAGTAGATATGGGAGTTGTCAGGGAGAGCAGATGAGCTGTGTCAATGGAGAAGAAGATGCAGTGTAAATAGTGGGATCAAATTATAGATACCTTTTATTTTTTAGGGAGAATGATATTTTGTGCACTGGATTAGCAACAACAAAATATTCTAGTTTACCTAATAGATTTTTTGGAGGCAGTTTTAAGAATTTCCTGTGCTAAACTCTGCATTGCTCATGAGGAAAACAATCAAAATCATGTCTGAAATAGAGCCATGCGTAAAAAGAGTCTTAAGAGTACTTGTTTCTTAATGCCCACTTGGACTCAATTAACTGTAGCAACTTCATGTTACTTGCCATCTGCTGGTCCTCAATTAGACTGTCCCCTGGGAGCTGAGCTGCACGGATCTGCCCCGGCTGGTGCGTGCTTATGGCCATGGATGGTCCTCGAGGCTCCTGTGAAAGCGCTCGATGCTGCAAGGTTTGCTCAGCCCAGCTCTTAGTGGCTCTCCAGAGGGACCAAGTGGATGGAGTGTGTTCAGAGTGGCTGGCAGATGACTGCTTTCTCAGTGGAGGAGACACCTGTGCCAGGCACCCCTGGGGTACGATGCAGCAGAGAGGGCGGGTGTCCACACGCCGGTATGTCTGGTGGAGCCGGGGCACAATTGCATGCTCTGTTGCACTTCACTGACTTGCCACTCCTAAGAGCTTTTATGCCAGTGCTGTATGTTAGACCGGGTCCTTTGTCAACCTAAGTCACGGACACTGTTTTTTAATAGCTTCGTCTGCTGCTGGGTTGAGTGGAATCTGGATACAAAGAATTGAATCCCTTTGCTGTATGAGGGAACATTGTCTTAAAATGCTTCTAGAAATATTGTAAAGAAATACTCCTTTGGAAAACCTCTCAGTGCCTGTCCATTCTCGAGAAGTGCAGGTAGAGAGATACTTCTGGAAATGTTGCCATGTGGGGAGTGCTGTCCTTCTGGAATTTTGTTGGCTTGGTTCTTCAGATGTTTCCTTTCAAAGCCAACCCAACACTGCAGCAGCCCACAACAGATTCCTCATGCTGGACTCATTGCTTAAGCAATGATTTAAAGCTAAAATAACCAAGCAAAATTTAAAGTTATATGCCTGAATTCTAGGTAGAGAAATGACATTTTTCTGCTCTGAACAGCAGTACAGTTTACTACTGCCAGCAGTCAGTATGATTAGGATAACATGAAAATGCTCATAGGAAGTAACTGAGGAAGTGACCGTTTATACTGTTGTTGTCCAGAAGTCTAGAGCATATGGTTATTTATTTATACACTGCAACAATTATTCTGTAAACATGCAGTGCATTCCTGGAGAGAAACAAACCAGTATCTCTCAGCAGGGAAGAGGGAGCCCACTTCTCTCTCCCACCCAGCAGACATGGCCAGCCATTGTTCTGGGCCGCGCTCTCTGTTATCACGCAGGGGATCTCAGCCTGTGCTAAATCCAGCCTCCGAAAGCCACATTCCTGGGTCAGATGACATCATCTTCGGAGTTTGGATGAGAAACTTGAACTGAAGCAGGTGAAGTGTCCCGTTTTCAAGCCAGTGTCCATCTTAAATAACAAGTGTGAGAACTCAAGTGGAGGAAATGGTATGAAAGTAGAATTGTTATTAAGGGGGTACAAATTCCATTAAGCATCAGCAGTGCTGAGTTCAGTAAATAGAAAGGTCATCTTTCTGTCTCTCCCTCCCTCCCAACTGCAGCATGACTCAGAAGAATAAACAATTGAATAGGTTTTGTTAAACGCCAGCATGCAGATTCGCCCAGCCTTTTTATTACTTGAAATTTCTTTCAGTTCCTTCTTTGTACCACAAATAACAAAATAAATTCTTAAAAATGCAACTCTAAAAGCAATAATCTTTTGCATATGTGTAACAATCAAGCATCCCGAGTTCTGAAAAATCTCAGCCACAGATCATTTTATTGAACCGACTGTCCCCCTGCTTTGAAGGGATTGTAGAAATTGAAAACAAGATGGGTAAGAGAGAAGTGAGAGGAACAACTGTAGTGAGTGGATTTCTGCGTGGATCTAGAGGTCAGAGCATACACAGCAGGTGTGCATGCGCTTTAGAGATAACCGTACCAGTAGTAATGGTTGTGGTTGTCTGAAGTGCAGAGGAGTAGCAGGAGAGGTGGACACCACTGGAACTTCACTTAAACCATCAGATTTGGGCTGTCTCTCTCTGCAGGACAGGCTTCTTTCCAAATGTTTTGTGCCCTCTAGGGCAGACGAAAAAAATCTATTCCTTGTGACCTTTTTAAAAAAATCTGTAAGTAAAGTTTGCAGTAGATGATATTTGTATGCAGGGATTAGCTCTTGGTTTCTTTACTTGGTACCTTAGGGTATATTTTTAAAGCACTACACAGAATTTCAGTCTCACTCGTCAACTTCTATTGACTTTAAACCTCATGAGTCACTTTGACAATATATCCTAGAGGGTTTCTGTCCTACATTGTTTTTTATTTCAGTTTCTTTGCTTTTTGGGGGTTATTTCTGAATTTGGGGTTAGCTCAAATGGGAAGTTGTCTTTCAGGAGAATTTTCTTTATATGTGGAGGATGGCTTAGAGATGTTCTGCTTTCAGCCTTTCACACTGTTACTTTCTCTTCTGTTTTTCTTTGTGGGGGAAAAAACATTTGAGTTAGTATCTGCAATTTCTTTTTGCTTATTTGGTTTATGCATGTAAGCAATGGCTGCATTACCTCAAAGTCACCATGCATGGCCCCCTTGTGAATGCTGTTGTAATTTACCAGTAACTGTGAAAGTATGTACTCAGTAAGATCCATAGTATCATAACAGTTAAGCACTATAAATAAGACCTAGCAAAACACTCATAAATGACTTCCATTGCAGAGTGACTGTTTTCTTCTTTCTTTAGAAAAAAAAAAATCCCAACTGATTTTTCATATCAAATCTTTCAGTGAATCATGCGATGTGATAAAGCTGTGTGAAAGTGATACGCTGTTCTGTAGCAGCTGGATGCACATCTAATCCGCTGTGTGGCAATCTGTTAAGATGCCCAGACTGGTGGGTTGGCCGCCATGCGTGGTTCTCACGTAGAAGTTATGTCAAACAGAGAAATTCACAATGGTGAGGGATTTTGTTTGTCACTGGAACGGATTTGTCCCGATTTACTTTGTTACTCCTGCAAAATGCTAAATAGATAGTATTAAGAATTAAATAGGTGGTGTTATGAAGGGGAGCTCAACGAGCGATAGGTCTGTGTTCTGCTAAATACTGATGGCAGCCAGAGTTATCCTTAGCTGCTGTCATTAACTGGTAGCACCAGGTGGGCTAAAAGGGGTGGCAAAGAGACGGCCTCACGTAGTTTCCTCTGTGCTAGAGAAATCTCTGCCAGTGTTAGCCTCCTTTGTCAGGCAGTGCCACCAAGTACATCTGGGTAAAGTATCAACAACAAGCAAGTGTTGACAAAAGAGTATTTCCCCTGAAATGTTTGGCAGGAAATAAACAGCTGGAGTAACTTGTCAGTAAATTCTTATTTCCTCAATAACATGCTGATAACAATAAGAAGAGGAAGGAAAAAACAAACGTGCCTGCTATAGTTGACAAAATAGTCTAGTTTCTCCACTCATTATAGGATTATATACACATGTCAATAAATGTTACTATTACCAATGGCAACTACTCTCTGGGTATTCAGTTTGCAAGATAGCAAAAATTCAGGTTTTCAAAAACATTTTCCAATTTGCCATGAAATATCAGCCAGTCTTCCATTTTTCTGGTGTCTGTTTCAATCGACAAAAAGTAGCTCCAGGATTCATAAACATATTGAAAACATGAAACAACATCAGTGAAATTCTTATTGCAATTGGACAGAGAAATTACACTCTCAGCCCTTCTTTAGTGCTTGTAAAGGTCTTGACCATAACTATGGCATATATGATATTGTTGCACACCGTTATCAATGGTATTATTTTCATTAAAAGAAATATTTTCTCTAGATTTGCCATCTCACTTGATTTTGAATCAAATGCTTTACTGAACTCCAGTTAGTGTGGGTGTACTGCATTTCCTGTGGCTAGAGAGTTGGTTATCTTAATAAAGGAAGATAAGATTTTGTTAGTTTTTATATGAAGTAAGCTCATGTTATTTTCCATTCCATTTTCACTGTGCCTTCAGATCTGATTTTTACCCCTTCAAAACTCTTTCTAAAGCTTTGCATTTTGTTCAGATCAGTCTAATTGGCCCACAGTGGCCCTGACTACCTTTCTTTCCACTTCCCTGCTACTTCATATGTAGCTACTACACATGTGGTTTTCTTGTTACTTGGTACCATTCCATTTGATAAGCTTATTATTAATACTTGCTGTCAGACCTAGATTTTTCTGTGCTCCTCCTTTTCAAATTCGGGCAAGGAGATGACTTAGCCCTTCACACTTGGAGATTTCTTTCAACATTGAGAGAAGTTCAAGAAGTTTCATGTCCATGCCCTTTTTCCATCCTGTCCCTCTTTAATTTATGGAAAGTATCTGTATGCTCTTTAATAACTACCAATTCCTTCCTGTATAATGAAACTAGTTTTATTTTCCCCTGCTTTTCAGTTTTATTGACTAAAGGACAATTTTTTCATTTCCTTTGAAAGGTCCAACCCCTCTTGACTATTGACAGTGTTGACTTTATTCTTACGCCTCCTGGCCAGTGGAATGGTTGTTTCTTGGCTGACTGGTCCTTTTTTTTTTTTTTTTTTTGCTATTGCCTTATTTTCAGTAATGTTTCTGAGAGTTTTCCTACCATCTGCTGCCTTAGTGTATCAATTCCAGATAGGATTGGCGCCTTTGACTTAATGACATTGCAGCCCTCCTGAAGAACGTTTGTGAGCTTTTTGCCTGTCTGTCTTAACTAGTCCCCTTACTTCCTTAAAGTTTCTCATTTTAAGTCAGGAACTTTCAATGGGATGTGTGCTGCAGCTCTCACAGTCACACCAGTGTAGTGGACACATGCACGACAGCTCTGAATTAGGCTATTTGTGTGCTGTTGGAACTGTAGCAGTTTGGTTTGCCCAGGCTAACTTACTCTCCTCCTGAGGTGGGTTTTGCAGCCTGCCCTGAGCTCCAGGCTGTTTTCCTTCATCACCAGCGAGTGCCAAAGCTTATTACAGCCTGCTGAGCTACAGCCTATGCTTTTTGTTTGTTCTTCCATTCCATTTAAATGGCATCAGCTTCAGATCATTTAATTCAAGGTTATTTCCTACAACCAGTTCTTTTATAAATGTTCCTACTACTAACATAACCAAGCTTAAAATAGGATTCAGTCTAGTTTTCTTTAACAAGTATTTGATGAAAATATCTGTTGGTTATTGTATCAGGGAATAGCTAGCCTCTGAATTATTAGTGGCATTTCTCTCAGCCTTTATGCTTGGAAAGCTAATGTCACTTACAATTTGTCTCTTTCCAAAGCCACAAGTTTCTCTTTATGTACGCAGGATCTCCTCTAAATAGTTCTTGGTCGAAGGGAGACTGGCTTTGACTAGACCTCATTTTGTCACTTGTTCCCAGGCAATAACCTCTGCTTTGGCTGCTTCTTTTTCTACCATCTGAATACTTGGCTGAGTTTGCTCTTAAATGTCTTCGTTCCTCTGGGATGGAAAAGTTACATCACTTGTTCCTGATCCAAGAGGAAACAATAGATGGCTATTTCTTTGGTGGACTTTCCGCTCCACTTTGATACCCTAGCATTCCCTCTCTGTATAGTGTCAACCCTGACCCTGATGAGCTAATTTCCTTTTGTATTCCTTCTAACTGGTAACAAATGTTAGCAGCATGTCTCTATGTACCTGGCAGAGATGCTAGCTGTTACAGTGGCTGCTGGTAGATGAGAAACAATTGTTATTGACTTGTAGTTGAGAGGCGCTCCAGGGACGTGCTCTTAGGTATCAGGAAGCTGAAACGTAGCAAAGAAAGCCAGCGAAAGTTCTCTCAAGGTCACAGAATAACCCCCATCCTTGTTCCAATGCACTGTTTGCTCACTGATGACCCTCCAATGAAAATCAGAAGAAAAAAAGTATTCTTAAGAAAGTCACGTTGTATTTATGCAATTTGGTTTGCTTATTTATTTATTTATTTATTTATTTTGTATTCTCCAAATTTTTGCTGAAAGAGTGGAAAATTGGTATCTAGAAGCAAAATTGGAGAAAATTCAAAGCACAAATTTAGAAGTTTTCCTTGCATATTCATGTAGAATAAATATTCCACATCTTGTCACTGTGTGTTCAGGATATTTTCTGCTTGAATTCACAGATAGTCTGTGGGTTAGTTTTAGAAAATGTAGTGGACCATCAACCACTCTTTAAATAAATGTCATCATGTTAAAGGGAAACTGTACAACACAAGGATTTGGGTTCAGATTCATTTTATTTAAATATCTGTGAGAATGATAGCAAGTAGCATCGCTCTTTCTGAAACATCTTCAAAAAAACCCATAGGGCAGATAAACTTCACTAGTTAGAAACTTTCTGTGTAGGATTTGATAAGGAGGAGGGGAAGTGTTTTTGTACATCTTTCTCACCATGATGTATTTCAACTTGAATGTTGCTCCACTTAAATTGCAGTTCAATCTTCACTGTAATGCATTTTCATTTAAAAACTAAGTTTTTATTATTGATATTGACAGAAAAAATTGTCCATTCAGAAAATCTAAACCTTCATAAAACTTTATTTTTGAGCAGTGTTCTTCAAAGTTAACACAAGCCATTTACATGCAGGTTGGGCATTATCTCTGCATCCATGTTTGATTCCTTTTTCCTCTCCACATGTACGTAGGGAAAAATGAAAGAGAAGAGTGCGAGAAAGGAGGAGAGACAGAGAGCTGAGAAACCTCTGCTTTGTAGCTTGCTGATAAAGTTTTCTGAAGAAGTCACTCGTGTTCAAGGAGGTTGTAGAGAAGTTTAACCTCCACAGTCAATAAAATATTTCAGTGATTTATAATCTCAAAGAGAGAGCCCCTTTCATATTTGTTGTCTATTTCTATTACAAAATCTGCAGCTGGCTCTTCAGCGTGCTTTGCGTGATATATTACGGTAATCAGTTTCCTTATTTTTGCTAGGCAGCAACCACTCCTTCAAAAACCCCACCTAATTGAGGGCACTATTTTGGGGTGTTTTGTCTTGCAGCTGGGAAGCCAGACTTTTTGCCAGTAATTTGCAGTCTCTGCTCATGAATGAAACAACTTTGTAGCTTAAACAACTTTGTAGCTTCCTCAAGCTGGGTTTTTGGAAGCTATTTGTCAAAGCATTTTTCATAGTTCAAGGCAGAAGCCTCCACTGAGGAAGTAATGAAAAACATTTGGTAACTAATGGAATTTGTTGATAGTAGTTTTTCTGTTTTTAATCACAGAGGTGGTCTCCTGCTGGGAGTTTCCCCCTTTATATAAATCTTCTCTAGAGGAGACATTTCATGTCTCTGTCTTGTAAGACATTGTGGATTCTCTAGATTCTTTCTGAAAAGGTCTTTGTTTCTTTCTTTCCCTGTGACTTGCTTCTTTTCCTCGTTTCTTTCTTTTTTCATCCTGTGAAAACTACAAATTTTCATTAATACTTTTAAAAGTTTAAATTACCCTCTTTTGTTTTCTGTCTTCTTGAAGGCCTTAATTTTCTTGGAATTTTACAGTTTCTGTTAGTAAGGTTTAGTTCTTAGCCTTGCCTGCCCTTTTGCCTTTCAAAAATATTGATGTCCTCTTTTCTCTCTCCCCAAAACTGCCTGAGATAGATTTTCTCAAGCCCGCTCCATTTCCAATTTAAGCAAGCCACCAGGCTGCATCACTAGCTCTTCCTCAGTTACGACTGTTTAAACCAAATGCTTAGGTTTCTTATTCAGGTATGTCCCTACTTCCCTCCAGAGAAACACTGCTACTAGTGCTTGCAGGGCTGGCTGCACAGCATTATGAGGTGTCAATTTTTCCCTCACCAGCCATGCATGCGCCTGATCGCAGCCTTCAATTTGATTACGAGAGCTAGGATGAAGATTGGCTGAGAGTGAAGGAATCGTGTAATGCATGGCTATTTCTGTTCATAGGCACTGGTGACAGTGGGTAATATAGTCTTTCTTGGTAAGGAATGACCATTTCAAGTCTTTGGTTGGGTCTCTCCTACTTCTCCTCCTGCTTCAGCAGATGCCCAGGAATGATGGGTGCAGGAAAGGTGAGCTTGCTTCTGCTGAGGTATGGGACCAGAGCACCGGGGAATCGCCTCCACTGCAGAAGTCCCACGTGAGAGCTTTGCCACAAATCACTGCAGGAAGTAGGACACTAATGCTAGAGCCAATACAATCGCCAAATATAGCAGCACAGGACTTGGTGCAAGTTGAATGGTTAGGAGTTCAGTAGACTGAAGACTGGAGGCGGAGAGCTCTTTAGACTGTTGAAAAATTGGAGGTGTTAGAGATCTAAAGAGAGGCAATAAAATTCAAACTATCTTGTCTTCCTTTTTTCTTATTTTTTTACCTGTCTCTCACCAAAATTTGACATTTTAAAGGGAAATATTGACCTCTTCTTCTGACTCTGGGAGCATAGTGTTTGCTAGACTACTGGGGCCACAGAAGGCAGGCAGTTACATGCTGGGTTGTCTTCTACTTGGATCTTTGCTTACCTCAAACTGGTAAATAATGGTCCAAGAAATAATTCTTGTGGTATTTATAACCTCTTTTGTAGAAATGAAAGGCATCTTTTCTATCAAAAGTGCAACTGAATGTAGAGCATTCTCAAAAGTTCTTGACTTTGGTAAAAAGACCCTTTGCCCAGGAGACGGTCTAATCTTTTAAACTTCCTTCCCATGAGCCCTTTTTTAGATAATCCATCTTCGCCTGCTGGCATACTACTCTTGGTAATGAGCCTGTCGTCACATCAAGTTAAAATGTATCACTACAATTAATTTCTTTAAAATATATTGTTCAGTGGATAATGAGAACTAAACCCGATTTTAAAGCTGATCAGGCAGTGCAAGACAAGAATCTAATTCTTTTCATGAAAACTGACAGACTTTTACTTCAAAACCAACTACACTTCATTAAAACTGTGATAAAAGCCTGCAAAGTAGAGTTGAAATATTGCAGCTGTGAGTTCTCCAAAGTAAGAGAAGAATTCTTATATTGTTTCAGTATGACACAGTGTGTATATAATGGATTAACTCTATTTCCAGGCACATTTGGACTTCAAGTATTGATTTTCTTCCTTTCTGTTCATGTAACTAATGGAATTTAAAGCCAGACCCAGCAAAGGACTTGGGTACCTTAGGTGGAATTTAGATGCCTATTTCCAACATTTGAGTGCTGAAAACCTCCACTTCAATTGCCGACTGATCTTAAAGAAACAGAATTCTCATATTTTTATTAAAGGCTTACTAAGGCTTACCAGGCATTTTTTTG
Organism: Anseranas semipalmata; assembly: GCA_013399115.1. Lineage (NCBI taxonomy): Eukaryota > Metazoa > Chordata > Aves > Anseriformes > Anseranatidae > Anseranas > Anseranas semipalmata. Next base: position 811,263 of record VXAA01007177.1, read on the forward strand.
TGTGAGCTCCAAACTGTCTCAGCTCTGAGCTCATATCTTATCAAAATCACAAACTAGAGAATAGATGCTTGTCTTCTGAGGGTCTTGAGGCTGTAGGTATTTCTGGAATGCATTTTGATATTCCTGACCTCTCTAAAAATAAATTAGTGATAGTCACCACCTTCTTTTAAAATACAAGAAGAAGCGCATCTCATCTCCTCTACAATAGCAGAGCGACTAGAGCATTGAGGTACTCTTAGAGATCCAGGTTTGGTTCCTTCCCTTCCACTACTTCAGGAAATAAAATAATGTTCTCAATGTATGGCATATTCTGAATGGGGAAAAAGGAAAAACTGAAGAGGGGTGGGAAAATGATTAAAGATTTCACTGAGCTAAGGAGAAAGAACATAGGAGGTGGCAGAACTGTGACTAGGAAGCTAAGGTAAGCCTCATAGATGGTAGAGAGGTAAATTCTGCTTCCACATGTGTTTTTTAATGTTTAGTGTAAAACACTATTTTAAATTATCCAATAATATTTTTGCCAAAGAAACTGATTCAAGGCAAATTGATTTTTAGTATTATGGTGTTATTGTCAGAAGTGCTGACAGAATGGAGTTGTTTTTTTGTTTGTTTTGTTTTGTTTTTTAATTAACTTAATGGCAAAGGTGCAGTAAAATCACAAAGCAATATAAGAAACACAGAATGTGGTGTATTTATCATGTGTTTGTAGCTTGAAGCAATAGTTTGCCAGTTAATCTCTAGGACAAGTAGTAGTACCAGAAAAGTGATGATCTCATCTGTATGTCATGGAAATTGTGAATCAGGTGACAGTTGAAACCCACTATCCTTTCAACAAATAAGCAGCTCAAATGCATTAAAATTCTAGGGATAGCATTTTTATTAATAAATTTAGGAAAGGTTTCTTACAGTTTAAAACATAGAAGTTACAGTTACTTAGCTAGTAATTATTTCCTCTACATAAGAACAATCATTCTAATGACTAGCATCTTCAGCCTAGCAGCCTGGCAGTGGATGGAGCTAGGAGCTCTGGGTGAATGCTCAAACACCCCTGCAGGATGACATGGAAAAAGCTGGCTTACTAATATTTCCATATGTAATTATGTGGATACTCATACAGTGAAACCAACTTGTCAGGCATGGAGGAGGTCACTACAGGGGCTGGCATTACATCTGGGAATCAAGATGATTTTATATAGCTTTTGTTCATCAGAAATGCAGACAGCGTGGGGATGATGAGGACTTGGCTGCTAGATGCCAAAATGGACTGCTGAGACGTCTACAGGACACAACTGCAGTGCCACAGGAAAATACATTGAAACCTTTGTAGGGTTCTTAATGAAAACATCGCAACAATGCAAAGAGAATTCAATTAATTTTAGAAAAGGGGTTGAGTGCAAAACAAAAGAGATGATTGTAGCACTTTGTAGACCTGCAGCGTCTCCACATCTTGACTATTGCATTCAGTTTGATGATTTCATCTCTAAATGAATATAGAAGAATTAGGAAAGAAGAACAGAACAGGACAACAAAAACAATCAAATGTTTAGCATAACTTCCATATGAGGCTAAATTAAGACAACTTCAAGGGGGATAAAAGTTCATAATATCATGAATGTTGTGGAAAAAGAAAAGGGGAAATAATTAATGAGGATGTCTCACAGTGAAAAGAGGAATCTGGTGAAATTAGGTCTTAAATAAGTAGTTCTGCAATTGTGTGACTTCAGCTGTGGAACTGAAGATGCTGTCTAATCCAAAAAAAGGATTGGAATAGTCTATGAAAAATAAGGAATCTTCTTAACATGATAATGTAGCTTCAGCATGTTGTTTAGGAAGCCCTTCTGTTCCTGACCTAGGGAAGGTTCATTCACCTTGCTTTTGTTCTGACCTGATATGTATTTCTCAGGTTGAGAGAAGACGGGCAACATGAAAATTGTTGCTGAAGAAACCATGCCAATAGCTTTCATGAACAGAAAATATTGCACAAAATGGCTTAGAAAAAACTGTGAAAATTAAAACAGAGACAATCTTTCTCCCCAGCCCAATCAAATTTTGTGAAAACTTTCCAAGCCCTAAACTTGAAAATAGCAGAACTTCCTATTTCCAGAGATGCTACCTGTAGCTGGCTTATAGTTACTTATTGCAAGGCCTGCTGCAACGCTTTAGGAGTACTGTGAGACAGCCTGCAAATTAAGCAGTTGTGAGCCTTTTGTAGAAAAATTGTGAAGAAGTTGTGGGGAGAGAAGCTTCCTTACTGGTCCATGGTGAGGATTTTGATAACATCACTTCTACCTAATCTTAAAGCCAGAAAGTTTTTTGGTACAGTGTTGAGAAGAAATGTTGATTTACAGAAATAAATGAATTCCTTATAATCCTTTTTTTTTTTTTTTTTCCCTACTGCAAAACATGGGAACCATTAGAAAAATCACTCTCAGTGCTAAAATGTGTGTGTTTCCCCTGAATACAAGCATTTTCATACACATCTAACCAGGATCAGGAAACCCTCTGAAGCTATGGATTTAATGATTGGTTTGTGAGAGGATATTAAAAAGCACTGAAAATACTACTGAATTCATTGCCTGATCTGCCAGTAGGCAGTATTTGAACAAAAGCATTATTTGCTTTTGTGAATCATGTGTACTGTTGGTTGTCTTTCCAGTAAATGTGTAAAGCTATAGAAAAAAGAATATAACTTGGCCCTGTAGGTCATATTCTGAGTGAATGAGCTTTTAGAACTGGAAGTAATTCAAATTTACATCAACGCAATCTGAATTTCAGGAGGATGTTTGTTAAAATTTAACCATGACAGACTCTGGATGACTTAGCCAGTGCTCTAGTAGTCATTGGATGTAGAACTGTTATCATGGTCACTACTAATAAAGAATAGAGCTCCTCTACTTCTCTTTCAGCAGATCCTTCCTTGATGCTCAAAACATGCAACGTTGCAACGTCCCTACCTTGAAAAAAGTAAGAGTCATAGGAAAATACTCCCTGGGCCTTTGAAACTATCCCTTTCAGTCTTTTTCAACATTACAATTTTTCTGCTGTAATTGAGATAAAATTTGTTTCTTGTTTATAGCTAGGTCTTGAAACAGTTCCATCGATTTTCTGTCTTCACATTTGCTTTTAAACACAAAAAGCTCAGGGTCTGAGACCTTCTGATCATGATTTGGAAAGAATTAGATATAAAGCTAACCCTGTCCAGTGGATCTCTTCTGCAGCAGATAGCCTTGATTTCTATGATTATTACAGCTGGGTGATCATAAATATGTATATTAACTTTGTATCTGTTTGTGCTGGTAAGAAATTTTCTCTTGTTTTATGAGAGCCCAGTGCTGCAAGCTGCCGGGCGTTCCTGATGAAAGCAATGGAGGATGCTCAGCATTTTCTGTTGGTCAGTTGGAATATTTGAGACCTTTATGCATTTTGAGCTTTTTGTAATCTCAGTGAGGTGTGCGCTTAAAACTGCCAATGCACAAAACTTACCTGTCTTTCATGAAATTCCAGCAATAAAGTAGTTCTCAGAAAATATCCTGGATCAGAGACTTAGGAAGTAACATCTATCTAGGTTCCAGTGCATCCAGTAGGAATTTACCTGTTAACTTCATTGAAATGGGAAAGTATTCCCCATGAGACACAAGTGATGTCACTATAAAATTCACCTTAATTACCCTGCCTTAACTTTGGGATTGCTTATTTTGGATGACCATTGCACACATTCGTGCTCAGTTGTGGTTTTTCGGCTCACTTAAATCCATGTGTAGAATAATATAACGTAGAAAAGTGGTGGAACTCAGGTTAATGAAGCAATAGCACTACTCTTTTTTTTTTTTTTTTCTTTTTTCTTTTTTCGTTTGTATCAATGAGAGGGAAAAGCACAATTTTATTTTTGGTAAGTGTTAGAAAGTGGATGGACTAATATACCTGATAGGACACGGCCAACATCTTGGGCTAACCTGAACCTCTCTCTCTTCAGCTACAGACACTTTTAAGAATCGAGAGGCACAATAACAATACTGCTTTTTAAAACATTCATGTTGAATTATTCATTACATTTTAATACAGAATAATCATATGCAACAGGTGTTTTTCCCGTGGCTTGTTGCATTGCAGTATAACTAGCCTCCAGTTATTGGCCTCAGGGAAAGAAGCAGTAGAACAAATCAGCCTTATTTTAAAATAATTACTGCAATCCTACAGTGCCTGTCAGTTGTTATTTTGCTGTTTTATGTCAATGTACAGTACATGTAGAAATAGCACTCTGAAACTGGGAGAAAAAATAGAACCTATGAAATTAAATTTGAGAAAATAACTTGTGGATTTAGTAAATATGATTCCAGTAGAAGTGAAGGGCCCATTCCATACATTGTATTAAAATCCTTTTGAGCAGGGAAATAATGAACAGCTAGCGTGATGATAAAAGGAATAAGGATTATTATAATTTTGCTCCAAATAATTCCAACAATATAAGGATGTACTTGGGGGCCTCATTTTGTGGCTTTTACATCACAGCACTTAAACAAGATTAAATTAATTTAAACAGGATTAAGTAAAATTTCAATAGGAATTGAAAATATGCTTTAACCAGTAGGATTCTTTCACATTTCTAAAATACAATGGCAGTTAGTAGGACAGTAGTGTGATACCTAAATGATAACTGCTTGCCTATATAAAACTAACTGATGCAGCACCTTTCCTGCTGCTGGGTCCAGGAAATTAAGAAAGGGGAGATCCAGCTCATTCCCCCGCCAAACACACATGTGCACTTACAACAAAGCCTGCAGGTCAAGGGAAGCACAGGAAAGAATCTCTCTGAATTTGGGCAGCTGTAAAATTTACGGAAAACTCATCTACAGGCCCTCCACTGGATGCGTCATTTTGGAGCAAGGCTTAGTGATCAAAGCCGTGCATCTGCATGGTCACCGCTTGAACTGACAGTTCCAGTTAGATCCCTTCTCCCACACACTGCTTAGACTCCAGGTCTAAATAATCTGTCTGGTGCCTGCTTGGGAAGATGCTGCTTGCTTCGACAGAGACTGATACCATCACTGTTTTGCAGCACACGTAGATGCATCTGGTAGGTGTAGTTCTGAGATACCCAGCGCTGACCCTCCTGAAGGTAAGCCACCCACACCCAGCGGCAGCCATCTGAGACAACCTTCAAACAACACAGTGCAGCTCTATGCATTGGTTTAGGCCAGGGAGTTAAAAGGCATGTTTTTTCAGAGGTGACAAATTACTCAGAGAAAGCTTAGGACACACACTACTGAAAAGTTGTTGTGTTCCTTGTATTTTTTCGGTCTCCCCCAGGCTAACATATTAGCAGGAGTGACACCGAGGAATTTCTGATCAGCTGCAATGCACTGCAGCAAGATGTTGCTCGAGCATGCAGCTTCCTTGAGCCCGTGCACTGCGAGGTAGAATTGTTCCCTGTAACAAAAGTGGACTCAGAATATGAAAAAATTATTCTACTATCCTCAATTCTACCCAGTGGAATGTAAAGACAAATGAAGAAATATTTTAAGATTAAATTTGGAGTTATTAGACTTAGGCAAATATGTAGACTGTTAAGAGGACTTTGGCAACCATAAAAATGATATAAATGTTTTTGTTATGGTTTATTCTCATAACCCCAAAGCTGATAATCTTTTAATAACCTGTATCTCTGCAGTGTGAGAAACCCAAGGACAATTTACTTGTGCTACTGCATGAGGCTGGGAAGATTTTGTTTCTACTTTAACACTTAAAGATGCTCTCATAGCACATGGACATAAATTGTCCATAATTTTCACATTGCCCCCTCACAGAAAATTATTTTCAGAGCACTTAGTGCTATCCAAAAATGTAAAGATGAGATAAAAGCAAATTTTCAGATGTGGATAGTATTATAAATAAGAGAAGATTTGTTGGACCATAGCCTTAAAGAAATGAAGTTTTGAACTATAAATATTAGGGGGGAACAGTACTCTTCATAGCTCTTTTCATAATCTGTAGCATTTTCGGTATTGTTTCATAATGTGAAGACTGAATGATGTATCAGCATGTAGGCAGATGATAACTAATACAACATACTTGTTCTACTTGTTTTTAATTCATGTATTTTGCTATTTGGTACCGTCTGCATGTTGACTTTTTTTAAAGATTAAAAGTATTCCAGTTAGCTTTCTACACACTTACTGAAAATTAAGTGGAAATAATGTAGTCCTTGCATTTATTCAGAAATAATAATAATAAAAAGCATTTAAAATGATAATGAAAGCTGGTGAGTAATCAAAATTTATAATTTTGTACATTTTTTCTTAAAATTATTCCCTAGTCTTGTTTTAGTGAAATACATAGATAATGAAAAGTAGAAAATAGACTTCACAGTTCAATTAAAGATAAAATAGAATACACTTTAAAGGTTTTCCTTTCTATTCTACTTCTATTGCTATATCTGTCCTTCTCAATTTCAGGGGGAAGCAGGAAGTCAAGTCATTTCAGCTGTAATAAAAAGGCACTTCCAACATGTGCATTCCCATTTCTCTCTCTTAGCTACATGAAAACATTTGTTTCCCTTTCCTTCAGCCAGCAAGGAGACATATTGTTGGCCTGATTCTCATCTTGCTGTAGGTTTAAATCCAGAGTAACTTGCCATGCCTGTCAGTGAAGTTACATTGAACTATCTGAGCTGTCACAGAAATCAGAATCCGACCCTAAAACTCTGATAGGAGGTGGAACAGCTAAATAGGAATAGGCGTGCATACAAGTCGTGACAGCCGGCCCTTTTTGTCCTATTTGCCTCTTCTGGAATCTTCACAGTTCCTCCTGAAATCCATGCCACTGGAAGTGGGAATCCTGTATTTACTCCAAAATGATGATTCAGCAGAAGAAAGCAACAATTTTTCACCAAAATTAACAGATGAGCAGCTTAGATCCTGATGCCTGGTTTCTTTTGAATTGAGTTAATATGGGCTACAGCACCCATCTTTCTGTCAATTAAGATCTGGGGCAATGTAATTTTGAATTACAGAAGAAATTTGATTTGCTAATGTCTCTTATTGTTCTAATGGTGAATGATTAAAAGTTACTTAGATGAAATATCAGCCTAAGTGAAGTTCGTTACAGTGGATCTTCCAGTTGTAGGTCAAGATTTGATAGATCTAACCTGTATTTTCATTACATAATTTAAAAGACCTCCATCTGTTCCAGGATTCCTTATCTAATACTGTGTAAGTGTACAGAATAACTACAGGAGGCCTTTACTTCTCTGCAGAGATGGGCCTCAATTTGTACTTCTTTCCCTCTGTTAGAAAAAACATAACTGAGGTGCTTTGGGAAATCTGGACCCTAGTGGGATACTTAAAAATGCTCCACAGGTGTAGATATTTAAAGGCTCAGTAGCAGGTGCCTATGCGCATCTTCACTTATATAAACATTTTAAAAAACATTTTCAGTGTTTAAAAAATGTCAATTTTCAAAATGGAATTTAGGGTCCCAGAGCAATTTGTTTGAGTTCAGAAATTTTACTCTGTAGCCATTTTCCATGTTTTTGATGTATTGCATCTGTCAGTTACTAATTTAATGAATTTAATGAATTCAGTAATCAATACTGAAATTCTTCTAAACTCAAAATCTAAGCCGTGATACTGTTCCACAAAACACTGGTTCTTATCTCATCTGTGCAGGGGTTTTATTCTCATCTTTTACAAGGTGCGTCTATGGAAGGAACAAGCACACATAATGCATGGCTATTCAGCCAGTATCTAACTGTGACCAGTGGCTTCTGATTGCTCTAACAATAATAATTAACCAGCAGGGTCACCAGAAGGTATGGGCACACTATCTTCCACTTGTATTTCAGCTTTTTATTGGTGTTTTTTTTTTTTTTGTTTTTTTTTTTTTTTTTTTTTTTTTTTTTTTTTTTGGGGGGGGGGGGTGCTTAAAGAAGCCAATGGCAGAGTACATCAACTGTGTGCCTCACTAGAGAGGAAGGTGTGTGCCTGTCACTATCATCATTTCCAGTAATTAGCAGAATGCTAAGAGGTATAAGCAACCTGGGAAGCTTGATTGCATCCTGCATCAAGGAGAGGACAGCTCAAGAATCTGCAAGTCTTTTTAAATTAAAACACCCACGACCAACCAAAGAAGTAACTTTAGATACAGTCTTGTGTTCTGTGTGCTTGGTCAGGCCTAACATCCTACCAAATCCTAGGTTAACAAAGTAAATTAAGGTCATTTGAGGAGTGTCATTATAAGAGATAAATTAAACGAAATAAATTGAGTGGATCACTGATGAAATTAATTTACACATATTTAAACTAAGCTTTGATTTGATCATGCTCAGCGTTTCTGGTCCGTTATGATTATAGGGTCTGATTTGCCAGCTCTTTATTCCTGATTTTTGCTAAAGAAGGAAGTATGCCATATGTTTCAGACCTTCTGTTTTAACTTAATGCTAAATTAACCTTAAATTATGGGTTGGATCTCAGTACATTTCTGATTCCCAAAATTAAAAGTGTGTTTGAGAAGCAGAAATGGAGGCTGGGGAGAGAGAAAGAGTGTGCAAGGGGGAGAGTGAGCAGGGAGCAACGTCCTGCCCAAATGTCTCTAGTAGGAACTGTTTCTAATGGTGGGAAGCAATACATTGTGCTGCTGTCCTTACTTCTCTTTTTTAATTTGCAAATGTTTGCCAGAGATTATTATCATGCTTTTTCTCATCAGAGCTGGAGTTCTAGTTTATCAGTGTCAGCATAAGGACAACACTAGGGCAAATTTGCTGCAATATGCTCAGACTGTGAGCTCTGTTCCGTCAACAAACTCACTACAATGAACTATGTCTGTAGCTAAAAAACATTTTGTAGAAATTATTGGAAAACAAGGGACAAATTTTACAGGATTTAACCCTAAAGAATGTAGTGTGGTGTCTACTATTACATTTTTCAAAAGCATCAGCATCACTGGCACTGTTATTTTACCTGTAAGTATGCATACAGGCACTTTGAGAATTCGTAGTCATTCATCTCATTATTTGAGAATTCATTTTCTTTCTTGTGTTATTCTATGCCTGATACTACAAAGTGCATGGAATTTCTCAGTCGAAGGGGCTCACAGGACAGGGAGGTGTCACACCTCTCAGGAGTCTCCAGATCTTTCCCTTAGACCCTGGCTTCAGAGTCACAAGGAGAACCCCATCGGGATTTATTACAGTCCCCCTGTTCCATTTTCAATTGTTCTAATCATCTAGGAATTAATCAGAAATATTAGAGATTTTCTAATTATAATGCATGTAGCAAATATGAGTATGCATGGTCACTCTTTTTAGAAATTTAATTCATTTAACAATAATTGAAAGAAATGCAGAACATTGTGCTATTTTCCCTACCCCATCCCCCACAGTTACTCTGCACCTATAAACTTGGGATATTCCTTAGCCCAAATCTTAGTTATATGTGAGCTTTAAAAACTCTCAGGCTATTTGCAATCTTTTATATGTTTAGTGTATTCATGAACATAGAAATGCAAAGTTCATGGCTCAAACAGAGTAGAGAACAAAAGGGAGGCAGCAAGATGAGGGGCTGAAAATGCCAATGAACTGACATTCATCATTGTATCAATGGCAGCACTGAGCCGCACGGACACCTGCAGTGAACTCTTTGGCAGTCTAACACTGAATGAGCACAACGGACGGCATCACAGAAAGAGTTTGTAGTGCTTTTTCACAGATTCCAACTCTCGCTTTGCAGCTCTGAATCACAGTAACATTCCCATTTACATCACTTGGCCTTGCAGAATAAAGCTGAACAAGTCATTTTGGATTGTAATTCCCATAACCCCATAAGCACCCTTAATACAAGCAATCTCATGGACTTTTCCTGGGACCAAATCTTCCCCAAAGTCAGAAACCCTTGCTGTATGTTACAGAATCACAGAATCACAAAATCACAGATTGGCTGAGGCTGGCTGGGACCTCTGGAGGTCACCTGGTCCAACCCCCTGCTCAAGCAGGGCCACCCAGAGCAGGTTGCCCAGGACTGTGTCCAGGTGGCTTCTGAAGATCTCCAAGGAGGGAGACTCCACAACCTCTCTGGGCAACCTGTGCCAGTGCTCCGTCACCAATGCAATAACAAAGTGCTTCCTGATGTTTAGACAGGATCTCTTGTGTTCCAGTTTGTGCCCATTGTCTCATGTCCTGTCACTGGGCACCACTGAAAAGAGTCTGGGTCCCTCTTCATTGCACCTTCTCTCCAGGTATTTATAGACATTGATGAGAACCCCCCTGAGCTCCCTATTCTCCAGTCCCAACTCTCTCAGCCTCTCCTCACAGAAGAGGTGCTCCATCCCTTGAGCATCTTGGTAGCCCTCCGTTGGACTCTTTCCACTATGTCTAAGTCTCTGCTCTACTGGGGGGGCCAGAACTGGACCCAGTATTGACGCCCTGGGTGACTAAGCAAAACTTTACCTATGTCTACGAATTGTTCATTTATATCAGCAAAGATTTTACTTTACACATATTTTCCTCAACATTTGGTTAGTGGAACTAAAGTAAATATTTCACAGGATGATGATAGCAAAACTGAGTGGCAAATAAACACCTTTACTGATCTTGGACTTGCTGCCTGGACATCATAGTGAAAGACACGCTGGAAACGTGTGAATGGATGACTAGATACTGTTCTCTGTGAAGCACTATGTTGGAACTCAGGTCCTGGACCTGAAGTGCTTCTGCAGCTAAAGCACTGTCCACTGGAAGGCTGTAGGAGTTTTACCCAGGTAGAAGCTGATGGAGTGGTCCCGAAGGGCAGTCATCTCCAGGGGACCTCAGGGGCCAAGGTCACTGCTAACTTTCTATGGGAGAGGGATCAAGGAGCTTCCAGCAGGACTTTCCCATGACTAGTGACTCGGGCTCTGCTATTGTTGACAATCATGTGCAGCTGCTGTGATGAAAAATTACAAGCTTATCTTTGAAGGGGTGTAATTTTAGTGATCAATTTTTTTTTTTTTTTAATAAAAGGCAATCCACATATGTTTAAAAGAGTTCTATTTTTTCCTGTCACTGAAGGGATGCAAACATTAATTCAAAAATTTTTTTTTTTTCCCATGGCTCTGGAGACTGTCAAATCTCTACTGTTACTTATTTTTCTTCTTTTTTAAAAGTATCTTTAAAATGCTCAGTGTTCACTGGATATTTTCTTCAAAGCAAAGTTTTTTCTGAGGAAGGAAATCAAATGGTAAAATGCTGCATGATCCAAAATTGTTAGTTTTAAAAGGAAAGCATTTCCCCCTTTTTGAAAGTTTTTGAATTATTACCACCAGCTCCTTTCTGTATCAGCTCTTTGCTATTACAAGAACTATTCTGAATAACCAGACATTACAAAAAGAAAAAAGCTAGTTATGGAATGAAACTCCCTGAAAATAAGATGGTGCAAAAATAACAACGAAAATACAGTCTTCTACCAAGTCTGTTTTCTAATTTGAATTTTACTTTGTTCTCTAGGGCTATGACCAGACTTTTATAGCTAAACTGAGGTGTTTTGGCCAAGATTTGAATAATACAATAGGATATTGGGCTAAAAGTGAGTATCAAGGATTGAATGCTTGCCTATGTAATTAGTGCCCTCAGGACAGTAGCATCTTGCACTGAGTGCTGTATGTGGGTGATGCCATGTTGAAAGAAGCTTTAGTCGTATATGACATTTTTTGCAACTTGCTGGCATTGCTTTTTAGGAGGATTCACAGGACTAAGCATGGGGTAAAAATATGTTTTGTGTAAGTATATGTAGCAATTAAATTCACTGATTCACTCTCTGGGTTGCAATGGACTGTGAAAACTTCAGCTTAGTTGGAAAATTCTGTTTACCAGCTTATTTATTAGGGCCACCTGTGAAAGGCAGGTTTACTTGAGCTTTGTCCAAGCGTGAGAATTTGGCTTTTAATATACTTCATTTAATAAAAACCTCTGTTGAATAATTCTGACTCTGATTTTATGGCTGTGTGATTGTGTTCCTGTTATTTCTCAACTGAATAGCTTTACTAACACTCTGCCATTTAATTCCTGGTCATTTTGAACTTACATGATTTCATTTTGGGGGGATGAGACTTTGTAGAGCTGTGCTTTGAAAACACACTGTAAATCTGTCGTGCAGTTGGTGTAACTGCCCCCTTCAGTACAGGGTGTAGTTTCGTCTTATACACAAACTGGTTTACCTGCAGTCAGAGGCTAAAAATGGTAGTCAGTCCTGCTTTCTTTCTCCCTGTCCCATGTGTTTCCATTCTGTCTCTTGTATAAAATCGAGGCTATGAAGTGACTTAATTCAGTTAATCTGTGATTTAATTCAGCAGCAGGGGAGGGAGCAGGCTCATAACCCGGGTTCCAAGCTCCTGGTGTTTGCTGCATGCGTACCAACTGCATACAGACTGCACTGGTTTGTACAGAGATTTTTACAGGGTGGCATCTCTGTGAAAGAAAATGTGTAATGTGTCATACAGAATGGAAGTAATATGTACAATCTTTCATGCACCTTTATTTTAACTAAGGAATTTCATCCCGTGTAAATGTATTGCATTTAAGTAAAATGACACAAGTACATATGTTCATGCAATTAGAAGACAGTCATCTGCCTGAAGGACATTTTAATTATTTTATTGTTAGACTTTTTCCCTAGAATGAAGAAAAATTGGTAGGAATGGAATCATCTGAAATCGCTGGAAACCTATCCTATGTATCCTCTGCTGTGAATTTATATATAATTTGGAATGTGCGTACAATGACAGCCTACTTTATATGAGGGGGCATTAGAACTTAATAAGAGGTATAACAGAAACAGTGTTGATATGAATAATAGAAACTTTGTGTTTATGCAGAGGAGAAAATAAGAATTTATATTAAATTAGGTAACTGGAAATATGCATCATTTTTTACTATCAGTAGAAAAATACTTGGTAGAAGTCAGTGAAGGTAGTTGGTTAACAGGGTCATTTGTCTGAGTATTACCAAATGAGAAATAGAAATAAAATACAGCAAATATTTTTAAAAGAAAAGAGCAAATAACTGTGCAGTTGCTTCTTTATCATTCATAGTATGGGATGCATATTAGTCATCATAAATGCTGTGCTGGGTGAGTAGACACTTTAAAAGCTTTCTTCCTCTTCTGGAAGCATCTTGGATGAAGCACATAGAAGGAAATACCTAGAGGATAATAAACTATAATAAACTATCATGTATATAAGAACATCCTATTGACTGACTAATTGGAAGGATACTGAAAAATTCCCAGGGAAATGATCTACAGCTCTATGACTTTTACAGTCAATACTTAGAGCAAATAGTGTTTTTTTTTTTTTTTTAATGTCAAAGAAATCCATTTAAATTGAAAATACTATGTACCAAACTTCCTAACCTGACAAGAGGTTCAAGACCAACCAGTGGCAGTGAAGAAAATGATAAAATTAAGCATGTGGTAGAGAAAAAAATGCTGTATTGAAAATGTGGCTGTAAGTTCAAAGCTGCTTACTGCTGAAACTTGTGAGAGTTTATTTCAGTAAGAAAAGAATCAAATGCTGTATTTGACAATAAAATGATTGCCTTAGAAGAAAGCAAATGAATGCCTCACTTCTACAATGCATCATCCAAAGGATTGGTCTCTCTTCTGCGTTTCATTTTCATGCCACCTTCTATTACAACAAAAGTACTGAATTGTGAAGCTGCAAATACAATTAGAGCGATGTCACTAAAGAAGAGTCTGTAAGCAGAAGCTGAGAAGGTTTCTCTATTCACAGTAGAAAACATGGGAAAACTCATGAGCCTTTCGGGGAAGGGATAGGGAACAAGGGGAGGAGCAGGTCAGTGGATTTAGCATTTAACTGGAGTGAATCCAGCATTTTATATTTCTGGAGGATTCCTGCATCAGCCTTTTCCTAACTCTCATTTAGTTTCTGGTATCTTGCCTTTTCATCTCCCTTCTCTGTCAAATTTCTTTCTCTCCAGTAGAGCCAACTTCGAGGAAATTTCAAGATCATCTTCAGGAATTTACTGTGTCAACTTCCAGCTATTTAGAGCTATCCTATAAAAAGTACTAGCCTTTGTTATAAAAAGTTTACATGAATATAACAATATCTGCAGAAAAAAAAAAAACTTTAATTGTTACTAACTGGAATCTGATACAGCTGAACCAAATCTGTTAATTCGAATGCCTAGAAAAATCTTTTTTTTTTTTATGATGAACTGCAGTTTTGATAAAAACTAATACAGATGAACTTGAAAAGTATACAAGTTTGTCCAATGTTTTTCTTAATTTCAAAGTATTATTTGTAACACAAGATACAAGTTTGTTTTCAGTATCTGTTCAGTGAAAATATCTTACACATTATGAACTGATAAGCCAGAGAAGCAAAAATCAGTTTATAAATTCAGTAAGCTGAACCTGTCTGCTAGTAATAAACACGAAAGAATATTCAGTTTTGCAGTACGTTAGACATAACACATATCCTTTGTACTCTTCCCAGGGAGCATGTATATACTATGAAAGATTTACATGGATTGGTTTCACATAATATCATGCTTTTCTTGATGTTATGTTTTTGATAGCTTGTATATATAACTTTGGCATGGCTTAGAAGTTTGTTTTTGTCTGGAGCTCTGCTACAGCTCTGCCTATCATATAAACATGGAATTAGCATGGCTCTCTTCAAACTCAATACACTTATCCTGCAAGTCTTTCTAGCTCAGACTATGACTGAAAAGCATTCTGCTATAAGTTCCTGTGTTATTTCACTCCATCCTAACATTTCTTCCCCCTTGTCAGCTCTTTCTGGCAAATACAAATGATTTGCAGGGTGAGGAATGGGGAGGGGAAATGCGAAATAAGCTGTCCTTCCCCTGTCAGGCCTGCTAGCTTCCTAGTTCCATGCCTACATCCAGAATCTAACGTGTGGTTTGAGCAGGGGTCAACAGGCACATGGCAAGTGACAGACAAGCAAGTTTGACCTGAAGGCGTGGTCAAATTTATTTTTTCTTTTTAGAAGCAATGTTTTTCAGAGTTCGTCTGTTCTGTCAAACTGGAGCACTCTGGGTTTTGTTCAGGAGTCTGAGACCCCCAATAACCTGCCTTGCCCAAGTGCTGATGTCTGCTGGAGCACACCCTGGGTTCCCTTTTTAAGACAACCTGTGCACGTACAGGCACTGTGCATCATACACAAATGCACCCCAGCATTCCCTGCAAACAGGGCAACACATCCTGGGTGCAGCTCACTTACCAGTTGCCAAGGCTTGATGGCTCCTTAAATCCCACCATGCCCTCACACCTTGCAGACACTCACCTTTCTCAGGTACACATTGTAAAAAGCCGCTTAGTCCCCCTGTTTGGCACCACAGCAGCAGCAAAGCACCAAGGAGCAACCTGAGCTCAGGAGAGATTCAGACACCCATCAGAACAAACAGAGATGAGCAAGGATTCATCACTGCTCTGGCAAGGAGGCTGTCTGACAGGAGTGTGTTCTGAACATGACAGAGCTGCCCTAGGCTGGCTGCTCACAAAGCAAGGAAGAGTTATGCTTTAAGTTCAAGGAAGGTATATCCACATCTATGACAGTAAGCTTTACAGACAGAAGGAAAGTCTCCAAAATCCAGTAGACTCAACTGTAGCTGGTTTCTCCTCCTCTCCCCTTCGTGAGGAGCTGAAACCAGGACGTGCACCAGCTGGAGAGGAGCCCAGTTGTGGTGAGTATGTTTATACAGATATTGATGTCTTGGGAGTGGGGAGCAATGGTTCTGTAGGTGAAGGGACATTGCTCTGCATAGATTTGGGTCATCTGATAATGATGGGCAAGTACTAGCTGGACAAAGACATAGGCAAAGATAGGACACAGCGCTCCTAAGGAGGAAGGGAACCATTCAGAAGCAACTCACCCCTTCCCTATCCATCTGCTCTCCCCTTCTCCTGGGCAAAGGGGAATTCTGGACTGCTCCTGGATAGAGTGATTCTCTGTGCAGGGAAGAAGCCATGGTAGGTGTAGCAGGTTGGCTGGCAACCCCACCTGGTAGCGAGCTGCAGCACAGCCAGGTCTGCAGTGCTAGAAGGTGTTTCACTCCCAAGGGACATAAACGTTCCCAGGCCTGCTGGTGACTTGTGCAGAAAACCCTCCTCCCCCCTTCTATGCCAGCTTGGATTAGCTGCCATGGCAGCATTTTCAAGTTGGTCTACACAACTGCTGAATGCAAACACACCATTCGGATTGGTAAACAATTACCTGGCAGGACTCTGTTATGATTACATGGCATGATCTGGTCATGATCAGGCACTCCCCACCCTAGCTAGACATCTTCTCAGGCACTTCCCTTTCTTCTGGCCCCTGCTTGAGTCATGGGCTTGTTGAGGCACAAGCTAGCACCCCTCCCCCTGGGAACTTTGTACGCATGGCTCTGGTCATATTCTGGTTGCTTCATCTCCTCACTGATAGCTCACTAGCAGATCAGGGTATGGCTCTGCACAACATCAAATAACTCTAGGAAGGAGAAGGGATTCCTGGCAACCCACTGGGACAGTAGCACATGTTGGTGACTGCTGATTTCCTCCTGTGGAAGTGATCCTAGGCAAAGGGACAGCAGCAGGGTTATGTACCAGGTTTGTGTAAGGGCCACGTACCATTCATTTGCCTCCTAGCTCCCCATGCCATTGGGCTCTTGGTGAAGCACTCCATTAGTGCGACACAAATGTGGATCCACTGAGAATAAGGAAGTCTGGGAGGGCAGAGTTGTTTGTAACTCCCTGCGTGGACCTTGACAGCCTAGTTAGGACCAAATGATCCATAGCCCCAGGACTGTGTCATCTGCAGGGTAGGTAGGTAACTGGCCTCACTATATCTACGGAGAGGACCACGTTTAATGCTAGGCGAGCACTGTGCCCATGTACGCCTCTTCCTCGTCCAGGCACTGCAATAGCTAACAAGGACTGTCTGTGGCAGGTCGGGAGTGCTCCGTGGTTGGTTTTAGCTTCTGTTGTCCGTGCCTGGCACTCTGCAAAACTGAGACTGTCCCGGACTATACCTGAAGCCTGGTCTATAGTCGGAGGCAGGCCGGGGCATGGGGCTGGGTCAGGGCATGGGGCTGGGCCTGGAGAATGATATGTGCATTTGGGAGCAGTTAACAGAGAGAGAATGGGCACAGCCTGAGTAGTTAGTTTAATTAAATACTCTGTATCTATAATTTGTCTGATTTTAGAGCATATTAAACTGAAATTAAACTTCCAATATATTATGACAGGAGCATATTCTGTTTCCTTTATGTCCCATTATAGCTGTGATATTAATATATTCAAAAGTATACATTACAGTGCCACAATAATGAACAGAACTAAATGAATATAAATATCTGTGGTAAAATAAGTGAAGTCCTGCGGTGCAGTGGTAATGTTAGCCATTTTTGCATGAATAAATGAAGGTACAGTGTGAAATTTCATAACTCCACTATGAACCAAAGTCTCCATCCTGCATGGAGTGTCTAATCTTTGCAGGACTAGTCTGTACTAAATAATATTTATTGCTACGAATTTAATGCTAAGTCACAGAATAAACCCTTTAGTACTTCTAAGTGATTCCTTATCTCCACTGTATTCAATTTTCATTCTTCTATGGAAATGAAAGATTGCGATTTAATTCTGACAGAATCAATTCTGGATCTAAAAATCAACAGAGAAGCACTTGCTCTAGGCTCTTACAGCAAGTGACTCAGCACTTGTGGCCTAGTACTGAGACTCCTTTCATGCTGAATTTTATTGGCCAGATTCATTGATTTTTAAGGCCAGGGGAGAACAGTATCATTTGCCCTCGGGTCCTTCAGAGCACAGAGCATAACTTTAAGTGAATTAGAGAGAATTTTTCATGAACGATAAAATCTTGATTGGTACACATGCTTTGGTAAGATACTCTGAAGATTAAATATTGTTATATTTAAATATCCGCCCCTTGTTTCTCTTCCTATTTATCTATTTTGATAATTTTCAGGCGTTGTATCTCTTTGTTAAACTGGACAAGTGGTGGAGTTTCTGTTTCAATAGATACAGGATAATAAGCCATCCCAAAACCCATGGATGTGTCAGTTAATCTGCATAAAATATGAAGGGAAGTTCATGTGGGGATAATATAGATTGTTTTTTATTAAAAAAAAAGCAAGGATATTTTGGGTTAATTCATAATGTCTTTAAAAATTTTTCTTCAACTGGTTATATAAGCTCTTTTAAGCTTTTTTCTTTTAAAACAGTTTTCAGTTTCTCATTGGAAGTACTACTTTTTTCTTTCTTTTCCACATTGTACTGAAATTTATAATTTTCTTGGTTCTTCTGAAATACTGTTTCACATCAAATGAATTGATTACTGAAATAAAAAAAAAACAGCAACCAATAGTCATTCTTCTCTTGACTACTAAACTGAGACCTTTATTATCGAAACCTTCTCCAATACAGAAGTCGACTCTTACCTATGTTTCTGAAGTACACTAGAGAAGTACAGCATAAGACAGGCTTTCCAAACTTTTGCCCAAGCTTGCAACTCTTTTCCAAAGTTGTTCAGATTTAAAATGCAAATTCTCAGAGTACTTTCCAGTATTTTGATTACCATATATAAGTTCAGAAGTCACAGTAATGGCATCATACTGATAGATATTCATAAAATGGGAGAATCGTGTAGCTTGGAAGGGATCTCCAGACCTTGTCTGGAACAACAGATAACGGAGGGCAATCCCCTGCCTGCACAAAGATTACCTTAAACCATTGCTTATATTCACATGTTATCTGCCATGAACTTTGAGCCTTTTTCTGAGTCACCTTGTGCCAGGTAAGCAAGCGGCAACTGAAAAAACAAGTCTAAGGCTGTTGATCTTTCAGATGCAATTTTTACATCTTCCTGGTAGATGCCCACTTCACGTTAAAATGGTGCAAAGTAACTCAAACGCATTTCTAAATGTGCTGCTGAGTGTTGCTTTGGCATGAAGGAATCCTGAGATGCCTCAAAGGCAGCTTCATGCCTCTCCTTGCTGTTCCTGCCACAAGGACTTGTCAAGATTAGTTAGGGGATGGAAAACTAAACCAGGAGCGTCATTCACTCCATGATTGGTGACTGGCTGGGAGATCTGTAGTTTTTCTGCTTTTACAGAAGAATTATACGGAAGAATTAGAGGCTGTGTTGGGGCTTGCTTTGACCTCAGGCAGCTTCTGGAAGAAGGGGAAGCCATTGGTTGCTGCTTTCCAGGGGGGCCTGGAACAAGGCCAGGGAGTCTCCTTGCAAACCTTTATATCCCCTTTAATCCAGGCTCAGTAAACTGAAGAATCCAACCTGAGGAATGCTGCTATGATGGCAGGTCAGGGATGGAGCCCTACTGCCAGGCCTTGGGAGCTTCAGGAAAAAATGGTTTGGATGCAAAAATACAAAAGGAATTAATGTAAGTTGCCTGCATCTCATGTGAAGTGCTCTCAAAAGCAGCTACTGAGCATTTTGTACTGCCTGAAGGTTTTAAGAGTTCTTGGCTAAAACTGTAAGTAGGAGCAAAAAAGGTCACAAATTTCTATGTGACAGCTGAAAAGTCCTCATATGCACATTCTTCTAGGAATCTGGAGACAGTAAAAAATGTTTCTTGCTATTTATCTTGCTGATTATTGGGAGGGAACCTTAAGTTCCTGGGCTAATTACTTCTTTGACAATTAAAAGGACATTGTCCTACTTAGGGTTCGAACAAGGTTTTAGTTAAAAGTGTTTTGTTCTTTTCTGTTAGTGTACTTCCATGCTTCTGTCCTCAGCAGGTTATGCTTGAGCTTTTTTCTCTTTCAGACATTCGGTATTTCTATTTTTGAAAATAAAGGTGTGAAAACTGTGTCAATGTCAAATACTGGGTAAAAACTGACAGAGGTGACGGTTTTGGAATGTGGTTTTACAGGCTTGTATAATTTTTGAAAGTGATTAAAAACAAGAATAGAAATTCCTTTCCTGATATGTTAATTCTTTAAAAAAGTAGGTTTTCTTTGTTCTGATCCTTGAAGACCTTAAGCAATCCCACTACAAACCTAATTTTACTAGCATTTTAAAAGAAATGCTTGTGGAAAATTTTCACTTAAAAGGTGTTTGCAGTACTTTGGAACATAGCTTTGTTTTAATCATCCACAATATTATCTGAGCTTTTAAAATGAGAAGATAATTTTGCCAAAATTGGCTAAATGTTATGATAGCAATAGTCAGTTGCAAGGTGATGACTGATGATACTCTTAAAATACTTAATATGTAATATTAAGTCCTTACTCCTCTGTAATATATGGGTTAATTTAGGAACTTGATAAAAGTCCCAGTCCTAAACTCTGCATTTGACAAACAGAGGTTTTTAACCTATGTTATGACCAGTGAAACTACTGTTTTTATTTTCAGGAAAACACGAGTTTAAATCACAGCAAGAGCAGGTACCTATACATTGCATTACTTTGTGCTGACTTTCCTTAATATCACTTCTGTACATTCTGCTCAGTCTGTCAACATATTAAAGGGAGGAGAACACACGAGAGCAACAAATAGCCACAGGGCACTGACTGTTTGTGGAGGGACTGAGGAAACATTTAGGGTTGAGTAGTTCTTCTACCTAGTCCATCAAAATGTACCACATCAAAAAAGTACTATTTTCAAAGTTTATTGAAAGTGACATAAACTCACTTAAAAATCTTAATTCTGGGGAGAAGCAAGACATTTTGAACAGCAGAACTACCCTACCCTCATTTTAAAATCTCTATGATGACAATTTCAGTAATAGGAAATACTCCTATAAATGAATACTTTGCCCTGTCTTTGGGCAGTTTTCAACATGACGTGTCACATATCAGAATGGCTTACTCATCAGAATTATGCACCGGTTTGAGTGCGGGGGAAGCCTGAGTGAGTTCTTGCAGCCCTTACTTCCCAGTCAGGCTGCGGCTTGATCTGGGCTTACCTCTTTTGATGCCAGGCCTAGATCTAATTCTTCAGCCTTAAGAAGTATGTATTGGAGGGCTTTAGTTAGAAAACAGGGAAGAGAGTTAAACAGTTCATGTTTCAAAGCAATAAATTGAAAATTGAATATCCATATCAAGGTAGCACTCTATTCATAGTTCAAACAGTCAAGGAGTCTGAATGAGAGAAAATGGAGTGAAAATGCTCAATTAGATTACAAAACAAAAATAAAGAGATAGTCTGAACTGAATTAAACTACTGACATTTACATTAGAATGTAAAAAGCTATAAGAACAGTTATTGAAATGCCCTAAGATCATCATACTTTAAAAAGAAAAAAAAAAAAAAGCCTTCTGGAAGATTTAGTGAAAATCCACTTTCATGAGAAGTAATAAGAAGACTATGGTATTTTTCAAATTACCAAGAAATAAGGAGAAACCTTACCTGACACAGGGCAACATATAGCAATCATTTGACAGATTACATTTAAATAAGATAAAGTAGAATGTTACTGACTTAACTTCTCAAGCTACAGTTGAATCTTGTAATTTTGGAAATGAAAACAATTGGTAGTGATTTTCTCATTGATTTACTCAGAAGTATGAATGTTACATTAAGCACGCAATTTTTCTATGATTTATGAAAACTGAAGTAGAGCAAGTTGTTTTCAGAGTAATCTTACTTCAGCTGTAAGGGCAAATGAAAGGGAATTTAATAACCACTCAGTGGAAAACAAAAACAAAAACACAAAAAGAACTATGGCAAACCTATATGCAAAAGAATCAATTTTCCTATAATCTCACAGATAATGAAAGACATGCACTAATAAATTACTGCAAATTATTTTAAAGTGAATTCCTTTCTAGCTTTTCTTCATTCACATTGTCTAGTCAGGATTGTTAGAGAAATTAACAACACAATCTATAGTTTACAGCTACCAAATTGAAATTAAACCAGATACAGTAGACATCTTTCTTTTTAGAAGGTGGAAGTAGAAAATACAACTTTTTGGATTTTACAGGCCTATCTGCACTGTTTACTGTCGACATAATATACAAATGGAAACTAAAATCATTCTGCCATAAATGGCTATCTTAGTAAAGCAACTTTATATTATTATCTACCTATCTAGTCAGTAAGTGCCTACCAGGAATTTAAGAGCCTGCCAGCAAATAAAAGCATGGAAAAATAATGATGGCCATTATTTCTTTTATATCATATCCTCTTATATACAAGGAGAAGCTGTGACCCTGTGATCACTGAAGTATATGCTTATCTTTACAAACTTCATATTGAACTTGGCTAAGAGACCTACCAATATGTTTAAAATTAACACATAAGGGATGCTCAGACTGTTATCTTAAAGAAAAGTAATGACAGCAAGAGTACCAAGCATATTTCTGATGGTTTCCAGGCATTTTACAGATCTGAAATTAATGAAGCCTATCAACAACCTAAGAGAGATGATACTGTAATATGTTTGTGGATCTGAGCTGTAAATCTGAGCTGTGAAAATGAAGAGTTAGTTACAGTAAAAGGCATAAGCACCTATAAATTTGGTGCCACAACATATAACTTTAAGGCACATGGTGCTAAGAACGGGATTCAAAACCAGATTAGATGCTCACTGTCCCCTTAGTGATGCATGCAGACTTGCTATTCAAAAAAAAACATCTGGTGAATGGAGAGCGATGTAAAGATGCCCAAGAAAGTCAGGGAAGCCACCTTAGAAGACAGATAAGCAACTATACCTCTTAGTTCAAAGACCTAAGCAATGTTCATTTGTTTATTCTGAAGTACAGCGGAAAGTGATCTAGGAAACAAAAAACTGTACGTTTTCAGAGTTGCCTTCAGCTTTTCTTGTCAAATGGAAAGTACTCAGACTTGTATCTTTTATTTCCAAGTAAAGATCCAAACCACAAGGGAGGAGGCAAGACTGAAGTGTTTCCATTGATGCTTTCTCTTGCGGCTGTGTGAGTGGGCAGAAAGGAAGGAAAGACTCGCCTGACTACTGAGAGAGTAAAGAAGAGACACACTCTACCCCAGCACTTAGGCTACTAGCTGCAAGGGAGGATGCTGAGAGTCTGATCTTCCTATGCATCCTACGTTAGACAATCACTAGAGAAAATAAAAAGAACCAAAATCATGGATAGAGCTCGAACTGTATTCCAAGATCTCTTACTCCTAAGCAAGTGCACTGGGCAATATGATGCAGAGTGATCTGACAGCAGTCGATAGGGATTCTCTGCATACGTTTGTGTCCTGTTTTAGATACGCACCATTATTTTTAAATTTGGCCCTAAGCAATTTGTTGATTCCACACGGCACTGTAATGGCGAAACAAATGCTTCTGTACCATGACCAGCAACTACAACTCCTGCAGAGCGCTCTTGAAACACATTAAAAGCCAGAGGCAGATTTCAGCAACCCATGTGACGTACAAAGGTTTGGCAAATGGCAGAGGATCTGGTTACTTCTCCTGAGAGAGAAAGGTTTTTTTTGACAGCTGTCAGAAGATTTGATTTTGTTTATTGTCTGACCGTAATGGGTTGCATATCCCAATCTAAGGTGGGGAAAGCATGTAAGTATATGGGCAAGAGTTCTTTCTGTATCTGTATTCTTGACAAAGGTTTGGCTCAGCTCTGCTGGGGATTATTTGCCACTCACTGCTTGCATCTTATTATATTAATGAATCATATACATGCATGATGGGAGAAATCTGGATCCTAGTGGAGTTACTGGCAAACATCCCACTACTAAACAGGAGACTTAGTCGAGCCCAGTGCAGAACAAGGACATGGATAGATTCCTGTGGGGTGCTTCTCAGCAAATAGGACTGCCCTGCTGCTGGCAGGCCTCTGAAACGAGACAGCCATTAGCTACCCCATCAGTTCTTTGAGTATTCCAGGTAATGCATTTAACTGGAAATAGAAATGAACTGTTACTTTCATTTCTCAGATGAAGCTAAAGTGACTAAAAAAGTGAAAATAAATGTTCTTTTTTAAAGCAAAGAGCACAATCAACTAGTCGGCTTTCTGAATGCAATCTATGTGATTAATGTGTCTCGAAATACAGACATTTCTATAAAATATTAATTACTTCAGTTCTGGACTGTATTAAATTACACTTAGCAGTGTTGAAATTCCTTCCATATCTTTTTTTGAGTAAATAATATTTCTTTATTTTTTTGATCATGGAAACCACTTCCTGTGTAATTTTACTCTTCTTGCTAAAAAAACTGACTTGTATGCCAGGCACAATAGAAGTCCAAAGAGCTTCCTAGGAGCAGAGATGACTTCTGTGAGCAGGAATCTGTGGAATGTGCTTATTTTTGCTTATAGCTTTCATGTTCAAAATTTCAGACACACAAATGTTGAAGATTGACTTTTTTTTTTTTTAATTTTCGCTTTTTCAACAGCAAGATAGCATCATTGTAGCTTCTCTAATTTAAATGGCTTACATAGACAGATCGATATGAAAGTTATGAAGTAATACAGCTCAAATGCTTGATTTATCCAAAATACCCAGAATGTGTTTAATTTTCTGTTTTACGGAAAAGAAAAATTCCCCTAATTGCAGAAGTAATTTGGTGCTATATTAGTTGTGAGATGTAATAGGGTTTACAGTCTATAAATACTCGTATTTCTTAACAAGATTATTTTCTGTTTTCCTTTCAGTCTTATTACGGATGAAACCTCGTAAAGAAAGACTAGATTATAAGATAACAAAATGGTAATAATGATAGCTACTGTTTATTAAACACCAGATTTTCTCTTATTCATGTGCTCAAAGATAGAGAGGAGTGCCACACCTCTTTCATGTGCACAACAGATTCACTGTCAGAACGGAAGAAGTTGGCAGATTCATGAATAATGCTGAAGGAGGAGAGCAGCTGGTTGGTAACAAAACAGTCTTAGTAGCGCCTTTCAGCCACTTGCTGTACCATTTGACATGGTACTCGCTGAGTGTGTGTGCGTGCCTGTGTGTGTGTTTGGAACTGGAAAGGCAAGAATGTAGAAAAAAGATCACAGTGGCAGCACTGATTATCATATTAACTAATAAATATGTCTTTTTTTTTTTTTTTTTGTAAGAGGAAAGTAATTTAAGGTTTTAATTATGAAAGGAGAGAACCACCTGAAAGGAACCTCTCCTCTGGCTCTTTTTAAACTTCCTTTTGTCAGCACAAAGTACCTATGGAAGGTATTGTGCTACTGCTGCTATTTCTGGAACACCCAGTCAGGTACATCATGGCTTTAGGACAGTCAATGGAAATTTTGCTATTCATGCCAACTGGATAAAAATTTTACCCTATGACTTTTCTCAGCTTTATTAGTATGTATAAAAAAACCTATGCAAGTCAAAATGACAGTGTAAAAATTACCAAGGAAGAAAGAATGGGAACTGAAAAAATCACCAAGAAAAAAAATACACCTGTGAAAATGGCAAAGAGTGACTTACAGACCCCAAACGAAAAATGTCTATGTTGTTATTTATTGGTTTCCATAAATGTATATGCATGTAAGTTGTTCCCACTCAGTAGAGTAATTCCCCTGACTACAGTCTGTAAAGTCTGTATGTAGTGAACGGGAAGAAAAGGCTTGTTATCCCAAATTCATACCACTGGGCAAAAGGAGAGAACTGCACATCTATTGAAGGCAATTAGCATCTATTATGAAAACACGTCTGTTCTGCGTTCTTCACACAGGCTAAAGAGCCACATACACTTTTGGTGTAAAAAACAGAAACAGTGCAGGAGCACAGCAGGTTATAGAGGATATATTCCATAGTTGTATGTTTGCAGTTGTCCAGGACTCCAAAACACATTCTTCAGACCAAGGATTTAAAGATCCCAAGTTTTTTTTTTTTGTTTTGTTTTTGTTTTTTTGTTTGTTTTTTTGTTTTTTTTTTTCCCCAAATTTGGGCTGTTATATTTTATGGCAGAAATTATCTTAAAAAAAAAAAAAAAGAGAGAGAGGTGCACAACATAATATAAAAACTCCATTACATTAATAAATTTAGTTTTGCATTTAAATGTGTTCATACGAAACCCATTAAATCATTTTACAATGATAACAAATGATCTTTTTCCTGTTTATTGTAGGTGTATAATAACTTGGGTTTTTATTTGGCAACACCTTTTAAGACATGTTTGCTCAACTGACTGTTTTCATGCATATGTGTTTTAAGGTGTGATTTGGATGTAAAGTATTTGGCATAGGAAGGTATAACCCATTTCAGAGTCACAGCTCAGAATCCAAGAACAAATGTTTCTTAATGTTTTGTTAAATTACTATGAGCTCAAATGACCTGAATTCTCTTAAAGAAGTCTGAGCTGACTACATACTGGATTCATACTACTGGACAAAAGGAGAGAACTGCATATCTACTGAAGGCAATTAGCATCTGTTAGGAAAATACAGCTGTTTTGTGTTGTTCACACAGAAAAAAGGCACA
This sequence comes from Anseranas semipalmata, assembly GCA_013399115.1. Lineage (NCBI taxonomy): Eukaryota > Metazoa > Chordata > Aves > Anseriformes > Anseranatidae > Anseranas > Anseranas semipalmata. The sequence continues at coordinate 837,651 of VXAA01007177.1, forward strand.
TACACTTTCAGTGAAAAAACATAACACAGACGCACAAACAATGGATTTCCAGAGGATGTATTTCATAGCTGCATTTGTTTGCCTTTGCCCAGGATTCTAATATGTTTACAAAACAAAAGGCTATTCAGTTTCTCTAACCTTTAACACAAAATCTGGCAATCCTTTCCTGTATACTTCTTTCTTAGGTCTTCCTTTAAGACCGGGTGAGGGAGGAAACATGGAGGTGTAGCCCTATAATTGCAATTTGTCTTGAAAGTATTGCAGCCTGCAATCAACTTCTTAGTAATCGGTGAGCATTCTTTATTTCTATTAGATTTGCTGTTCAAGACAATTTCTAAATAAAAGTAAAGATAAGTAAAATATCTTCACAAGGATAGTCTCAATAGTAGATTTATAGGTATAATATAGTCAATGTTCTGATCATTTCCTAATTGAGACCTCTGTTGGTAAAATGAACCTCCCCACTGCTCCTTCCCATGACATATGTTGCCTTTAAATTTCATCACATGTTTGTAATTTGGCGGAAACAGCTCTTCTTGTGATAGTAAAAAACTGCAGTGTCTGTCAACTTTTTATTAGAGAAGGAAAGGTGCTTGCCCTGTAAAGAAGGCTGCTTTGAAACATAATGTTTAGTACTGTTTCTTTAGAAACAATATTTTAGCAATTTTTGTTGTAACATCTAAACTGTTAATATCTGATAGTACAGCAACTTGGTTATTGAAATCACCTTGATATGTTTGGAATTTGACCAGTAATATTGTAGTCAAATGAGGAGATATATTATTCATGCTTAGTTAGGTCAACTGAACACATTTCAGCCTTACCATGTTTGCAATCATCTTGACTAGTGTCATAATATTTTCCATCACCTCTCCCAAGGCACATTTAGCACCTTTTTTTTTTCCCTTTTACAAAAAGAAATTCTCAATCATAGCTTTAAAGCAAACAGGCAACTGAAATCCACCCATTTCCTTAAGCTCTATTATCCCTGAGGCACCTGAAACAAAACATATTGATACTAATTATCTAGTAGAAAGCAACCAAGAAAATCTTATTCCTCACTCTCTCCTCTTCCTTTACTCGTACAACCAACGTGCCTCTAAACAGAAAAGCCTGAATAGTCTGAAAGCACACAGGGAGACATGATGATAGCACAAGCAAGCCTCCTTTATACCCCTGTCCCCAGGACTCGTTTGCAGTATCTTCTCCTCACAGCCCTCTTCTTGTTCACCTGTGATAAGGGTAATCTCTCCTCAGCAGCTCCCAGTGCTTCACTCACTGATTTCTTCAACAAGCAAGCAACAGACGAGGTGTTGTTCACGAAGATCTGTCCACTTTTCCCTTCATCAGCCTGACGCCCGTACTGAAATGAGTTATCACCTGCAGGTCCAGAGGAACAGGCAGCCAGTCCTGCCTGGGTGACGGCAGCAGCCGCTGCCGGCTGGCGAGGATGCAAGCCTCTGGCAAGGGCCGTGGGGTGCGGTGGGTGGCCCGGTGCTCTGCTGAAGCCCAGGCTTCTGTGAGGGTGGCCTGGAGGAGCCAGCGGTTCGGAGCAGGAGTTAAAATTGCCTCCTTTTAAGTAAAGTACCAGACGGAAGCAATTGGCTATTTCCTTCCCAGTGTTGAGCTAGGCAACAGCCCTCTCCTCGGTGTTTAGGTTTCATTTGCGAATACCAAGGTGCTAAACTTATCCTGAAAGTTTTTTTTTCCCTAAGCTAAAACATAAGGTGTGTCTGGCTAAATTTTTTTCAGTTAACGTTTACAAGTAGGACTGGATTCTACGTCTTTGCGCACTCTCTCTTTCCCATGCTTTGCTGCATCTTTCTGCGTTCCCCTGGGACTTCCCAGTGCTCAGGAGCTGTGGACTCCGAACTGGCAGTGTGGAAAGTAGTGTGGCTTAGAAAAAAGCAGGGGGTCATGACACTAAGAGCTGATTATGTGAGTCTGGTAGCTGTCATTCCAGGCTTGGAGCGTGATATATATGTTTTGATCCCTAGTCCAACTCAAATCTTGGGACAACTTCCTTTGTATGGCAGATTCCAGTCCATCCTTTCACAAGTATGATTTTTTTGTGCCTTGCTCAGGAGTACAGGTGGACAGGAAAAAGAGCTTTCTTGTATAACATGCTCTGCTTCAAGTTACGAGAACTGGCAAGTACTTTTTTTACCCCTATGAAGTGAGTATTTTCCTGGTAGTACATAGAACTGTGATTATATACCACTGTGTTGGTCCACAGGAGTGATCTGGATGACAAAAATGTGATCTGTGGGCATTTATAAGATGAAGACAAAAAACCCTTTTAAGTAGTAGCAGGGGTACTGACCACACTCAGTTCCCTTTTCTATGGTTTGTCTTCACACTGCCCGCTATTAGGCAACATAATCTAAAATAATGAATTTTGTGGGAAAATAAAAATTTGGATACTACCTGATTTTCTTATAGATGTGAAAGAATTATGGTTCTGTCCCTCACAGTTACCCAAACCATAGTGCAGCCATGCAACGAGAAAAAAGTACATAATTTTGTGACTATACAGATAATGATCTTAACACAGAAATTGTTAAACTAAATTATAATTTTAATAAACACTGTTGCATATAGCCAACTTGTATAAAGTAGTGCATTGACATATTCAAATACTTATTTACATTTCAGTTTCCAGTAGATAAATAGCATTCTGCTGCACATAAAGTCAATAAAGACTTAAGGGAAGAGAATCTTCCACCGTTTCTTTCCAAAATAATTGACTTCTAGAAACCCAAACAGTGGTCTGTGGTTAACTGATTGTTTATTAATAGCAATGAAGCGAAGAATCCTTTAGAGAAAGAGTACTTCAGGAAAAAGTGGCTTGATTTTGCATAAGACAGGTTCAGTGTAATGACTGATCATGAAATGACAGGTCATCAAAATGAACCAAAAATGGCAATCAATGTAGTGTTAAATTTAAAAATGAGTAAAAGATTTGCTTGAAAACAACAACAACAACAAAAACACTAAAACCAAAACAAAAACAAGGACAGAGATGAGAAGAGTACAGAAAGTTCTACCTGCTATTTGTTTTGGCAGGTGCACTGATGATCAGGAAACCAATAATGTTGGTGAGAAGCTTTCCCCTTACCACTGTGGAATTATGCAGTGATGTGAGTCTCTTAGTAAGTGAATGCATTTCTCTAAATGACTCCTATTAGAAACAAAACATATTTCCTTAATAATTTGAGATGAAAGGGTAAGTATTTACACTTCTATTTGCCCTCTCTTCCTGTGTACAAATGCTTCTACCTGCAACTCAATGAATTAACATGAGTGTAAGCAGTAGAACAATTTCAAAGCACGTGAAGATTTTCTCACAGAGAAGGTACTGTAACAGATTTTTCAACTTTATGCAAAACAGTGGCTTTTCCTTGAAGTAAGACAGACCTGGCAATTCTGCTGTGTAATGAAAGATGTTGGGGAAGAGGTCTGAAAAGCAGCTCGTGGTAGAAGAATTTGTGCAGATCTCATGTTCTACAACCACCGACAGCACATTGATTTTGTACACCAGTGAGATTACACAGTTTGGAAGTGCAAAGCAAGGAAAGAAAGCAGTAATGGAAGAACAAAGGCAATTAAGAAAATGTACTCTTGAGAAGTGCATGCATTGCTGATCTGATTTGTGGTTTGGAATCCCCAAATTCTGGAAGCATGGGGAAATAGAGATATGGACTCCTTTCTTGTTTGGCCTTGCTCAATGAAAGAGACAGAAAGAGTCTGGGAAATGGTGGATTGCTGCTGCTGTTGGTTTTTCATTCCTAAGGTCATACTGCCCAAAAGGCAAGACAGAAGCAAATGATACATTCTTTGCTCACCTTGCACAGGCTTCTAGATGCTTACTTTATTTGTGTTTATAATCAGCCCTTGCAGTATTAGGGTTTCTAAGGGGAAGTCCATTACAGAAAAAGGCTCAAATAACAGCAGTAGTAATAAATAACAAATGTTGCATATCATTAATGACCTTTTTTCTGAGTTTCTCAAGGTTTACTAAAACATTTATCTGAAATGTCTTTCTGTATAACTAACAAAACACCAACCCATCTAAATTAATAAACAGATTTTATTATTATACTTTATTTTTACACATTCTTTAAGTTGTAATGCTCCCTATATTATTCTCAGACATAGAAAAGATTTTTTTAAAGATTTTTTTCGACAAATATTCACAAACATTTCTTAACTATTTTTATAAAATGTCATATTCAAAAATTCTTTGACCAAGTTGTTTTCACACATCTTACTGCTTCATTAGTGACATGAAACTTTAAGCAGCTCTATAGCTCTGATTATTATGCTCTCATAAGGGCGTAACACTACCTGTATGTCTACTGTTTTCTTATGGGTTTTCAATTCTCTCACCAGTTTCCCTGTGAGATTTTATAAACCTTGCATGTCTTCTTAATATGGCTTTGAAATGGGCTATGTGTATATCTCCACCCAATAGTTAACATTAAACTGTAATGCTTATAAATTTCATAGAATCTAGGAAAAATACTGTGTCATAAATCTGCTTATAACCCTGCTTGCTGGTTCACTGGCCATAATTCTTGACTTTTAGTAGCTTTATCCAAAATCAAAGGGTTTAATAAGCACTGCAAAATCATAGCAAGCTGCCTGCTGTAGCCTGCCAGAACTTTGCATGGTTCCTGGAAGGCAACTAGCAAATGGAGTTTCTGCACATCAGTTTCCTCTTATTGCGGTGATCTGAAGTGAGGAAATCTATATGAAAATCTCTTTCTGACTTTACCTCTATTATATTAAATTTTTAGGCAATATTTAGGGTCAGAGGAGGAAGAATTAGCCAATCTAATTCTGCCTGGAAACCTGTTCCTTTCTTTCACCGAATTCTGCTTCTTGAGCTGATGCTGTGTCTGCTGGGGACTAACATAATAAGAAGCAACTTGTGCCTTCTGCCTCTCGCCCTGTGACCGTGAAGAGAGCACCTCTCTTGTGAAGAGAGTACCTCCGCCCCTGCTGTAACAAAGGGTATTTCCATCTGCTTCTAACTCAAGTATTCTGCACCTTCAGGTTTAAGCTTGCTGGGAAAGGCTTCCTGCTATTCCTAAGCTCATGTCCTGCTTCATTAAACTTTTTTTACATGTATACCTATGTAAGCCTACTCGCTTTGCCTGAGGTTTTGGGTTTTAACTTACTTTAATTGTCAGATCAGGTTTGAAGTAAGCGATATAATCAATTCCTACATAAAAGGTCTTCTATGTGACGGAACTTTAAGAAAATTCATTAATATTAACTGCTTAAGATAATTAATGCAGAGTTTCAGAATTATAGATCTCATTCCTTAAAACTTCTATTTTACTGAGGTAAGAAATCTCAAAAGTTTTTTTTACATATGAATTTCAATATAAGGCTTTACTTCTGGTAATCTGAAATGGCGTTTTAATACCCCAAGTTGTATGTTTTACAATGTATTTCGAACAAGAAACTCTCAAAATCAGGCAATTCAACTTAAAATTAACATATGATTTTAGGCCTGTTTAGCTTGCCTTTTATTTTTAAAGAGAAATAGGATGTGCCTACAGAAACTCTCTTTTGCAGACATTCCAATTTCAGTGTCAAAGAATTTTCTATCTCTTTAGTGAGGACCTACCTAAGAAAAGTATTTCTAGAAATACTCTCCTGTAAGGCAGTGTCCACATGAGACTGTTTGCTCAAATTTAACACAGAAAGGTTTTGCTAGTTAGAATTTTCTCAAAAATTCAAGTTTACTGGCAATGTGTCCTAAGAAAGGATCTGAATTTTTAACCCGTTCATTTAATTTCCTAATTTTCAGATGTAAAACTGTAAAATGTGAATGCAGCATATAAAAGTGCACAGAAAAAATCACAGTTATTAGATATTATGGTTACAAGTAACATGTTCAAAACTTTGAATGTACCACAAATAAGGTTGCTAGTAACATGTTAATTTGTTCTTTTGTATGTATACATGAAAATGATGCATAGAATATGCATTTCAGCATGATGCCCATAGATTCCCTGCCTTGTGCAGAGGATATAATGTTTCAGCATCCATTTACTAGTTCTTCCCTCGTGTCCCATGCCTCACCTACCGCTCCCCACTGAGAGCCAACTCTGGCGGCAGAAGCACAGGCACCACGTTGGCTACTTCACACCACCGTCATGCGAGTGCTTCACAAACACCGAGTACCATCTGGGAAAGCCCTGTGAGATGGGAGAGGGATTCGACCATGTTATCCATCAGCAAAATGGTGGCATGTGATGATAATGGGGAAAAATGTGAGCTAAATCTGGGAGCTTAATCCAACCACAGAATTGTCAATGCACGTGGTGTCATTTGTGAAGTGATATGCTATGTCCGCCTCACGGGCAGGCGCGCAAGCTACCTCTGCAGGCCGCACAGCCTGCTCATGTTGCCAGTCCTTTATTTAAGATTAAAAGAGAAAAGACAGAAGCGGTATCTTACATTTGGTAAACCTGGAAATCAGTGTTTAAAGTGTCAAGCAGCCTGGAAAGAGAGAAGTGGGGGAAGCAAGGCTGGCCACCACAGCCCTTTGGCGTGTCAGTGGGTCCCAACCAACCGCCATTTCCTTTCTTCGGGACCGGCTCTCCCCAGCCGCTGGAGGTGACAGGAGCGTGGGCACCCTTCTGAGGATCCACACGCTCCTGCCCAGGAATCTTTCGTCCAAGCTGCGAGCTGCTGTAAGGGTACACCTACCCCTCAGACACCCGGCGGAGCAGGGCTGCGTGCCGAGGGGGGCCGCAGCTCCCCTCAGCGCGCACCGCGGCAGGGCGGGAGCGGGGCCGGCCTCTGCCTCTTAGGGAGAGTTTCGAACTCCGCTCATCTCCCCCCGTCCAGCGCTTAGGAACAAGCCCTGTCTCATTCCGGCAGCCTGGACGGACACACCTCGAAGCGGCTCGCACGTACGTGACGCCGCGGCGCCTCGGCCTGCAGCGCTGTCCGCGGCGGGACTAGAACCCGCGGCCCCCCGGCCCCTCGCCTCCCCGCGCTACCCATGCGGCCACCGGGGCACAGGCGAGGCGCCCGGCGCGCGCTCCCGCTCGTGCTGGCGAAGGGAGGGGAGGGGGAGGCGGGGC